>CM060113.1:41422371-41507371 GCA_030522415.1 Channallabes apus
AGCTCTCCACCTCAACACTAATCAAAGAGTTTGGGATATTTTTAGAGTCTATGATCCATGATGATGAGGTGTGAACCTTCTACACTCCCATACACTCCACCTTTAAATAAAACCCCTTCCAACAGTTAAAACACTTTCACAGCTGGGATTCCTCCAGAACGCTTATACACTTCCTTACGAGTTCCTGACGAGTTCCTGACGAGTTCCTCAGACCTTCTAGCAAGTTGGCATCAAATTCGGGAGTGTGTGAAATAAGGGGCCGTGTAGAATGTATAAGCTCTCAAAGTTCTCTCTCTCATTAGCTTTTATCTCACTAAAGTGTGTGTGTGTGTGTGTGTGTGTGTGTGTGTGCCTATAGCTATGATTTTATGTCCTACAATTAATGAGAAACAATTAGTTCACACTGCTGACCTTCTGTCCTCTTATACACAACACTGACCTTCACACACACACACACACACACACACACTATGCCAGGTTATTTTGAGCCTGTGCTGAGTGTTTGTGAGAGAGAAGGATATTTTGCCACCCATGAGTCACTTATGAACGCCGACCATGTGCTTCTGCACAGACGATATAGTGTGTGTGTGTGTGTGTGTGTGTGTGAGAGAGAGAGAGAGAGAGAGAGAGACTTCTAGAAATGTCCACCATAAACCAACAGCTGCTACTACACTGAGTCAGGGGCAGAGCTGAGGGGCAATAATGTGCTACATTTGCCCCATCACACTGACTCTGTTCATCATTAGAGTTCAGGGATCTGATAAAGTGATCTGATAAAGTGATCTGATGAAGTGATCTGATGAAGTGATCTGATAAAGTGATCTGATAAAGTGATCTGATGAAGTGATCTGATGAAGTGATCTGATAAAGTGATCTGATGAAGTGATCTGATATCACAGTAAACTCGGTCACAGTTCACTTTCTGAAAATAACAAATCTATTACCTGAATGACGGCGCGCAGTAAACTTCTCACCCCACCCCCTCACCTCACTCCACCCCCCTGACTCCTCCTCCTCAACTCACTCCTCCCCCATAACCCCTCCCCTATCACTTATCTAGAATCATGTATCGACCTGGCCACACCCCTCGCCCTATTATAGAATAAAGTTAATCGATTAAATAAACAGGATGAAGCACCGTGTGTTTATTTTTACTGTCTGCTGTAACTCCAGTTTATATTATATTTTTATATAGTTTATTTAATATTTTTAATCTTTCAAATTTTAAGATATTTTCACTGAGTTTATAATTGAACTTTCATTATTACTTTATAGACCTTCGAGGTTGCCTCAAATGAAAAGTTAAAATAAAATAATAACAATAATAATAATTATTATTATTATTATTATTATTGTGGAATAAATTGCCATTTCGATCTACTTCGTAGGTATTGGCACCTTTAGTGTGACAGTGTATGCTGTTAGATGTTAGTGTGTCTGTAAGAGGAGGTTGGATCTTTAATGTTGTTATATTCAAACACACACACACACACACTTCCTGTTTAAAGACATACGCCGCACAAACGTCTATAAAATTAAATGGAGTTCTGTTCTGCTCCTGGGTGGTGGAGTGAACCTCCTCTAGATCTCTGTACAGACGAGACAAATGCTGATGTTTAAGCGACATTAAAGTCCTGTCTGTCTCTTAGGTATTTTCTTTAAATTCAATTATCTATCTATCTATATATCTATCTATATATCTATCTTATATATATATATATATATATATATATATATATATATATATATATATATATATATATATATATATATATACTGAAGCCCTTCCCAGCAGTGTGTGACAGGGTGTTTATATTTAGTACCTCAGTGTAAGAATCTGTTTAAAGCCCTTCTGTAAGCAGCTCTGGATAAGACAGTGTGAGAAATGTCTAAACCTGACTGTAGCTAATAAGTCAGTTAGAAAATAGGTGACGTCATAGATTTATGAAAGCTACATAGCAGCTACATAGAGACTTTCATTAAGAAACTAAAGACAAGCAGAACCAGAACCACAAGCAGAACCATGAGTGAGTACCGATGGAGACGAGCTTGATGTGCTCCCGGTCCAGGAACTCGAGCGCCACGGACACGTTCTCCAGCTTCATCTGTCTGAAGTTGGGCCTGACGTGGTGCTTGCGGTACATCTTCTTCTGGCTCAGCACCTCGAGCAGGGCGATGAGCTTCAGGCCGTCGCCCAGGTCCCGCTGCAGGTCCGTCACCGTCTTGTTGATGCACTTCAGATGCTCGTTACACCACCTGGTGAAGGTGTTCTGCTGGATCTTCTTCCACGGCGCGTCCTCCGCCAGGTCCTTCTCAGCTGAAGGCATCTCGTCCTCCTCCTCGAACCCGAGGTCCGGGTCGGCCCAGGTCCGGGTCCGGGTCTGATCCTGCTCCTGGGACATCTCTCTCTCTCTCTCTCTCTCTGCTTTATACCGGGTGGACCAGGGGACAGTGTGCTGAACCTTACACTCCGTGTGTGTGTGTGTGTGTGTTTTAATTCTCGTGCTCTTGTTGAATGTAGTTGCTCCTTCCTAATAAGCTGATGATGATGAAGAGGACGCTGTGCGTATGTGTGCGCGTGTGTGTGTGTGTGATAGATGAGAGCGGGAGAGACTCGGCGCAGCGCGTGCGTTTGATAATCAGCGGGAATGGAGGAGCGCGCGCTTTTATACCGAGCGGAGAGCGCGCGCCTCACACCGCAGGAATGCACAAGGACACATGCATGGTGATGAACACACACACACACACACACACACACAGGGACGCTCGACAATACACGCTATTTTTACCCTCACCAAAAGGGGCTGTTGGGAAACCTGTCTGTCTGTCTGTCTGTCTGTCTGTCTGTCTGTGGTCCTCAAAGCAACTGAACAAACAATTATTATTATTTCATTTCATTTTGTTATTATTTCATATTATTATTATTTATAACAGAAGCCACTCTAACAGACAGAAGAGTGAATTAAGAGTGAGATTAGACTTTGGTGTGTCCAAGTGATCAGAGCTTTTAATTATAAATAAACTCCTCCTGTCCCTCAGCATCGTGTCCACCTGGACTCGGTCTCTTCAGTCTGATTAGAGATTCTAACTTTACTGTCTACATGGACACTGATCTGATCTTATGTGTGTTTACAATTCGGCAGATTATCCAGAGTGACCTGCATGAAGGACCCGGCTCAAGGAACCAACAGTGCACACGTGGAGGTGGTGGGGTTTGACCCTGAGCCCTTCTGATCAGTAGTCCAACACCCAGAGGTGGAAGGAGTAATACAAATTTGTACTTAAAGTAAAAGTACTGTTACTTTAGTGAACGTTTAATGAAGTACAAGTAAAGTTACCCTTTAAAGTAAAATCTAGTCAAGTAAAAGTAAAAAGTAGCTCATTAAAAATCTATTCAGAATAAAAGTTACTGAGTTACTTTTTTTAACAGAGGGGGGGGGGGGGGGATGGGGGATGGAACACAGTTACATAATAAATCTGATCCCTTTGTTGTGCTTGAAATCAAAGTGGTAACTTAAATATGACCAGGGGTTTGATCATAAGAGTTTGTTAGCGCGTATGTTCTCGACACCCATCAATCAATCAGTCCAGTGGTGTCCGGGGTGCAATTTTTTTCCTTCCCCGTTGTATTATTTGTATTATTTTTCATTTTCATTCATTTATTTTTTTACTCAGTAGCGAATATGATTTAAAATGTAGTGAAGTACAATACTTCAAACAAAACATACTTAAGTAAAAGTAAAATTACAGATGTTAAAAACTACTTTAAAAAGTAGAAGTACACAAAAAAATCTACTCAATTACAGTAATGCGAGTAAATGTAATTCATTACTCTCCACCTCTGACTACACTTTAACCACTGAGCTACACTTGACACAATTTAATCAGAAATGTTTCATCTTTATTTCTGATGGACACACAGCTGTTTAGTCCCAATCCTGTGTGTGTGTGTATGTGTGTGTATGTGTGTGTATGTGTGTGTGTGTGTAAAAATGTTCATACTTTCACTATTAAACATAGCTCTGGTTTCTACTGGACTCCTTATCTTTACCATGTGACTTCACCAGACGTGTTTCTGATCACATTTCTTCTGTGAGGTTGAGGGTTCAGCTTCTTCCAACGTTTAATAATAATGTGTTCTTCACCCAGTTCCAGTCAGTTCAGCTCAGTCTCAGTACACGTTGCCATTTCTTGATCTAATACAATAATGTGACTAAAACTGGGACGTTCTTTGGTCATGCAGTGTAAACATAAATGTATCTGCAGTATAAGATAAATATTTGAGTAAGAATATTGTGTTTTCTGCGTTATATTTCAGTAGAAATTAAACATTAATTGATGTACCGTTTAATATTTCCAACTTCAATCACAAAATTAACAAAGAAACTGTTTGGAAATGGAGAAAAAGGAGAAACAGTAGCATTTAATCAGACTATAAGTTTTTTTGAATCAGTGCTCCTGAAATTAAAGTATTTGCTGTTTCATTTTCATAAGATTACAACATCAGATTTTTATACTTTCCTTTATTTCCATTACAGTTCCATTTGTTGCTGTTATATAAACTTTTTTTAAATAAATTAAAAGATTAAATGTATATATATATTAAAATCATAATATCAGATGATTAGGATTTCTCTAACTAAAGTCTGATTAAGAGGAATAACATGTACAGAATATAACCTGCACTGACTCAGACTGAACTCAGAGAGTAAATGAGACCTGACTGAGTTACAGATAAGATCATGATGTGACAGGGACGTTACTCACACTGTGTGCTTCCTCACATGTTTGTGTGTTTATCCTACAGAGTTACAGCGACTGAATACAGCACCAGCGTTAATGACATTACATTCAGGCATTCTATATTTAAAAAGCTAAAGTTACAGCTGCGAGTCATCGAGGCTCATTCATGTCACTGACATCACGGCTCACGGCTCCGGACGTGACGTGTCGTGTCGTGTCGTGTCGGGGTCGCTCTCATACACAATGACATCACACCACGGGGCAGGAGAACGAACTGGAGACTCTGTCAGGCTGCTGGGAAAACTGCAGTGTTCACTTACAGCCTGCAGAGGTATTAATAAACCACAAACACACACACACACACACACACAGACACAAATACACACTAACACAGAGGAAAAACATTTCTACAGGAAAATGAACACTAAAACAATAAATCTAAACCATATCAGCATCCATGTGACAGAGCTAACCCACACACACACACACACACACACACACACACACACACCAAAGAACTCGCTGATAGGTTTAAACTAGATTTAAAAAGTCCTGGAATATGTCGTGTGCCATCAGGGAAGAAGAAAAGCTCCATAGATGTGACACTCTGCTCATTCATGCTGACTTCATTTTATTTCCACGTAACAATCAGCCCCAGATCATAACACTGTCTCCAGGTGTTTGTACAGTGGACACTATGCATGATTGGAGCATCTCTTCATACGCTTCGCTTCTTACCCTGACACGCCCATCACTCTGGAATACGATCAGTCTGGACTCAACAGGTCACATGATGTCTCCAATCCAGACTCCACACTAAGTGTTTTTTTTCCTGATGAGTCTCACTAACGAGTGCTTTTCTTATGGACACACAGCTATTTAGTCCAAATCCTGTGAATTTTATACACAGTGTATATAAATGTTTTTGCTTTCACTATTAAACATGACTCTGATTTCTACTGTATATTTTTTATTATATGACTCAGATTTTTTTTTATCACTAATCGGACGGTTGAGGGTTAAGGGCCTTTTGCTCAAGGGCCCAACAAGGGCAACATGGTGGTGGTGAGGCTTGAACCCGGCTTGAATCTAATCCTAAATCACAATCAGAAAGTCCAATCTTGAAAATCAACATTGGATTAAAATATTATAAATATAAGTCATAAACAGTTCAATAAAATACACAACTCCAAACCAACAGTGTTTTTATTGATTAGCGTGACGAGCGTTTATAAAGAGACACAAGCGTAAAGAAAGAAGAGGTTTTAGTGCTGGTTGGTGTAAATAGAGATATTGCTTTATTTTGCTTTTCTTTAATCTTCTGCTGGATTCGTTTTTTTTTTTTTTTTGCGTTATTTTTATCTACAATCTACACAATGCACAAAAATCACCGAACTGCGACTCGTCAGCTAAAACACTCTAATATACAAATCATCTATAAATATTCATTAACATTCATTAACACTGTAAGATGTTCCACTGAGAGGAATAGAAACTAAATAAAACATTTTTTAAAATATAAAATGCAAAGCACAAACATCACAAAAGTTAAAAATATTCAAATCTGAAGTCTTTTATAAAGGAGCACAAAAAGGCAGAGTGCCGTCTCTAAACACAGCGACATTACATTTAAAAAGTTATTAATGCTAAGCTTGTTTATTAAGAAAAAAAAAGACATTGTAATAAATAAATCAGGAATAATTGCACAGTTAATATTTTTATCCCACTAAAGACGATCATGGGAAAATTTTTTTAAGATTTTTTTTTTTATTAAAGACGTGTAGAGGAGAAATGAGACGCTGGAGGTTTAAAGGGATTTAATCAGATTTAAAGTCTTTCCTTTTAACCCTGACACTCACGCTGCGGTCATCACCTCCACACTAACGCTCCGTTTAACACTGACGTCACATCCCTGGAATTCATCACAAACATGATTGAAATCTTTTTAATTATTATTTTTTTAAAAGTTTGTACCTGAACATCTTTAACAACATGGCCATTTCATAACCTGATATCATTATAAATGATCTGTAACGTGTATAATGTGCAAATCTAGCAATCAGTAACACTGACTCAGGGTTTAAGCAGAGGTGGAAAGAGTATTCAAAATTTGTACTCAAGTAAAAGTACTGTAAGTTTAGTGAAATTTTACTGAAGTACAAGTAAAGCAGGGATGGGACGGGGGATTCTAGTGTAGTATTTAAAAAAACGACAAGCGGATATAAATCTCAAACTAGTTGTTTTTAATTGAAGGAACACATTTGCATAATAAATCTGTTGCCTTTCCTGCATGGAAATCAAAGTGGTCGCTTCAATATGACCAGCGGTTTTGCTTCATAAGAATTTGTTGGCATTTCGCTTCCAGCTGTGTCTGTATCACCGGCATCTGTTTTGTCTCCATCGTTCTTATAAGTTTAGTGCGTTTGTTCTCCATCAATCAATCAATCAGTGCAGTGGCTTCTGGAGTGCAATTTTTTTCCTTCCCTGTTGCATTATTTTTATTTTTATTTTTATTTTATTCATTTCTTTTTTACTCAGTAACAAATATGATCTTCAATGTAGCGAAGTACAATACTTCAAACAAAACATACTTAAGTAAAAGTAAAATTACAGATTTTAAAAACTACTTTAGTAGAAGTACACAAAAAATCTACTCAATAAAAGTAACGCGAGTAAATATAATTAGTTACTTTCCACCTCTGGGTTTAAGTTGTAATTAAAATATTAATTTAAATAAACTGTATATAAAACTATTATTTTTTATCTAAAGGGCACTAAAGAATCGGTTTTCTATTTGCATATTTTTGGAGAATATACAGCACACTGGTGCTCAAAAGTTTTTGACCCCTGATTACAGTATTACAGCTTATTTGTTTAACTTGTTGGCAAACTGCTGTGGTGTCAGAGGAATAAAACACATTTGGACAGGCTGTTAGGGGTAAACAATCAACACACATGTCTGACTGACAGTGTATCAGAATCCATCAGGAATAAAGACTGTCTGTGTTTATAACCTAAACTACTGAGATTATTATTATAATTATTATTATTATTATTATTATTATTATTATATCTCAATCTACACACATTCACAATTATACACAGTGCGTCAAAGTTTGTCACATTCATTTCTTTTTTTTTTCCTTTAAAAGAAACGACAACATGACAGAATTTCATTTTTGTTCAGACATCTTTAGAAGCTTCTTCTGCTTCCATCAGCACGTTATAACTGAGGCCTTGTGTTTACTTCCTGTTCCATACTTCCTGCTCGTGAACACTCACCACATATTGTCCATTACGGGTAATAAACACTCCTGTATAAACACTCCTGTATAAACACTCTGTCCCGTAAGCGGTGCGAGCCCCGAGTCAGTGTGTTCTAGTATTTGACACGAGTCCTTTAAGTGACGACGCGCTACTAAAAAAACTGTTGTTGTTTTTTGCTAATGACAAACTAAATGATTCAATATACATTAAACTGTATAACATATTGATTTATACAATACAACAATACTTAAGATAAATATATAAATAAATTAACCTCTTCACAAAACATTGAGCTGAGATTATAAATTAGTTTCCAAGCCATATTTAACTCTGTTAGTAAAGAACTTTTGTACAAAATGCCTAAGGAAAGTTTCAGTAATAATACTTAGAAGAAGAAGAAGGTCACATTTAGAATACTCTTTTGATCAGTAAAGAGTCAGGGAGCCCAAACCCAAAGAGCCCTGTTGTCATGGAGAAGGTCAAAAGGTCAGGTGATCAGCTGTCTGTGGGTCGAGAGCTCCAAAATTAAACTTGTATAAAGAGCTCGACATCTCTGCTGTTCCCGCTGTCTCATCCACAGACTCCCTGCAACACACACACACAGACACCATTCCCGTCATTCCATGAGTGCGTGTGTGTGTGTGTGCGTGTGTGTGTGTGCGAGAGAGAGTTTCTCTCTTCATCAGGCGAGCCACAGAGCCATTTCTCCACGGTTCCTTACTCACCGAAAATGAACCAGTGACCAGCCGGCCCTCAGTCTCCTCGCCTGCCTGAGATTACTCACTCTCACTCGACCCTCAGATTCTCTCAATACAGCTAGTGCTACTGTTGACTGAACACACTGCTAGCTAGTTAGAGCATTGGAACATTCTGCACAGATAACACCGTTGGGACTTCCTACATTGATAACCCCACTGAAACGTCCTACATGGATGAAACTTCCTACACAGTTAAGACTACTGGAACATCCTACACATGTAACACCACTGGAACGTCCTACACAGATAACACTAGTGGATCACTCTGCTTCTCTGCTCATTGCTTTCTTCCTCTCTCTCTCTCTCTCTCTCTCTCTCTCTCTCTCTTTCCCTCTACCTGTCTCTCTGTTGAGGTATACATGACGCTCTTGAGCTGTCAGTGATCCAGACCCCCTCTGCCCCCTGAAGCTCATCCTGGTGTTCTGCTTCTGGTTGGAGAACTTGTCACATGGACGCCCCATGTGGTCTGCGTGGGATGCGTGTGGTGACTGGGGACGGTTCCACTTTCCGCAAAGAAGGTCCTGTCCTCGGCTGATGCAGACAGCTGTTCCTCTGAGGACTTGTGACTTCAGTCACACGATAGTTCAGGACTTTAGTTTCCTACAGTCTATCTGAGCCTCCAAGAACGAACTGGGCTCCATTTTAACTTAAACACATCTCCTGTTATACTGAACCTCCAGTATCACACAATATGATGCAGATCAATCCCTGCTATCCATCTCACCCAGATGAGGATGGGTTCCCTGTTGAGTCTGGTTCCTCTCAAGGTTTCTTCCTATTACCATCTCAGGGAGTTTTTCCTTGTGGCTTGTTCACCAGGGAATATCTGACCATTTTGATTCATACACATTCACATTCCATACAAACTTAAATAATTCTTTTGATTGTGTAAAGCTGTTTTGAGACAATGCCAATTGTTAAAAGCGCTCTACAAATAAAATTGAATTGAATTGGAAGTAACACCGCTGGAACACGCTGTAGGTGTAAACACGAAGCTGTGTTGTACCTGCTGCTGTTCAGGACGCGAGCTCAGACCACCAGCACCACAGAACTGCCATGATGACGATCATTCCTAAGAAAGGCAGTGAAAGAACAGTAGACTCAGTGCAGAACTGAGAGTGTGATGAAGGGATGAGATGAAAGAGAGATGAAAAAAAAACAGAATGAATCTATGAATGAAAGATGAAGTAACGACACAAAATGCTTATATGCAAAACACACACACACACACACACACACACAAATCATGAAGATGTTGAGATACCGTGACTGAAATGAGAAACAGAGGCAAACACAGATTTCAACTTTCATCAGAAGTTTGTAGTAAACAGCCTCCTACGACACTTTCTGGTGAATTCGGTGTCAGAATAGATCGAGAGTGTGTGAGAATGTGCTCCGAGTTTGCTCCTTTTTTGGTTACACTTAATCCCATGAAGGTTTTAATAAATTATTTAACTGATGTTTTTTTTCCTACAGATTACTGAGTAGAAGGCAGTAAAGTGGTATAGTGGTTAGCACTGTTGCCTTGCCTCATCAGGTTCCTGGTTCGATTCCCGCCTGATCAGCAGCCCACAACTTTAACCACTGAGAATCATACCATATCTTCCATATGTTGTGGCACCACATTTAAAAAGTAACACGCTCTGTTCTGGACTGCTGTTCAGACTTGGATTTGAGCAACAGTGCCGCTAAGCTACCACAGCTGAGCCGTTGAGCAAGGTTACGCATCCTCAACTGCTCAGATACAACAGCTGTAACAAACTGTCACTTGAACACTAGACCCCTCTGCAAGGTGAAGAGTGTAACGCCTGATGGTATGTGGACAAACTCTTGATAATGAATGCGAGGGGTATGATGCAGCCATCTAGCTGCTTCTTGGAACCGTTCAAGTTCTTTTAGAAAGCCAGCCTCAGAGGTTTTGGAAACCTAGACCCCACCTGTCTCTCCTCTGTGAGTTTCTCTAGCTCCTCCCTACAGCGCAGAAGCTCCAGCTCCAGCTCAGCTCGCTCCTTCTGACTTGTCTCAAACATGTTCTGTAGCTCCCTCAGCTCAGTCCGCACACCGTCACACTGCCATCACAACAACAGAAAAAAACACAATACAGATGAAAAATAGCCACAATGTACCTTCAACATGGTACCTGCTGGAACATATCATTCCATTATACCTGCCCCGGGTATACCTGCCCCAGGGATATTGTGCATACCCGCTCCCTGATGTTGGGTCCATCTAATCTAACACTGGTTTAAGTACATTCACAGATTACCTGTCCCATTCTATTCACCACATTGTACCTGCCCCAGCCAATCTACCCCAATTTCCCTGCCCCAACTTATCCAACCTAGTGCACCTGCCCCAGCCTATCCACCCCAGGTTTACCCACCCAGCTGTCCACCCCAGTCCACCTGCCCCATCCCTATCTACCTGCTCCATCCTGTATCCTCCATATGTGTATACCTGCCAGACCCTATCCTCCCCAGTTTACCTGCTGCAGTCTACCCACCCTAGTTTATCTGTCCCAGTCTATCTACCCCGGTGCACCTGCTCCAGCCTAACAACCTCAGTGAACCTGCACCAGTCTACTCACTCCTTTGCACCTGCCCTGACCTATCCACCCCAGTGTACCCGCACAAATCTACCCAACCAAGTTTTCCTGCCCCGGCCTATCCACCTCGGTGTACTTGTACCAGTTTTCCCACCCAAGAGCACTTGCCCCAGCCTATCCATTCCAGCGTACCTGCCTCAACATACTTAGCTCATTGCACCTTCCCCAGGCTGACCATCCCAGTGTTTCTGCCAAGGCTAAACTAACTATACACCAGAGTATACCTGATCCTGCATGTCCATTCCACTGTAAATGCCCCAACCCATCCATCCCACTGTAAATGCCCCAACCCCAGCATACCTGCCTCTGCAGGTGTCCTGCTCTCTCCTCAGCTTGTTTGAGCTGTTCTCTTAGAGAGAGAGTCTCAGAGAACCCTGAGCTCAAACTGGTGGGTGTAAGCGGCTTTCCATCAAAGGAAATGTTCTTCTGAATGCAGACGTCCACCAGAGTGCAGGTAGAACCTGATCCGCCGATCATACTCTTCTGAATCCCTCCACCATCTTTCTCTCCACCTGCCACACCTCCTGAACTGCTTAAAATAAGAACAAGCTTATTACAACTACTTGACTTACACTGACAAGTCTGCATGAGTGTGTGTGTTATTTACCTCTGCTGCCCCTGCAGTCTCCCTGTCAGTTTACCGTTGGCCACTTTCAGGGTCTCACACTCTGCCTTCAGACTGGCAAACTCCTCCTTCAGTTGTTCCACATCTCCTGATAAAACATTCATTCATTCAGTTATTTCAGAGTCTTGGGTTCCTCGACGCTTCAGTCACCTGAACCCTCAGTCTGTCAGTCAGGGAGCTTCAGGAGTTCTGAGATGCACTTTAGCTGGATGTTATAGAACTATAAATACATCCTGCTCTGCAAGCCAGACTGGGAACCAGTGCTATGGTGCACGCTCTCCATCTGCTCCATACGGGGGAACAGAAGATAGTCTGAGCAGGTGGTGTAGAATAATAACAAACCCCTGATATCTGAAATCATCGGCACGATCCTGGAGTATGTCTCACGGCTGTGTTAAATTAATCTGGATTAATTCTGTCTTAAAAAATAAACATTAAGAAAGAAAGTAATACAAATAAGATCTAGGAACTTCCCGATACGATATTGCCACAATACCTCGGTGCTGATTCGATCTGTATTGCGATCCATGTCAGTATTACAATTTTATGAATATCCTGATTTGATATTAACAGACTTTGTTATTTTCAACTTTAATTTAGCGAATAATTTGGTCGTACCGATAGGGGGCGCTGTGCTGGCTGCCAATATGTGAATAGTTTAGCGCACCACCTGTAGGATTTTTGAGGAACTGCAACATTTTACCTTCTCAAATTAAAACATTTTCAAATAAAAAATTAATTATGGATGATTTTGCAGTCAGTGTGGTGAAACAAGAATTACTACACAAAAATGTAAATTTAGTGGAACTGTAAACAACAGCGCCATCAGTGGTTCTAAAAAAAGGCACACATTTAAAGTAAAGCAGGCTTTCTTTCGAGCTCAGACTGTAGAGTCACGTGATCATAGCAACACACCCGCTTGTCCTGATTAGATCATAAGTCTGCTTCCTTTCAGTGTTTTGCATTTGATAAGGTGGTATCAAACAGTGTCTCACTCATCTTCTACACCACTTTATCCTGTATTCAGCGTCACGGGGGGACCTGGAGCCCATCCCAGGAGATTTCCATCCCATCGCAGAACACACACACACACAAATACACCATGAGCAATTTGGGGACGCGAATTAGCAACTATGGGAGGAAACTGGAGTACCCGGAAGAAACCCACCAAGCACGGGGAGAACATACAAACGGGAATCAAACCTGGCTGGGAATCGAACATGGACCCTGGAGGTGCAAGGCGACAGTGCTCACCACTACACCACCATGCCATCTGATTTATGCCTCACATTGGTTCAATTTAATTTACATTATTTTCTATACAGTGAGCCCTTGGAAACAGTGTTTTTTTATTATTGCAAAAAAATATAGTATACAGTATATGAAAAGTAATGAAATTATGTGGATTATTTACTGATTATTGAATTTTTTTAACTGACTTTTTTTTCTCGCCAAAATGCCTTTAGATGAGATATTAAATATGAACTGATTATCAGACGTCTTTCAGTCAAAGTGCAAATCACATGACGTGAAGATCAAAGGGTGAATTCTGTCAGTTTTAGCAGAGAGAGAGAAGTGTAGCATGGAAAGCAGTAATGGTTCTGTCTGGTGTGTGCGTGTGTGTGTGTGTGTGTGTGTGTGTGTGTGTGTGTGTGTGTGTGTGTGTGTGTGTGTGTGTGTGTGTGTGTGAGAGAGAGAGTAAAATAGCTTTATGCTGCTGCCAATATCACAAGACCCGCGGAACAGCGAGTAACTGATGTCGAGATGATCCGTGTCGCTACGCAGAACCCAGTCCAGAGACAAGACTGTGTGTGTGTGTCTGAGTCACGCTCTAAGGCCTGGTAGTGTGTGTGTGTGTGTGTATGCAGCTTTAACAGCAGGATTAGATAACTCAAGAATATGAGTCACCATCTAAAGTCTGATCCTGAACACCGGCACACAGTGTTTAACTGAGTTTACTAGGAAACCGTTCGACCTTTTAACCTCAGAGACCGAAAAAGGAACCTGAAGAAACGTGAAGCCCAAACGTCTGGTCCACTGACACGCTTTTACTCTTCATCTCAGACTTATTGCTGGAGAACCTACAGGAGAACTGTGTGTGTGTGTGTGTGTGTGTGTGTATGTGTCTGTGTGTGTGTGTATGTGCGTGTGTGTGTGTGTGTGTGTGTGTGTGTGTGTGTGTGTGTGTGTGAAACTCACGGACAGAAATGGAAATGGATTCTGCTTAGAGAAAGTTTCTCCAGGTTCCTCAGTGTGTGATGTCATGCTCTCATTAACGGAGTGACATCACATTCTCGGCATCCTGATCACCCCCATCCCAACACACACACACACACACACACACACACACACGTAATGCCAGTGGCTTCCGTCTCTTATTAAAAGACTGGTGATTTATGTCTCTGACTGCAGGACGCTAAGCATGAGGTCGGCTTTAGAGATGAAGTCAACAGCATGTGTGTTTATTTCGCAGTGATATCAGGATGATTTCTCCTGGTCAGATGATCCACTAGAACATTCGGGTCTTCACAACATGTCACCTTCAGCACTATTATTACAATAAATCCTCCGCTCTGATTGGCTGGTGGCTGAGCGGATCATGACCTCAGGTACACCTCTAAATCTGAGCGGGATTATTCTCTGATATCTACATTTCCTCCTCTCCTCCACACCCTTTCTCATCCTCCCTTTCTTAATCCCTCCCTCTCTGTCCATCTCTCCTTCTCCTCACAGCTTCTCTTTTCCTCGCCTCCCCGTGTCTTCTCCTCACCCTCTCTCTTTCTCTCTTCCTCTCTCCTCTGACTCTTCATGGCGATCTCGGCTCTCAGCGTGACGGTCTCGAGCTCGTACTCGTCCACAGCCTGCTGGAGCGTCAGCACCTCCTCCTGCAGCTCCACCTTCTGCTGCTCCACTCCCTCCATCTCCTGCTGGACTGAACACAGCTGGGCTGCAGAGAGACAGACAGACAGCCAGAGAGAGAGAGACAGACAGAGTGACAGAGAGAGAGACAGACAGAGTGACAGGGAGACAGACAGAGAGAGAGACAAAGAGACAGACAGAGAGAGAGAGACAGACAGAGAGAGAGAGACAGACAGAGAGAGAGAGAGACAGACAGAGAGAGAGAGAGAGAAAGAGAGAGACAGAGTCACAGAGTGAGCGAATTAGAAATTTAAAGAGATACATTTTATAAAAACTATATATATATACATACACTACTGTTCAAAAGTTTTAGAACACTTGCAAATTTCTTTGTTTTTGTTTAGTGATTTATTTTCTACATTCTACAACAATGCTGCAGATTTCTAAACTATAAAATAACACATATGGCGTGTGTCTGAGTCACGCTCTAAGGCCTGGTAGTGTGTGTGTGTGTGTGTGTGTGTGTGTGTGCATGCAGCTTTAACAGCAGGATTAGATAACTCAAGAATATTGAGTAATTGAGAATTAGGTAATTACGTAACAACAAGAAAAATGTGTGTGTGTGTGTGCGTGTGTGTGCGTGTGTGTGTGTGCGTGTGTGTGCGTGTGTGTGTGTGTGTGTGTGTGTGTGTGTGTGTGTGTGTGTGTGTGTGTTACCCTGTAGACACTGGATCTGTCGGGTGAAGGCCTCGGCCTGGTGCGCGCTCGCTAAGCGTTCCTCGTCCAGGAGTCCTGCAGGTCAGAGCAGAGAGTTTAAAGATTCAACAAGAGATCCAGTAAAACAGTGACCATCACTAAACCATCACTTCTGTTTATGACATAAAACACACTTTTATAAGACACACTGGGGAAGGTTCGACTCTGTGGCTCAGACGCGTCTCCGGCCGGCTCACGTCAGACGTCAGTGTAGATCACGACTTTATGCTAAGCTCCACCTCGAGACAGAGGTGATGACATCATCGTATGATTGGCTGATCTATTAAGTGAAGCTCCGCCTCTTGTTCAGGTGAGCCATGGTGATGGGGACGTTGTGTGAGTGTGAGTGTGATTCCAGGGACAGAGGATCCGGATCTCCCGTCTCCCTCCACAACAACGAGCAGGAGCAGGGGGGTGTGGCTTTAAACCATGAGATGTCATTTTTCATTTATTTTCTGATCATAGCAACACACCCGCTAGATTTGTGGTTCATTAGATCATAAGTCCTGACACTAACTCCAGGAAAAGAGTCTGTCTCCTTCCTCCCATCTCGTGCTTATGCATAACATGTTTTATATCGTTATCCTTATACAGTATATGAATAAAAGAATAATTATATATTTATTTATATTTGAATAATTAATGACTTTTCTGTCACTTTCTGAGCCAGCTGTGTAAAATACTTTGAAACAACACACACTTTGGATTTCTGTGAAATAAATGAAATAAACTCGGATGTAAAGGCCTGAGTGTTAGAGTGTCGGAGTTTTCGCCCTGAGCTGGGATAAACTCGGCCGAGTGGGCGTGGCCATGGGCTCTAACGGTGAGCGTGCTCAGAGGAATGTCAGTGATGTCATCGGCCATGTGGGATTCAGGACAGCCAAAGAGTCTGGAAGCTTCTCTGATCCTGCAGCTGCTCCCCAAAAAAAAGTCAAAGGCTGCTGTCCAAAACTGTTCATAATGTGTGCACTTGGTGACTTCCCCTTGTTCACTTCCAGAGAGAGAGAGCGAGAGAGAGAGAGAGAGTAAAGCTCCTGTCAGCGCCTCACCCTGCAGCTCCGCGCTGTTCTCCTCGTGTTTCTGTGTGGCGTCTCGAGCCTCCTCCAGCTCCAGCAGGAGGTGCAGTATCTGAGCCCGGAGCTCCTCCAGCTCCTCCTCCTCACTCTTCTCCTCCTTCTCCTTCTCTCCTCCCTCAATCTCTGCTTTCTCACACTGCTTCTCCATCGTCTCGGCGTCCATCGTATCCCCACCTGATTTCAGACCGCTGTTTTCTTCTGCACAGGAGACACACACACGCACACACACACACACACACACACACACACCACCACCACCAAGTTTATGAAGATAAAGGTAGTGAAGAAAATCCACACTCCGTTGTTACAGGATTTTATCGTGAGAGAGTAATGTCGATATAAGCGCACAGTGTTCAGTGTAATTTATTAATAATCACATTTCATTCATTCATTCATTTTCTATACCGCTTAATCCTGTGTTCAGGGTCGCGGGGGGCCTGGAGCCTATCCCAGGAGACTTCGGGCACTAGGCGGGGTACACCCTGGACAGGGTGCCAATCCATCGCAGGGCACACACACATACACACTCACACACCCAATCACACACTACGGGCAATTTAGGAACGCCAATTAGCCTAACCTGCATATCTTTGGACTGTGGGAGGAAACCGGAGTACCCGGAGGAAACCCACCAAGCACGGGGAGAACATGCAAACTCCATGCACACAGAGACGGGAATCGAGCCTGGCCGGGGAATCGAACCCAGACCCTGGAGGTGCAAGGCGACAGTGCTAACCACTACACCACCGCGCCGCCTTAATCACATTTATACAGATTTAATCCTAATTAGTTAAAAAAAAATAAAGTTCCATTCACAGAGAGCTGTAAAGTAAAGAGACATGACACACATCAGTATGTGTGTGTGTGTGTGTGTGTGTGTGTGTGTGTGTGTTATAGCTTTGAAACTCTTAAGGCACCATCTAGTGGAACAGTGAAGCAATGACACACACTAACTGTACTCTGGGAGTAATCCGGAGGTATACCGATGGTACTTGTGGGTATTTGAGTGTACTCTGGGGGTACTTCAGGGGATTCCGAGGTACTTGGGGATTTTGGTGTTACTCTGGGGTATTCTGGTGCACTCTGATGGTATTTGGTGTACTCTGAGGGTATTTGAAGTTCCTCTGTTCCTTACTTTGAGAGTATTTGGGGTACTTCGTCGGTATTCAGAGGTACTTTCGGTGATACTCAGGGATTTCGGGGTATTTCGGGGTATTGTGGGAATTCAAGGGTACTCTGGGGTGCTTTGGGGGTATTTAGTGATACTCTGGGTTTATTCAATGTACTCTGGGGTTCTTGGGGTCAATTTGGGGGGAACTCTGAGCTAATTCAGGGTACTTTGAGGGTTTTCGGGGGTTCTCTGGGGGTATACGAGGGTACTTGTGGTGTATTCATGGGTATTATGTTTTTTTGGGAAGAGGTACTGTGACAGTACTTTTAATGGTATTCGGGGGTATTCTGAGGGGATTTGGGTACTCTGGGGTACTTTGAGGGTATTCGGGGTACTCTGAGTTTACTTGGGTTTACTCTGTGGCACTTGGGGGTGCTCTGGGGTGTATAGTGTACTCTGAAGGTTTTCTGGGGTACTCTGTGGTAATTCAAGGTACTCTGAAGGTTTTCTGGGGTACTCTGTGGTAATTCAAGGTACTCTGGGGGTTTTCAGGGGTACTCTGGTGGTACTCTGCGGTACTCTAAGGAAATCAGGAAAGTTCGTAGCCAGTTTGTGACCTTCAGCATGAGTTTATCAGCATTTGTGGTGAAGCTAAAAGTTCATGAGTGCATCGTAACATTCCGCAGCCAATGAGTCATGTGACATCACAAAGTCAATCAACCAAGAATCATAAGGAATTTAAATCGGCATACTCTCAGGAACGCTGTGGGAATGTGGACCCGCCCCCTAACTCCTGTCTAATAACCCTTAACTAATCCTGCATCTTAACTAAACCTTAACTAACCATTACCCTTATTCAACTAAATCTAATACTCACAGCAACATGGTGCATCTCTCTCTCTCTCTCTCTCTCTCTCTCTTTCTCTGTCTCACTCTTCCTCTCTCTCTCTCTCTCTCTCTCTCTCACACACACACACTCTCTTTGTCTCACTATTTCACTCTCTCTCTCCCACACATATCTTGTTATTGTACCTGTTTGCACCCACACACTCCCATCACCATTTCTGCACTTAGCGCTTATGACACTACCCCCACCACACACACACACACAGACACGCACACACACACACACATTCTCGCCCGAATCTGAAAATTATCACTGCATGTGTTAATTCAGCACACAGTAAAAGAACATTAACCGTTTCCCTTCCGATCAAAATGATAAAATTTGATTCAGAATGATTCTAAGTTCAGGTTCTAAAAGGCTGAGTTTAAAGCAGACTGCAGGGTTTAAGGGGTTCTAGGGTTCTGGAACGCAAAATTTAGAGCACACAGTTCTAGGGTTTGAATTTTCCAGTGCATATTAATGATAATAATGTCCTTATTTATTTATTTATTTATTTATTTATTTATTTATTATATATTTATTACAGTTTAATGACGGATGGACAGATGTGACGTCTGCAGCAACATCTGGGAGATTTTAACACCATATCTGACTCCAGTCCTGATCCAACCATGTGTCTGATCATCTGCTTTGAATCACCATATCTGATTCTAAACTAGCTTCATACACAACATATATACACACACACACACACACACACACAAAATAGCCACAGCATTAATCCCAATGACAAATGAAGAGAATTACACTGATTACCTGGTTACAGCGCCACCTATCAGCGGGTGTGATGGAGCAGAGAAACGGGTGTGTGTGAGGATCTGAGTGACTTTGACACACGCCTGATCGCGATGTCTAGACGACTGTGTCAGCGCGTCTCCAATACAGCAGGTTTTATGGGATGTCAGACGTCAGGACCTACCAAAGAAGTGCTTCAAGGAAGATGAATAACCGGTGAACTGGTGACAGAGTCCTAGGGGTCAGGGGTCACTGTGAGGAGTGATGGCTGAGCCGTGTGGTCCGATCCAATGGCAGGGTAAGCGTTGGTTCTGATAGACAAGAGACGGGACGCACGGTGCATGGCGGGTTGTTGCGTGTGGTAAGGGTGCGCTTGCTGACGATGGAAGAAGGTGGCCTGGTCTGATGGAGCACATTTTCTTTTCCACCATGGGGATGAAGAGATGGTGCCAGGATGCACTATGGGGAGAGGGCGAGTGGGCGGAGTCAATGTGACGCTCTGGGTGATGTTCTGCTGGGAAGCCTTGAGTTCATTCATGCTGATGTTGCTCTAAAACGCCCCCCCCCCCCCTCCGCCCCCTAAACACTGTTACACAACAGTTACACCTCTTCAAGGAGACGGTGTTCCCTGATGGCAGTGGTGTGTTCCAGCAGGATCAGGCAGACTGCACACACACACACACTTCACAGGAACACTTTGAGGAACATGACAAAGAGTTCGGCCTCCAGATTCTCCAGATGTCGATCTGATCCCATCCGAAGAAGGAACATAATCTGCCCCTGACAGCTCGGTGCCAGATACCACACACACCTTCAGGAGGTCTAGTGGAGTCCTGGCCTGGACGGGGCAGGGCTGATTTGGTGACACAGGGGGCGCTACACTGTATTAGACAGCTGGTTTTAATGTTATGGCTGAGTGGTGTATCTGTGCAATAAAATTTTTCTCAGCATGAACAATTAAAGTACATCTCACTGACCGTCTGCTTCACTCTGACTAGACATCGTCTCCGCAGCAGAGACGACAGCACACAGACACACACACACACACACACACACACACACACACACAGGACTTGTTTATTACAGACTACATAAGACCTAGCGTAGCGTCACACAGTGTGTTATACAGGTGGAAAAGCAACCTGTGGAGAACAGCAGACGGGTTCTAACACCATCGCGCCACACTCTGTCTGTACATGTACCACAGGTTCTACAGGACATGAGAACACCACCGAGGGTTCCTGAGACACCACCGTCTCCGCGAGGAACCTAAAGAACCCTAAAGCTGAAACACTCGGAACAGTTCCCCGTCTGTACACCGACTCGACTCTCGGCTCACAATAACATCACTGTTCTTCTACATTCCATCCTTCTGACCATGCATGTCTGTGTGTGTGTGTGTGTGTGTGTGTGTGTGTGTGTGTGTGTGTGTGTGAGTGTTGCAGTTCATCGTTCACAAAATGGATGACAGAAAAAAACAGCCACATTCTACTATTGTTTCATGAGAAAACATCACACACACACACACACACACACACACACACCTGCTTTGAGGAGTCCATCACATCCTGTAAACATCCAGCAGTTAGAGGACCTCAGTGAAACCACCCTCTCTCTTCCACTCTGATCTCCGTCTCTCTTTCTCACTCTGTCTGTCTTTCAGCTATTGCTCAACTCAATGCCCGTGCGTGTGTGTGTGTGTGCGTGTGTGTGTGTGTGTGTGTGTGTGTGTGTGTGTGTGTGTGAGTCGTACCTGTGGAGTCCAGCACTTCCTCTATAAGTGGAGGCAGACGCAATCCGTCCATGCTTTTTACTGAGGAGAGGGACGGAGTCCTCACACACCCGCCTACACACACACACACACACACACAGTCAAATGGGAAGGATAGAAAAACACACACACACACACTGAATCCGATACAGCGTGGGAGAAAGAGTGAGAGAGACACAGAGAGACACAGAGAGAGAGAGAGATGTAGAGAACTCTTCCGTCTGCATTTCATTTCCTTGTTGCTGTTTTTACTTCCACACATCCTCTATTACTCTGTCTCTCTGTGTCTCTCTGTGTCTCTCTGTGTCTCTCTGACTTTGTCTTTCTGTCTTTGTCTCTTTGTCTCTTGTTTATTCACTCTGGGTCTCGTTCTTCACACCATTAAAACTTATGTGTGTCTTTTTGCTTTTCTGTTCACATTCTGTTCACTTTGAGTCTCTACGCAACACACCAGAAATGCGCTGCACAGTCTCTCTCTCTCTCTCTCTCTCTCTCTCACACACACACACACACACACACACACACACACAATTCCAGTGAGACACAGTGTGCTTTAACCCTTTAGGACGTCATGAGAAATCTGGAAACAATCTCTCTCTCTCTCTCTCTCTCTCTCTCTCTCTCTCTTCTCTTTTGGTGCTGCTGTGAGAAAGAGAGGCACAGGAAGTGTGTGTGTGTGTGTGTGTGTGTGTGTGTTGATATACTGCAGCAATGTGTTGAAGTGTATAAGGAGTGATGTTTTAAAGAGTGAGTTTTGATGGAGTGAACATATGTGGAAGAAGAAGGCGTGGCTTGTGTATCTGTCAATCTGTGAACAGGGGGCGTGGCCTATATATCTGTCAATCCCTGGGCAGGGGGTGCGGCCTGTATCTATCAGGCTCAGTGAAGTGGGTGTGGCCTGTGTATCAGTCTCTGTGAAGTGGGCGTGGCCTGTGTATCTGTCAGATTCAGTGAAGTGGGTGTGGCCTGTGTATCAGTCTCTGTGAAGTGGGCGTGGCCTGTGTATCTGTCAGTCTCAGTAAAGTGGGTGTGGCCTGTGTATCTGCCAGTCTCAGTGAAATAGGCGTGGTCTGTGTATCTGCCAGTCTCAGTAAAGTGGGCGTGGCCTGTGTATCTGTCAGATCCAGTGAAGTGGGTGTGGCCTGTGTATCTGCCAGTCTCATTGCAGGACAAATGA
The DNA here is from genome assembly GCA_030522415.1 of Channallabes apus. Classification (NCBI taxonomy): domain Eukaryota; kingdom Metazoa; phylum Chordata; class Actinopteri; order Siluriformes; family Clariidae; genus Channallabes; species Channallabes apus. The sequence goes on from CM060113.1 coordinate 41,444,762, forward strand.
ATAACTGAGTGCTAGAGGCCTGAGGCAGAGAACATCAGCGCGGTGCTCTGGTCTTCACAAGCTGGACTGGAACTACACACTACACATTCACCGAGAACCTCTCTCCCTCTCTCTCACACACACACACACACACACACACACACACACACTAAAACATACACACTCTAAAACACTCTGAAACACACAACCTGTTTCCTGAAACCATTTTAACCCCAGGCTTTCCTCTGGCACTGGATGGTTGCTAGGCAACAAGAAGAGTAACGCACATGAAAAATACAAGATCGTAATTTTACAGGAAAAGTATGAATGTGTGTGTGTGTATGTGTGTGTGTGTGTGTGTGTGTGTGTGTGTTATTGCATGCAGGGTCCAAACCCTCACTGGCAGACGAAGACAGACTGCACCGCTGACCCACCAACAGGTATTTAATGAGAGAGACTCAGTCATTCTAAGATGCTTCAATCAAACATCAACTCATTCTAGAGCCCTGAACACATGATTAGAGTAGTGCACACCACACACACACACACACACACACACACACACACACACACACAGTTCTTTCTGCCCTCATCACTGTCTCCTGTTCTTCTCGTCGTCATGCCAACATGATGAGAATCACTCTGACCTCGCTTATTAATTATAGCCTGCTAACGATCTCTCTCTCTCTCTCTCTCTCTCACACACACACATACAGACACACACAGCATTAAAATTAAAATGTGATAATTCTTTTTCAAATACAGTACAAACAAATAAATACACAGAGGGGCTAAAAAATGTACACACCCTTCAAAAGTAGTAACTGTATCTATGGCCTTTATGAAAAGTAGAATTGTATTATGGCAGCGGTGTGTAGTGTTACGTTTCCTCTGAAGACGTCAGCAGTCGCACCATCGTTGATGCCGTCATGTGATCGTCAGAAGAGATGATTATATTTAAAAATCTGTAATTTTACTTTTACTTAAGTACATTTTGTTTGAAGTATTGTAATTCGCTACATTTTAAATCATATTCGCTACTGAGTAAAAAATTAATGAATGAAAATGATAAAATAATAAAAATATTATGCTTTGTATAAATGCTCCGTTGCGCCGCGTGTGTGTATCATGTCCTGGTCGCGCGCTGCTCCAGACTCCACTCCAGGTTTTCTGACATCGGCAGCTACCTGACCTTCCACACGGTCGCTTCCGCCCTGAGTGACGTCATCGACTAGCGCGACCATATATAAACCGGAGAGAGACGCGGGAAAGATGAAAGAGGTTGTGATTTTGGTGTTTTGATATTTGGTTGTGTATTCCGGTTTGACTTTTTGCCTCCAATTGACTTTGATTATTGCTTTGTCCCTTTGGTTTGGTTGGTCTTTGTATATATTTGTAGATAATTTCACTGTTTTTGGTTTAGGGAGTCCGGGAAGGTACCTGTATTTTTGTTTGTGTGTTTTTTATTTTTTGCAGGTAATCTAGCTACTAAATATAAATACCATTTTGTTTATTATTTTGGCCTGGGTCCATCCTGAATCTGATCCTCCACCTGGTGTGTGTGTGTGTGTGTATATACAAACCTCATTATTTCATCAGTTAATGATTGGATCTAGTTCTTTCTGCCATATACCACCATTTCCATACAGTTTAAAATAGAACCCTGAACCAGTCTTTTGCTGTATGACCCTAGACTGGGACGTAACACCATATTTAAGTGACCACTTTAATTTTCAAGCACAAGAAAGACAACAGCTTTATTATGCAAAGGTGTTCCTTCAGTTAAAAACAACTAGTTTGAGATTTATATCTGCTCATCTTTTTTTGAACTACGCTAGAATGCCTCATCCCACCCCCCGTTAAAAAAATAAAAGTAAAAAAGTAACTCGGTAACTTTTACTCTGAGTAAATTTTTTTAATGAGCTACTTTTTACTTTTACTTGAGTAGATTTTTATAATGGTAACTTTACTTGTACTTAAGTAAAATTTCACTGAAGTAACAGTACTTGTACTTGAGTACAAAATTTTATTACTCTTTCCACCTCTGTTCATGTGTTTAGTGAACCTTCTGTATATAAAGATACTTCTAACCTAATGTCAGCAATGCCCCGCCCCCACTGGCAAAATGAGATGATAAAGCTAAAAAAAAAAAAGGTAAATGACTTAAACTTCATCTAAAACTCCTCAAAGTGTCTTAGAAACTCAAAATTTACCACCTGAAAAAAGAACAGATAAGAAGTGTGTTAAATACTCTGACGTCTTTAAATTTAAATACCCAAACTTTGGCATGCGTGTTATGGAGATTAATGTCCGAGATCTGCGCAGATCTCACTGATTGTTAGATATAATCAGATGTCTGACGTCAGCAGCTTAGACAGCCTGGTATTCTCTCACGCTACATCCAACAAAAACTGCTAGTAAGAGTGTTGCCTTTTTGCCTACGCAGTTATTGTCATTCGACTTATGAAAACGTCAAGAAAAAGTGCCAGTAATGGTGACTATTGATCCGTCCGTCACAGGAGGAGACTTCCAGACCTCTGCACAATTGATCCAGCTAACCATCATATCTATCTTGAAATCACTGGCAAATCATAACACCAGAAAATCCCCCAAATACTGTTTGTATTTCATCATATAAGCAGATTGTCAGCGGCACCGTGACCACTCATGGTATAAGAATTTTATTTGTGTTTATGTCAGTGTAGCTTTCACTAAATTTGATTAGTGGCACGGTTGCATAAACTGCCAGTGTTGAGGGTTCGATTCCCATCTTGGGTCTGTTTGTATGTTCTCTCCGTGCTTGGTGGGTTTCCTCCGGGTACTTTGTTTTTTTTTTGTTCTTCCAAAAACATGCAGATTAGCGTAACTGGTGTTACCAAATTGAGTGAGTGTGTGTGTGTATGTGCACTTGTTCCCTGCAATGGATTGACACCCTGACCAGGGTGTATCCCACCTTTTGTCGAGGGCCCCCATGACCCTGAGTGTGTGTGTGTGTGTGTGTGTGTGTGTGAGAAAGAGAGCAAGAGAGAGAGAGAGAGAGAAACATGAATGCAATTCAAAAAGACTTTACATAGTCCTAACGTACGATACCGAAATAAAGAGAAGAAACCGATTCAGACATCGATTTATTACTCACGTCACAGTTCACACAGTACCAAGTATAAAAAGGTACATACACAAACTGGAGTTTGAACAGGAAACAAATAAAGTGTAAAATACAGAATGTTTCTTATTCAAAACAAACTATTTTATAACTTCAGATTACCAAGTATGTACCGTGCTACTTACAGTGGTTCTAAACAAACAAATCAATAAACAATATATTAACCCCTTTGTCTTTAACACAAAGTCAAGAGCACTATAACCGTATAACATGCAAAGATTTGAACATTACTCTCAAATAAACATAATATATCGATTTAAAGAAATTGCTCCAGAGTAACTCTCTCCACACTGGAAGATGTGATATTAGTGAGATAAGGGGTTAAGACTTAGGACTGAAGGTTACTATAATATGGTGACCAAAAGGTTGTGATCCTAGAGTGACAAAAGTGTTGCAATCCCCAAGAGACTGGGGGGCTGTGATCTTAAAGTGAGTGAAGGGGCTGCTATGAAACAATGACTGAGGGGCTGCAATCTTAGGGTGACTAGGGGTCTGTAATCGTAGAGTGATCAGGGGGCCAATCTGGATCCTGGAGAAATCAAGGGTTGTGCTCCTGGAGTGACTGAGCAGCTGAAATTCTAGAGTCTAGAATGAGTGAATGGCTATGGTCTTTGTGTGACTGAGGAACTGTGATCCTCAACAGACTTATGGGCTGCGATCTTAAAGGAAGTGAGAAGCCGCAATCCTAGACTGGCTGAAGGGCTGTGGTCTTAGTATGACTGAGGGCCTGCAATCCTACCATTTCACGGGGCTGAGATCCTAGCATGATTGAGGGGCTGCAAACTTAGAGTAACTATGGGCTTATGATCCTATAGTGACTGTGAGGTTGCAATCCTTGAAAGACTGAGGGGCTGTGATCGAAAAGTGACCAATAATCCATAAGATTCGAACAACCATCCAGATTCTAGATAAGTGTATTTATCACACAATCCTAGGGTGACCTTGGGGTTGTGATCCCAGAGGGACTGTCATGTTCCAACCTTTGAAAGACTGAGCAACTGCAATCCTAGAGAAACAGAGGGGCTGTGATCTTAGAGTGTGGTACTGACCCATGTGTGACCAATTGCCTACAATTCTACAGTAAGTGAGCAGGAGGCCTCAATCCTTCCTTACAGAACTTCACAAAAAAAAAAAAAAAAACTAAGTTTGTCCAGAAACACTCATCCGGTTATCTATGCGTTGTGCGCTGGTGTGTTTGGAGATTACAGCGGTCACTAAAACTCTTTCCACAATGTGAGCAGTGATATGGTTTTTCTCCCGTGTGAACGCGCTTGTGTTTTTGGAGATTACTCTGTTGATTAAAACTCTTTCCGCAATGCGAGCAGTGAAACGGTTTCTCTCCCGTGTGAATGCGCCGGTGTTTTTGGAGATTACTTTGCTGAGTGAAACTCTTTCCACAATCAGAGCAGCGGTACGGCTTCTGTCCCGTGTGAATGTGCTCGTGTTTTTGGAGATTGCTCTGCTGGTTGAAACTCTTCCCGCAATGCACGCAGTGATACGGTTTCTCTCCGGTGTGAATGCGCTGGTGTATTTGGAGATTACACCGGTCACTAAAGTTCTTTCCGCAATGCGAGCAATGATACGGTTTCTCTCCGGTGTGAATCCGCTGGTGTTTCTGCAGGTTACACTGTTGAGTAAAACTCCGCCCACATTCCGAGCAGTGATACGGCTTCTCGCCTGTATGGACGTGCTCGTGCCTTTGAAGTGCTCCTTTCTCACTAAAACTCTTGCCGCAGTGCGAGCACTCGTACGACTTGCCTCCTCTGTGATTGCGCTGGTGTGTCTGGAGATCAATCTGATCGTTGAAGCTTTCTAGACACCTCGAGCACTCGAACAGTTTTTCTCCGGTGTGAATGCGCAGATGCAGCTGGAGACTGCTCTGTAGGGTAAAACTCTTCCCGCACAGCGAGCACAGGTACAGCCTCTCACCTGCGTGGAGGTGCTGATGCTGTTGGAGGCTGCTCTGGAAAGTGAAACCCGCTCCACAGGAGGTGCAGTGGTGATCGCTTCTCTGCAGATGTTTCTGAGAGCTCTCAGCAGAAGGCGAGCGAATCTCTCCGGATCTGAACAGTTTCACATATTCCTCGTTATGGCACCTCTTGATGTGTTTATGGAGGTACATTTGGACTGTGTAGGAAAGCGGACACAATGAGCAGGTGAAGACTTGTGTCAGGTTGGTTTCTGTTTCTGGGGTAAAGAAAAATAATGTGAAAGCTGAGGTAGGAACCAACAGGACTGAGAAATAAAACTCAATGAAACTGTCCAATTGATTGTGCTGATAAAAACATTACCATAAATCCTGTAAACCATAGTGTTCTTCTGCTGTTGGGAAGCATAAATAAGTAGCTAGTTCTGCTAGCTAGTGAACACTATGGTGTGCATTTGCTCCAAGTCGAATCGTATCTCAGGGTAAGACCTAAAGATACCAGCTGAGGGTTTAGAAACATGACCAGGCTTTCTAAAGATGTGTGCAGTGCTCCGAGGTCTAGTTTAAGAATCAGTAAAGCTTAAAACAAGTACAACCGCCAACTGTGAGTCAGAGCATCCTGTTCAGCCAGGCTGTCTAGCTCTGCCAAGAAGACCCACAACAAGTTGTACCGAGGTCCACCTGTGGCGTTTAAACTTCTCGCAAGTGTGGACTACCGTAAACTGGGTCCAGATACCCATCTACTGGACATGTGCACCTCATCTCTAGTGTGTCTGAACTGACAAACATGGCCTCGGGCCTCAGATGGTCTGCAACCAACTCGGTGTGGGCCACAATCTGCAGTTTCTATGCTGTGTGGCCAAAAGGTTGTGTGGGCATTTGATCAGACACCCACGTGGACTTTTTTTTAAAAACAACATCCCACTCTAGATTTATCTCCACTTACTGTAGTTCCACTCTTATGGGAAGGCTTAGCAGTGGATTTTTGAGTGCAGCTCTGGGGATGTGTGTTCAGCAATAAGGCACCGAGGGTCAAATGTCAACGACTGCCTTAAAGGGAAGTGAAAACCGCTGGATTAAACATTCCCGATTTTTATTACTATTAATTTATTAATCAAATAAGATGTTTATACGACACATTAATGTCTGATTATTCGAGTTATTTTAGACAGAAGACTTGGACCAGATTCCTCTCCGAGTCAGGATTTAAATCTGTGTGCTGCATTGAACATAATTCTTTTTTTTTTTTTCTTCTTTTTTTAAACACCTCTTCTGTTCTTTCTCAATTCTTATTTTCAGGGAAGACGTTGCAGTAAATAATTACTTGCCGCTTTGCTTTAAACTCCAAAGCCAGGCAGCTTTTATATTATTACTGTTTAGCAGATGATTAGTGCATCAGAAAAATGCAACACTGATCAGATTTGATCCAAGAATAAGCTTCACAATATTATATATTAATGATGATAATTAAAATTCTTCGACGTAACTATTCCCGGAGCATTTTTTGTTCCAGAGGTAGTCGAACGTGATTCCGGCGCGTTTAGCGTACTCCTCGTCGTACCACACGGAGAGCTCCTGCCCAGCTGCGATTGGTCGACAGGTGCGGTACAGGATCCCACCTCGGTACTGAAACGCCACCAGATTCTGCTCTTTATCATTACGAGAGCAACTGACGAACCTGAGAGAACGACGGACAGAAATAAAAAGTGAAAAGCACGAGTAAAAATCTAACTAAGTTCAGTTATCATGAACAGAAGACCACATCCCCAACCTCATCCAGTTGGAATGAACCTCAGACGTGGCATCTATGTATTTTTCAGGCTGCTTGTCTTCATAAATCTGAGGAAAAAAATTTATAAAATGATTATAAACACTAAAAGATTTGAACCATTAACACAGCCAATGAAACGGCACTGAAACAATAACAATTCGTAAAGATCATCAGTCTGTTGCCCCAGACTGGGGTGATGAGTTCACTTCCTGTTAGAACTCGTGTTCTTATGAAAGTCGCGTAACCTTTTGTTTCTTCTGATCAAACACAAGAACAAAGAGAGGCTTCATTCAGACAAATTGAACTGAATTAATTTAATTAAATAAATTAAATTACCGGACAGGTTGTTTCAATGGGCCCCAGCATGAAAGTTTGTTTTCTGATCATTTTTAGACAGTCACATGGGTCTCCACTGTGTGTCCGTATATGTGTGCGCGCGTGTGTGTGTGTGCGCGCGCGCATGAAAACAAAGATGAGGAAAACTCGTCTCTCTCTTTTTTTTTTTTTTTTTTTTACTTTAGATTTGATTCTGAAATGTGCTCAGTGGTTAAGGTACTGGACTTCGGTTCAGAAGGTCTCAGGTTCAAACCCCACAACCAACAAGTTACCACTGTTGGGCCTTTGAGCACGGCCCCTTAACCCTCAGCTGCTCTGACAGACATTCTTAAAAACGTAGGTTGTGTGGACAGAATTATTTTAAAAAACAAAGTTTAAAAATACCCGGCTACGATTGGACCTTAGAGATCTCCAAAATGTGTCTGCTGACATTCCTGCTGAAACACCACTCGGATCACACACTGTCACCGTTTCAGAATCAAATCTAAAATAATAAAAAGACAAGATGAGTTTTTGTTTTTCCTCAGTTCAGTTCAATTCGTCTGAATGAATCAGGATTAATCAGCCTCTTTTTGACCAGAGACAACCAGAGGTGACTTTCATAAGAACACCAAAGTTCCAACAGAAGCTAACTCACCACCCAGGAGTAGGCGCTGTTCATGGCTTCCTCTCGGTCCACAGTGTCTCCCTGGTACGGCCCGAAGTGCACACCCGCTGGAATAGTGTCGCCGTTGTTAAACACTCCCAGGCCCGCGTCGGGAATACCGGACTTCCGAATCTCCAGTCCTGGAGGAAGGGTTTGTGTGGCTCGGTCAGCGACCCCTAGTGGAACCGCAACGTCAGGGATGAAGAGAGCCGGACCGTGAACATCACACTTACTGATGAAGAAAGATCTGCAATCTTCACAGTCTGAAAAAAAAAAAAAAAAGAAATATTTCTTATTTAAAAAAAAAAATTTGTTTCAATTGATGATCTCACATGTGTGATGGGTCGGATTTAAACAAACTGAAGAAAAATTAACCTCGTTCTGCGAGTGTAATACATAAGTGTTACACAAAAATTATTAATAAACGTTAAATAAAAAAAACATTAACTTATGACTGGAAAACTTTATTAAAGTAAATGAAGTTAAAGATGGAGGTTTATTCCTGTGTGTGTGTGTGTGTGTGTGTGTTTGGTGTCTCACACAGGTACTCATCACGTTGAGGTTTTTCTTTCTGTTGGATCTGGAATCCTCCTCCCGCTCCTGTTCCGTCCTCCGCCGAGCTCGACGCGTCTCCGTCTAACGGTTCAGAACGTTCACGTGAGAACTGAAACAGTAACGGTGTTACAGTACACACGTCTCTACAACACGCGATCGACTTACAGAAGAAATCTTCGTCCTCGTCTTCGTGAGGAGTTTCCTCCTGTTTCAGAGGTTTCCTCCACACCTGTCCGCGTCTCCGCTGGTCCACGGGGACGCCGTGTGCCGCTGAGCTCCACGCTCTCGCATGGGACGTGCTGCACATCTCCGTCTGCATCTCCTCACCACGGGGGAACCGGCTGCAGGGCTGAGGGGCGGGTTCTGGTTCTGGTTCTCGTTCGAGTTCCTTCACACGACATTACACACGAGACTGTTACTGGTTTTATCAGCGTTATGTTTAATGATATGCTGGTTTATCATTAGAAATATAATAAAACACCTTAATGAAGAACATTCAGCTGTTTATTCTCATAAATCTAATTAGAAAATTATTTAATTAAAACACGTGTTTCCTCAGAGCTAGCAGTGATTATTAAATTAAATTACAATAATTTTTTTAATATCATTCATTTAGCTTGTAGCAATTTGAAACTCTGTGACAAATTAATTTAGCAAAATGTGAATAAATAATGAGGAAAATAAAGGAATTTAAACCATAACTAACACCGCTGCAGAACAGGAAAATGTTCCCGTCTCCAGAATCCGTTCCCCGCGTAACTGAAGTGCACTCGGTAGTGCGCATGCGCCATCTAGGTTGTGCACTCCAATAGGAAGTGCGCATCGATTTGGGACGCAGCAGCTAGCAGCTTCACTCACATCACCTCAGTGTTAAGAAGCGAACAGCGCTAATCACCTCAGATACCGACAGAAGGAGAAGCTTCACTCAAACTAATGCAAAACTCACTAAAAACCCGATCCGGAGTCTTTGATGTGCCGATGATTAAATAGATGTGAGGGCTTCGGCTCCGCTGCAGCTCGTCTTCTTCTTCCGTTCCTCCGAGTGTACGGCAGAGCTGCAGCTGCACATCGCCCCCTCGTGGAGCATTATTAAATCCCGGAAATAATAAAGAATCGTCATCATCTCACATTTCTGAGCTGCTAAGCTAATCACTTAACTTTTCCCAGTAAAAACCTGAACCTACACCATCTCTGATCTAATCTAAAGAACACTCTACCACACTTTAAGATGTTCTGTGAGGACTCGCTCCATAATTCAGGACTGGAGTTTCATACAGCTTTGTACCCGAACCTTTACTAACGAACTGGACTCCATATGAACTTCTCCACATCTCCTGGTATACTGAATTTCCAGCCTCCTAACACACAGTATGAGTGCAGATCAATCCCTGCTACCCGTTATCACCCAGATGAGGATGGGCTACCTGTTGAGTCTGGTTCCTCTCAAGGTTCCTTCCTATTACCATCTCAGGGAGTTTTACCCTCAGCACCGTCGCCCTCGGCTCGGTCATCAGGGACAATCTGGTCATTTTGATCCGTACACATTTCCATTAAAGCTGCTTTATGACATTGACCATTGTTCTTCTTTGTCTTTCGGCTGTTCCATTTCAGGTGTCGCCACAGCGAATCATCTGCCTCCATCTAACCCTATCCTCTGCATCCTCTTCTCTTACACCAACTAACTTCATGTCCTCTCTCACTGCATCCATAAATCTCCTCTTTGGTCTTCCTCTAGACCTCCTGCCTGGCAGTTCAAACCTCAGCATCCTTCTACTGATCTATTCACACTCTCTCCTCTGAACATGTCCAAACCACCTCAATCTCGCCTCTCTGACTCGCCTCTCGCCTATCTCCAAAACATCTAACATGGGTTGTCCCTCTGATTAACTCATTCTTGATCACTCCCAAGAAGAACCTCAACATCTTCAGCTCTGCTACCTCCAACTCTGCCTCCTGTCTTTTCTTCAGTGCCACTGTCTCTAAGCCGTAGAGCATTGCTGGTCTCACCACTGTCCTGTACACCTTTCCTTTCATTCTCGCTAATAGTCTTTTATTGCACAACACACCTGAAACTTTTCTCCACCCATTCCAACCTGCCTGTACTCGCCTCATCACCTCCTTTCCACACTCTCCGTTGCTCTGGACCATTGACCCTAAGTACTTAAAGTCCTGCACCTTCTTTACCTCTGCTCCCTGTATCCTCACCTTTCATCTTGGGTCCCTCTCATTCACACACATGTATTCCGTGTCTTGCTGCGGCTAACCTTCATTCCTCTGCTTTCCAGAGCGTACCTCCATCTCTCCAAATTTTCTTCCACCTCTCCAAATTTTCTTCCACCTGTTCTCTGCTCTCGCTACAAAACACAATGTCATCTGCAAACATCATAGTCCATGGAGACAAACAAAAAGGGGTTTAGAGCCGATCCTTGATGCAGACCCACCTCCACTTTGAACTCTTCCGTCACACCTCCAGCACATCTCACCACTGTCTTACAGCTCTCATACATGTCCTGCACCACTCTAACATAATTCTCTGCCACTCCAAACTTCCTCATACAACACCACAGCTCCTCTCTCGGCACCCTGTCATACGCCTTGACTAAATCTTCAAAGACACAATGCAACTTTTTATTACCTTCTCTGTACTTCTCCACCAGCATCCTCAAAGGAAACACTGCATCTGATGTACTCTTCCTAAGCATGAAATCATATTGCTGCTCACAAATGCTCACCTCTGCCCTTAAACTAGCTTCCACTACTCTTTCCCACAGCTTCATTGTATGGCTCATTAGCTTTATGCCTCTGCAATTGCCACAGCTCTACACATCTCCCTTGTTCTTAAAAATCAGCACCAATACACTTCTCCTCCATTCTTCTGGAATCCTTTCACTCTCCAAGATCTTGTTAAACAAACTAGTCAGAAACTCTACTGCCACCTCTCCTAAGCACTTCCATACCTCCACAGGTACTTCATCAGGACCAACAGCCTTTCCACTCTTCATCCTCTTCAACGCCCTTCTCACCTCACTTTTACTAATATTTGCTACTTCCTGCTCCACAACAGTCACCTCTTCTACTCTTTGAGGAGTTGATGAATGAGGAAAATGAAAGAGAACAAAGTGCTCCTTCCATCTTCCCATTACCCTCCTGGCATCGGTCAGTACATTTCCATCTCTATCTCTATCTTTAATCAATCAATCAAATTTATTTATAAAGCACATTTAAAACAACTTCCGCTGACCAAAGTGCTGTACAAGTATGAAACAACAAGTCAGCAGGTACTATACCGCGTATCTACTTAATATTCATCGCTCACTATTACAAACCACAAGACAGAAATCCATAGGAAAAAATTAAATAAAAATAATAATAGTAATAAATAAAATAAAACTAGCTTAATAAATCAAAAGGAAAATGCACATGAAAACAGATGTGTTTTAAGCATGGTTTTAAAATGATTAAGATTCTGGGCGGCTCTCAACTGCAAAGGGAGGCTGTTCCACAGGCTGGGGGCTACTGCCGAAAAAGGCTCTGCCACCTCTGGTTTTGAGCTTTGTTCTGGGGATGTGCAGTAAATGATGATCAGAGGATCGCAGGTCTCTGGAAGGGGAGTACGGGACAAGAAGCTCCGACAGATAGGCAGGTGCCAAATTATTTTGGCTTTTAAAAACAAGAAGTAATATTTTAAACTCGATCCTGAAATGTACAGGAAGCCAGTGAAGGAAAGCCAGTATGGGTATAATATGATCAAGTTTTCTCTTTCCAGAAAACGAGCTGCTTCATTTTGAACGGCTTGTAGCTGTTGAAGTTGTGACTGACTGAGACCTATATATAACGAGTTACAGTAGTCAAGGCGTGACGTGATGAAAGCATGAATTATTGTCTCAAACTGTTCAGGAGGGATATAGTGCTTAACTTTACTAAGAAGTCGAAGTTGAAAAAAGCTGGACCTTACAACTGAGCTTATCTGTTCATTCTAGGCAGAGTCAAAAATTACCCCAAGATTTCTGGCAGACTGACGAGAAAAAGATTCCAGCGATCCAATGACACGGTCATAACCACTGAGGAGATTAGACTTTCCAAAAACAATAATTTCTGTTTTTGTTCAGATTGAGAAAGTTTATCTCCATCCATGTTTGAACATCTCTGAGACAGTTCAACAAGGTCTGAATATATGGATGACTATTTGTTGGGATAGACAGATAGATTTGAATATCATCAGCAAAACAGTGGAAGGCAATTTTATGCTTCCTGAAAATGGACACCAATGGAAGCATATACACAGTGGGAAGAGAATTGGACCCAAGATGGAGCCTTGGGGTACCCCACAGCCAAGAGAAGACACTGTGGATGAATACTTCCCTAGATGGACGGAGAAACTCCTGTCTGACAGATATGATTGGAACCATTTAAGAATAGAACCTTTAATTCCAACGCATGTCTCAAGGCGTGATAAAAGGATGTTATGGTCTACTGTGTCAAAAGCTGCAGTCAAGTCCAATAAAACCAGAATGGCAGAATCACCAGTCAACAGCTAAAAGCAAATCGTTAAAAGAGATCCCATTAAAATCAAGGTGTGTCTGTAACTGATTATAAACAACCTTTTCTAAAACTTTTGATAAAAAGGGGAGCTTAGAAATGGGCCTAAATTTGGAGAGAACCAGATTAGAGAAATCACTCTAACCTGCTGCACATCCTTCCCATCTCTATCTCTCTGCCTCGCCAACCTGTACAGATCCACCTCTCCCTCCTTACTGTCCAGCCTAGCATACAAGGCCTCATATTCTCTTTGTTTGGCCTTCTCTAGACCTCCGACTGCGAGAGGTTACAGCATCACCCGGGAATCGAACCAGCACTTTACCACTGCGCCACTCAGAGGTATGAACTTTGCTTTTGCTCGTTATGGCACTTACCTTTAGCCCTTTACCAAAAGCTTCTTCTGATGCTTGGAGTTGTTCCTCTTGCCCATTGTCAGTGAAATATGCAGCATGGTGGAGTGGCTCTCCCTCACTATACCGCACACTCCTATCCACCACCGTGCTTGCAAAGTTCTCTGGAATCTACTAACACAAACACTGTACTGAGTGATGTTACTGTTCCCTGCTGACCCTGCATGGTTAGTCACCATGCTTAACTAGAAGCTGGAACTGAATGCTAGCATAATACGCTAGCTGAAACCAACCCCTTTTTTCAGTTCTTTCAATTCTCAGCTCCCTCAGCCAAGAAGAACAGGAAAGGTCCGTCTGTGGCCATTTCTGGGAGATGTTTCCAAACTGAAGGCAACTGTACTGATCAAATCTGGCTTGAACGTCATACACAAATGCAGGAGAATTAACAGGCTAAACGTGCTTGTGAGTTTTGTCCACAAGAGAACCTGCAAACCAGAAGCCCCCCCGAGATACTCATACGCACAAGAGACATTAGAACACGGACCTTGAATGTTTTCAGGATGAAACTGGTCTGCAGTCTGTCACTGAAGCCAGTGCAGTGGCGGGTTCTCCAAGCGGTCTGCTTCAGTGACTCTGGGTTACTGATCAGGAGGTCAGGGGTTCAAATCACCAGCACCATCACACTGCCCCTGTCAGGTGCTTAACGGCAGGCCACTGTATTATGGTTGATCCTGTGCTCTAACCATAACTTCCTAAAATACATATGTATATGGAAAAAAACAAAAATCACTGCCTTGTAATCTATATTTGATAAAAATGTAATCTTACTAATGAAACATAACTTCTCATTAATGCTGCCAGACACACTGGTTACACTCTCTCAAAGTAGCACAGTACTTAATCAGTACTTAAAGTAGCTCAGTCTTAATACTTAATACTAGTATGCTTCTCCAGGATAAACTCGCCCAGTATACACTGGTTGCCTGATAAGTAACCTGTTGGTTGTACTGTTGTTACTATGACTTTGGGAAACATTTTTTAAATTTTATTTAAACTTGCATCATTAAATCTAAAACCGTCAGAATGGACTACACCCCTGTACAGCTATGGTGGAGAACATGGTGTCAGAATGTGCAACCAGCTGTGTCCAGAAGATTGTTTCAGCCAGTTGCCAAGGAAACCCCAGGACACACCAATGTGCAGAATGCCAACAAGCTGAAGAAAGCCCTGAAAGACTTTCCTGATTCACCTGAGGGGTACAGAGAACCTAAAAGAGCTCAGACAAGGAGCAGGAGGAGTCTGGAAAGGATATGAGAAATATTTTCTTCGGCCTCAAAGATGACTTGCTAAATGATTCCGTCTCTTGGGAACAAAGTAGGAGCACTTTAAAGAACTCCCTAACCCAGAGCAGTGATTAGGAGGCAATGGCAGAAATCTCTGCTGCTTGAATGCCATCTCTGCTGTTGAGGTTATTGCAGCAAGAACCCTTCATAGTGGAAGGGCTGCAGGAGCAGGTGAGATTAGGGTGGTGATGCTGAAGACTGGAGATCTGAGACAAGGCCGTCACACGGGGAGTGTGGTCTGTGTTTTAAAAAACAAACAAAAAACAAAGGGGTGTGATTTCAGTTTCAGTGGAATCAATCCCACTCCCCCAGGAAGTGTTAACACCAGGGGTATGAGAGGTGTCTGATAGCTGAACCTAGGATTTAGGAGGGACAGTGAGGGCTCCCTTCTAGGTTGTGGTGGAGTGCAGTAGGTCTTTCTGTGAGAATACAGGAACAAGCTAATTCAGTCTACATTTGTTTTTTTGCAGTAGGACAAGGCCTGTAATTCTATGCCATGAATTTTAATGGTGGGTAAGCAAAAGAACTCTGGGTAACTGGATCGCTACTTGACGTAAGCCGAACAAACATGTCGCAAAATTTTTGGGGTGGGTTTATTGGTCCCAAGTTTCAAAACTCTGTTAATCAAAACAGAACAGAATAAAAATCAGAAAGACACATCCAGGAATCAGCTGTAATGTATGAAATCGGCGTAATCCTAAATGATGACAAATATCAACATCAATGTTACACAGCAAAGAACGGAGCAGAAGAGCAAGATAATGTTACAGGAAAATGAGAACTTTCTCAGTTGCACTGTGCTTTTTTTAAGACTAGGAGATTTCTCAGCTCCAGGTGAAGCAGCTAGAAACAGGTAGATAATAAAATCACACCTCCTCAAATTTCCCATAATGAGAACATTAAAAGAAGCAGAGGAGTCATCACTCCAGACTTTCACTCCAGGACCAGAACCATCCATTTCACAGAGGACTACATTACACTTCAATAATACATAAATATATTTGCCAACATAATACTGAGTAAAAGAGCGTTCAAATTACATAAAGTTTAAATCACTGACAACACGAGTGAGTTTATTAGTACAGCAAAACTCTCAAGGCGTTTTCACTTTAGGACACGATTGATTTGTACCATGCTCCCCCCCCTCCCACGATTGGTGGCCAGCGTTCACATTATTATTATTATTATTATCATCATCATTATTATTCTCTGTACATGCGTACACTTGTGTATTTTCTCTCCGACACGGCGGATGGCAGTATGCAGCTAATTGGTTTGTGAGCGCCATTAAAAACACAAGACGACGAAGAAGTTAACCTTCGTGCCATGTCTAATATTATTGATATTTCAGGACAAAAAGGCACGAGTGGCGCTCTCATGTGCCTTACTCCTGTATCAGCTTTGGCTGTGTAGGTCAGACCGTGCAACACACTGAGATTTACGGAGGAGACGGGCGGCACAGATGGCATCGCATCTAAACAGCGATCCACTTCCATGCTCAGGTGCGACTGCTTCCATATCTGACTTGATCCGTGCCCGAGTACACCTTTCTCGAGACTCGGACGTGGTTCCTGAGTGGGAACATTTGCGTTCTCACTGATCCGAACGAACCAGACTTTGAGTGTTGGATGTTGAGGGTTCTTGGAAATGATCCCTAATGTGAAAACACCCTGAGAGATTTTTTTTCTTTTCCAAAACCAGATTATTACTATACTGTTTAAACAATCATGTCTGATCAGGAGTAGGAGATACCTTCTTCTATATTTGCATATAGTTATTAAAATTTCTACGTCAGCATCTGTGCCGTTTCAGTCATGCTGTGTGGGGTGTGACTCGGCCCTGTACGCCGTCCTGGCTGCTCGGTGAGCTGTGTTCATCGCCCTCCTGATCCCGGCCTTCTGCGGTGTTTAGAAACACGTGTTCAGAAATATAATAATGTGTGTTAATGCACGAAAATCTGATTTTCTTTCAGAAAGAAAAAAACCTTCAGTCATTAAAAGAGTTTCTGTGCGTGTGTGCGCTGGTGTTTTCGGAGGTTACTCAGCTGACTGAAACTCTTCCCGCACTGTAAGCAGTGATACGGCTTCTCTCCGGTGTGAATGCGCTGGTGCTTCTCCAGATGACTCTGCTGGTTGAAACTCTTTCCGCACTGCAGGCAGTGATACGGTTTCTCTCCGGTGTGAATGCGCTGGTGTCTCTGAAGCGCTGCTTTCTCAGTGAAACTCTTTCCGCACTGTAAGCAGGGATATGGTTTCTCTCCGGTGTGAATCCGCTGGTGTCTCCGGAGCGCTGCTTTCTCGCTGAAGCTCTTTCCACACTGTGGGCACTCGTACGGTTTCTCTCCGGTGTGAATGCGCTGGTGAAGCTGGAGACCGCCCGGGAGAGTAAAACTCTTCCCACACTGCGCGCACTTGTGCGGCCTCTCGCCCGTGTGAAAGCGCTGGTGTCTCTGGAGAGCGCTCTGATAAGTAAAACCCTTCCCACAGAAAGAGCAGTGGTAATTGTTTCTCTCGAGCTGCTCCTGAGAGGAGTTAACCGGGAGGCCGACGATCTCTCCGGAGTTCAGGCGTCTCAGGTACTCCTCGTAGTGGCATCGCTTGATGTGTTTGTGGAGGTAAATTTCAGATGTGTAGGACAGTGGACATAAAGAGCAAGTGAAGATTTGGAGAAAGGTGTAGTTCATATCTGCAGAAAAAAAAAAAAAAAGAAAAAAGTCTACAATTATCTAACTATCTAATTAACTATTATCAATTCCATGATAAAGGATGGAGCGCTAAACCAGAAACAGTGGGAGAAGAGACTGGAGGATCTCTGCAAAGTCCTGCGATTTGGTTAGTTCCTCTTGGTTCTAGTGAAGAGGAACTGTAGCGCTACAGCAAACAGATGTTCTGTACCTGTGACTTTTTTTAGTAACATTTTGGGGAAGAAACACAGTCGGATGTGCACATACCTTTTGGGTAAACAGTGCTTACCATGGCACCTTGGTCCAACGATCATGACTGTATCTTCAGATTAAAGGCCATGGGGTTTGATCAGAGTTCTCGATGGCACTGGTCGACTTTGGGGTGATATGATTACATTTGCAATCACAAACTTGGGTCCCTAATTTTAAAAAGGAGCAAGAGAGAACAGTGCTGGTCATCAAAGGGAATGAGGAATCTGGTGCCATTTCATGTGACCCAGTTCCACTTCAGACAATGTTATACTGTTTCAGTGTTGAGTATAAAGTGATACAAGGCTGATACTCTTTCTTGCTCTCTTGGCACTGGGATGCTCCATTCTGACGGGTCCCTGCCTCTGGTTCAAGTACACTGAAATCGTGAGGGGGAAAAATAGCACCAGAACCTGTAGGGGTATGTAAGAAGTTTGGGTGCGGTTTTGTTTGGTACAGGTTTTCCCCCAGGGAGATGGGATTGTGGGGGGTGATGAGTACTGATGTGATCTTTATGTTTTTTTTCCCCCCATTTCTCTGGTCTGCAGTCCTCACTAAGACAACACAAGCTTGAACTCTACTTATTCTAAACTCACCTCAGGATCCAGAGGACTGACGATTGAACTTCCCTTGTGAAACCTGAAGCAGCTCTAATTTCCCGGGTGCTGCTCGGTCAGGGGCGTTAGGGACACAAATTTGTTTTTGAAATCAGCAATAAAAACATTTAGACTCAACTGTTTTCTGAGCACTTTTTGTTCCAGAGAAAATCAAATGTCACATCCTTGGCGTAATCCTCCTCGTACCACATCAGCAGCTCCTGCCCGGGTTCGATCGGCTGACTGCAGCGGTACAGAATCCCACCCTGATACTGAAACGCCACCAGATTCTGCTCTCGCTCGTTACGAGCGCAGTTCACGTACCTGAGAGGATCAGGAAGATAAGAAATAAAGGACAGATGGGGGGAGGGGCATTTATAAAAACCAATGCATTTATACAAAAACACAAGACACACCAGATCCTTCATTGGTGCTTTCCTCACCTCATCCAGTTCGAATTCATCTCAGACGTGGCATCGATATATTTCTCACACTGCTCGCTCTGGTAGACCTGCAAAACATCACAAGATAGAAGAAGTTAAAGTTCATGCTATGCATAATGTTACTGATATTGCAGTAAAAAAAAAAAAAAAAAAAAAAAAAAAAACAACATGAAGAGTGACGCTCTGACGTGCCTTCCCACTGTATCAGGTCTGGGTGTGAGAGAGATTCCGGAGGAGACAGACGGCACTCATGAAGTCGTGTCTTAACGGCAATCTACTTCCGCTCTCAGGTACAATTGGATCCGATTCGATCTGTGTCAGAGTACGTGGTACAATGCTCGAGACCTCCTCTTCCAGTGGACTCGGGCTATGTTACCGAGCGGGAAACGATTGTGTCCTCACTGATGAGAACAAACCGGGTTTGTTTGTGTGACCTACCACCGCTTGTACCCAGGAGAAGCCACTCCATGCTGCCTTTATGGACTTCCCAAGATGCACAAGTGAGCAGTATTAATTCCTTCACATACAGCACTGCTAAATAGTTAGCCTCTATGCTGGTGGGACACACTGACCACCATATCCAGAATTCAGAAGACTTTGTTTCCAAGATCAGGGGCCTAAAACTGGATGTTGAGGAAACCATGTGATGTTACATCGCTCTTTATGAGCGTTGTGAAAGCCGTTGGAAAGGAGGTTGTAAAAGGACAGCATCCTCAACACTGGAAGCAGTCTCAACCCAGACCAGATCTGTTCTCTCCTGGACCTACGTCTCAACACCACCTACTTCACCAGAGGGGACTTCTACAGGCAGAAACATGACTGTGCCATGGCTCCCCTATGTCGCCCATTGTGGCTAATCTATACATGGATACGTAGATGACACATGGGTGAAGATTAAGAGTTGAGAAGTACAGACCTTCACAGAGCATATTAACTCTATTGACACGCATATTAAGGTCACCAGAGAAGACACCAGGTTGGCCTTCCTGGACTGTGCAGCTCTCATAGGAAAAGATGGGAAACTAAAAACAGAAGTCTACAGGAAAACCACAACCCCAGTCCAATACTTACAGTTCGACTCCAACCACACATTGCAACACAAATTAAATCTCATCAAGACACTGTACCATCAGTTCTGGTGAGCACTGGAACGTCCACGGCTCTGTATGCGGTGGCGCTAAGCGGGCCAGGTCCAGACCCCTAAGTTAATGCCAGGCCCATGAAAACTCACCACCCAGGAGTAGGCGCTGTTCATGGCTTCCTCTCGGTCCACAGTGTCTCCCTGGTACGGCCCGAAGTGCACACCCACTGGAATGGTGTCGCTGTTGTTAAACACTCCCAGGCCCGCATCAGGAATACTAGACTTCCGAATCTCCAGCCCTGGAGGAAGGGTTTGTTTGGCTCGGTCAGCGACCCCTAGTGGAACCGCAACGTCGGGGATGAAGAGAGCCGGACCGTGAACATCGCACTTGTTGACGAAGTAAGTTTTGCACTCCTCACAGTCTGTAAAGAGAGGCACACAGGGTTCTGAGATTCAGCACAACAGCAAAACTTTACTCATAACCAGGTGAATTACATCTTCTGTAAAACACACGTACTTTAGTTTAAAACTGATTAAACTGAACCTTTTTTTTGTTGGACTTTTTTCCCCAATTTTCTCCCTATTTTAGTCGTGGCCAATTCCTCTCCGTCACTAGGGGGCTCCACATTAAGGCTACTACTACCACTCAGTCAGGAGGGCCGAAGACTATCACGTGTTTCCTCCGAACCACATGACGCCAGCCGACCGCATCTTTTCGAACTGCTCGCTCTTGCACCGCTGGGGGCGGAGTAACACACTCGGAGGACAGCGCTATCCACTCCTTCCGCTTGCGTGAGCTCACAGACGCCCCTGATTGGCTGTAGAGCCGTGATTAATGTGGGAGCACCAAGTACCTCTCATCCCTCCCCTCTGAGAGAGCTCGGCCAATCAGCTCTTCCTAGACCTCCGGCTGCAAGAGGTTACCGCATCAGCCGGGAATCGAATCATGCGTGTCTGGTGGTCTTACAGAGGTAGTCATCATGTTCCGGTTCTTCTTCTTTCAGAATGATCTGCAATCCCAGGTTCTGCTGGTCTTCAGGGGTGAGGTCTTCCATAGAGCTCGACGTTCCTCCATCTACAGGTGAACAACTCCACTGTCATACTGACGCGACGTGAGAAAGAGAGAAACAGAAAGAGAGGGTGTGTGACGGGCTTACAGAGGAAATCCTCATCGTCATGAGTTTCTTCCTCTTTCAGAGGTTTCTCCCAGATCTCTCCGCTCCTCTGCCGGTCCAAAGGAGTGAGGTGTCCCGCCGAGCTTGACGTCCTGCCGTCTGAAGTGCTGCACACCTCCGTCTGCATCTCCTCACCCAGCTGATCAGCACGAGCCGGAACAACACACACGCCGTGTGTCCTGGAACAGAGAACTGATGAGAGACTCAGGACTTTATTTTAGGAAACATACGTGCACATTTTACACAGAGTGGTGTGACTTTACTACAGAGAGAGAGAGAGAGAGAGAGAGAGAGAGAGAGAGAACGTAAGAAATAAAACTCTCCCTGTGCTGCTGCCGTGAGAAGAAACTCTGAGACACTGAGTGTGAATAAAGAGCGACATTATCACTGTTTACCCGTTTATAGTTCTAGTTAATGTTGTGAGACAAGCGAGTTCCTGTGTGTCGCTGCCATTACAGCAGCTATAAACACTCGCTCCCTCGCCGCTCTCTCTCGCTCTTTATATTCTCTGTCTTTGAAGTTAATGAGACAAAAGCACAGCTCGTCACGTTCCTGAGAAACGGAGCAGAAGCGTGAACTCGTCTGCCCTGAAGACTTTTCCCGTGACGGAAACACGTTGCAGCTATGTGCGTGGTCTCAGCTGAAACATGGAGGTCACGCCACTAAAAGCGAGGCGCCGTGTTCAAGAACAGGCTCACGTTAAAAATCAGACGAAAATAACGTTTCGCGGGTCAGACGTGAATAACGCAGACTCAGCGTCTGGCGGTAAAAAAGCAGGTGGCGCAGTGTTAGTGCAGGTGTTATAGAGTACACCTGTCACACTGAGGGGTAAGGTGAGCACTTCACACACTCCTCTATTCGCCGTGTGTGTGTGTGTGTGTGTGTGTGTGTGTGTGTGTAATTATTATACTCAGATCAGGTTCCGCTGAGACGGAAATAATTAACTCGAGCAGCTTTCTGGATCCGTGCCCTCATGGTTGCCATGGAAACAGCAAACACTAATCCTTAGTGCTCCACACAAATGCATAACCTGATCAGGTTACACACACACACACACACACACACACACACACACAAAGTCTTGTATACGGTGTAGTTTTAACCACAAACAAACACTAAAATAACGTCCCTTCACTCTGCAGTAAACCTTTACATGGAGATAAGAGCAATGTTGGAGTGTGAAGGTGTTGAAGGATCTCGGTGTGCTCCTGCACGCATATGCGTGTGCTTAATCTCCTGTAGGTTCTGTGCTTCATGCATGTCAACGTCTCTCACCTCTGCGTTTCAGCACCACTGATCCTCCAGCTTTAACCTCAAAGAACAACCAGGAATCAAACAGTCCACGACTCTGTAGGCTTCAGAGAGCACAGGAACCTTCAGAACCTGAGGAACCAGAGGCACCTGGTACCCCTTTTCCACCAAGGCAGTTCCAGAGCTAGTTCGGAGCCGGTGCCTGATTTCGGATAAGTTCTTTGTTTTCAGACAGACAGTAGAAACGCCGGCCCTCAGACAGAAACACCGGGTCTACGGCAGCACAAACACGTCATAGCCAGCTAAAAAAGTGTGACCGCCATTTTTAAAAACAAATGGACTCGATATACAGTATAATAGGCAGCTCTGATGCTTTCTAGTAACGATAAAGCCTGGAGCTGTTCACTAGCATTGGTGGGAAAGTAGAGACATACACGAACATATACAATGATTAAATGATGTGACTCTCTAGCCCTTGGAAAAACAAAGTCAGGTCTTAGGCGGCCAGAGAGCTAACCACTACACCAGCGTAGCGCCCCTTCATTTACTTATTAATGTAAATTCTTCAATACGTCTGGAACATCATGAACATCGCTCACACAAAAGGACAGAAGAAAAAAAAAGTGTCTTACATCACTCGTGTCATCATTTGTATTTTACAATACACACAAAGCAGCTTTATAAATCCTATAAAGCGGTCCTAGAATAAAATAAACATATAATCTTTCTGGTGCTGAGCGAAAAACTCCCCGAAACCTCATGAGGAAGAAACCCTGAGGGGAACCAGACTCAAAGGGGAAACCATATGCAGCTGCACAGTTAATCACATTAAAAATATATATATTTTCAATCAGGATCACAGATTACTATAGGTTATTACACACACACACACACACACACACACAAACCGCCTGGGATTTCTGTAGAGTTTGTCAATAATCTTAACGCTTGTTACATTTTTAAAAAATCCTTTTTTGCACTTAGGCCCTAACAATATACATCATAACACTATCAGATCTTATGGTTAGTGTGATGTTTAGCTGATTTTAAAGCACCTGATCTGACAGGGAAAAAATGTTTTGCATGAGTTTGCTTGGTCACTTTATCGTCTTTTAAAGTGTTTTGCTTACATAATTATATATTTTAATATAAAAATAGATCAGAGATAAATAAATAAATGAGCATGGTGTACAGGAGCGATAGTGAGATGATGAGGATGATGAGGTCGTATCGCTCCACTGTTACAGACGCAAACTGTACAGACTGAACTTCCAGAGTCAGGATTAGAACTCACTACACCTGCCCCACTACCACCCCTCCTGCCCCACTACCACCCCACCTGCCCCACTACCACCCCACCTGCCCCACTACCACCCCACCGGCCCCACTACCATCACACCTGCCCCACTACCACCCCTCCTGCCCCACTACCACCCCTCCTGCCCCACTACCACCCCTCCTGCCCCACTACCACCCCACCTGCCCCACTACCACCCCACCGGCCCCACTACCACCCCACCGGCCCCACTACCACCTCTCCTGCCCCACTACCACCCCACCTGCCCCACTACCATCACACCTGCCCCACTACCAGCACACCTGCCCCACTACCACCCCACCTGCCCCACTACCATCACACCTGCCCCACTACCATCACACCTGCCCCACTACCATCACACCTGCCCCACTACCATCACACCTGCCCCACTTCATCACTCTTGCCCAACTACCACCACACCTGCCTAACACCACACCTGCCCCACTACACCACACCTGCCCTGCCACACCCCAGGGCACTTGAATATGAAGTCAGTGCAGAATTCAGCAGCTGCAGTTCTATTCAGTTCTACTTTATTTCTACAGCTGTGTAACACACACACACACACACGGATAAACGCGGATGTGCAGACACACACTCACCTTCCACAGCAGACCTGAGAGTCTTTGAACACACACACACACACACACACACACACACTCACAGCTCCATCCTCAGCTCCAGCAGACCGACATCAGCTCAGCGCGGACTGTGTTTACCATGCAGTGTGTGTGTGTGTGTGTGTGTTACCGTGCAGCTGATGGGTGTGTGTGTGTGTGAGTGAGTGAGTGAGTGAGACACACAGCTCCTCCTCTGCTGCAGCGCGTCTTCTTTTGTTCCTGTGTGTTTATTCCAGGTGAAGCTGCACGTCGCCCCCTGCTGGAGCTCAGAGTCACTACACGCTCCTGTCTCCCTCTGCCGCCGCCATGTCGCGCGCGCTCTCTCTCCCTCTCTCCCTCCCTCCTCGCTCATGTTCACAGCCACGTGGCATCCCGGCGTTCCTACCTAACATCAGTGACGTCATCACGGCGCGTCGTCCAGAGTTCAAGTTCAAATCCAGCAGTGTGTTTAGATATACAGTATACTGTACAGAAATAGAAATAAAACTATGACGGATGAAATAAAGTGTGAACTTGGATAGAAATTAATTACAGATGAAATACAGAAAGATGTGAATGGACTAAAGATAAATTATGAAAGTGGTCAGATTAGATTAGATTAGATTAGATTAGATTGGATTGGACATGATTAGTGTTTCTTGTCTAAGATTGTTAGACTTGATTAATTTCTCTTTTTACTTCTTGAGCACAAAATCCAATCCAGCGCTTGACGCTGTTCCACATGATCGGCCAGCAGGGCCGGACTGGGACACGATTTCACGACGGAAAATCCCACATTTACTGTATGCACCAAAATAAATGTACAAACCACAGACTGCCTTATTTCTGTCCCTCTATACAGCTCTGGGAGAAACTGCTGACAATATTTCTTTAAATTCAAAATATAAGAAGAAGAAGAAGAAGAAGAATATTCAATTATTGTCACATGTACTTTTTACAGCACAGCGAAATTTCTTCTTCGCATATCCCAATTAGGAAACTGGGGTCAGAGCGCAGGGTCAGCCAGCTTACAGCGCCCCTGGAGCAGATAGGGTTAAGGGCCTTGCTCAAGGGCTCAACAGTGGCAACTTGCCGATGCTGGGGTTCGAACCCCCGACCTTCCGATCAGTAACCAGAAACCCACAGCCTTAACCGATTGAGCCACCACTGCCCACAACACTGTTAATAACTATTGTTATTAACAGTGTATATTTAAAGGAAATGACAAAATCACAACACATCAAAATAGCTCAAGATTATGCAGTATTTGCAGAGCTTTAATAACCCAAATAAAACAAAATGCTAATAATTTGTAAACAAATTGTGTTAATGCTTTGGCTAAATAACATTAAGAAATCTGTATTTTTCCTGTACCTGTCCCCCTTTAGCAAAACAACCATTTCATTGTAATTTTATTGTTCAGAATCTAAATAAATATGTATTTATTTATATCTTTAAATGTATTAGATACCCAAATTAGCAGAACAATACATTTCATCCAATATGTTATAACAAATGATTTTTTTCCTTATTTATCTTTTACCTGGCTCAGTCCTGGCTGTGTCTGATGTGTGATCACTGCACCAGAGCTAGTGATAGGCTGATTGTCTTCACCTTGATTTAAAAATAAAAGGGAAAAAAGTGAAACCTCACAAATTAGCAGGGATAATCTCCTAAAAGGTAAAAAAAAAAAAAAAAAACTACATCATAAAATATTCTTAGAAAAACCAGAGTTATACAACAAATTAACCAGCACCTTTACTTTTGAAAAGAATCGCGCCAAAGCAGTTTCTGTGTAAGGCAGAGAGTCTGTGTGTTTGTTTGGGAACCTGAGAGGAGGGGGGCTGATTATCGTCTCTCCTGCTGGGTCTTAGTGTTTGCAGAGTTTATGTGTAAGGCAGAGAGTGTGCGTGTTTGTTTGTGTGCATGTGTGTGTGTATTCACCCAGCAGGGGAGACGATTACCTACAATTCTGCAGCGAAAGACAGAGAAAAACTGTTGGCTCAGTTGTGATGACGTGACGTCGGTGTCAAAACAAGAAGCGCATGATACGCAGTGCTCGTCAACCAAGACAACACAAATTTTTCAAGTCAAAATTTATAAAAAAAAATCTTTGCTCATCTTGCGGAACACTCGTAAACCGCGTTACTTGTAATCCAAGATTCCACTGTATTTCAAATAACATAGAAGGAGAGCATCCTCTCAGTGCTGCTAGATCGAAGTATCGCTCCACTCTTACAGAAAATAAAAATAATCCTACGGTTAGGGTTAGATTTTTATTTAATACCATGGCAAAACTATCCAGGAATAAGACGACTGCAAAAAAATAAGAAAAATATTAGGCAAAAATTCAGGATTTGAAACCAGACAATTTAATTGACACAGATGATAAACCAACCACATCACATCAGGACCTAGAATACTTTCCTCCACTTGAAGAGAGTGAACTAATTTCACTCATCTGTTATGCAAAATCATCAACCTGTGTACTTCATCCTACACTGATACATTTTTTCAAGCAGATAGTACCAGCAATAACAGAACCACTCTTCACTCAGCAGTGGGTATGTTCCAAAATCTTTAAAATTAGAAGTTATTAAACCGTAAAAGTTAAAAACCTGACCTCGACCCATGTCAGCTGAAAATGTAGTAGGAATTTAGGGAACTGTCCTCTCCTGGCTCAGATCCTATTTAAATGATCATTATTAGTTTGTAGATTTAAATGGTGATGCATGTTCTGCACGTGGAGTTTGGTGTTCCACAGGGTTAGGTTTTAGGCCCACTGCTTTTTTCTGTGTGGTATTAGTTTTCACGGTTATGGTCATGACAGTTATACGTCTCAGCAAAACCAGATAAGAAAAAATATCTTAATAAAGTTGAGCAATGTGTGAACAGAGGTGTCAAGTAACGAAGTACAAATACTTCGTTACCTTACTTACGTAGAAATTTTGGGTATCTATACTTTACTGGAGTAATTATTTTTCAGCCGACTTTTTACTTCTACTCCTTACATTTTTAAGCAATTATCTGTACTTTCTACTCCTTACTTTTTAAAAACAGCCTCGTTACTCTATTTTTATGATCAGAACGCGCAACCCCTCCGGTCGCATGATAAGAACGCGCACAACCCCCCCCCCCGTCACATGATCAGAACGCGCACAACGCCCCCCCCCAGTCACATGATCAGAACGCGCACAACGTCCCCCCCCCCGTCGCATGATCAGAAAGCGAGACCTTAATGCTTTTTTTCCCCCTCATGGTACTTTTACTTTTATACTTTAAGTAGTTTTGAAACCAGTACTTTTAAACTTTTACTTAATTAAAAAGCTTGGGTTGATACTTCAACTTCTAAAGAAGTATTTTTGAACCCTAGTATCTATACTTCTACTCAAGTAATGAATGTGAATACTTTTGACACCACTGTGTGTGAAGGACACAAGGGACTGGATGTTAATTAACTTCCTTCTGCTTAATCCTGATAAAACAGAAGTTCTAGTCATAGGACTACTTAAAGCTGGAAGCAAGCTTTTTGATCACACTGTAACTTTAGATGGCCTTTCTGTTCCATGAAGTGCAACAGTAAAAGACCTTGGTGTGATTATAGATTCCAGTCTGTCTGGTTTTTCAACTAGGTGCATAAACAAGCTTCAGTTAGTTCAAAATGCAGTAGCGGGAGTCCTCACTAAAATCATAAGATACGAGAACATCAACCCTGTCCTCACTCCAATGGCTTCTGGTGAAATTTTACATAGATTTTTAAAATAATACTTTTGACACAGCATTAAATGGTCTCACGCCGCAGTATTTGAGTGAACTGCTAGTGACTTATGTTTTGCCTCGCCTACTTCGATTAAAGGATGCGGGCTGCGTGTTAGTAATGTATATTATGAAAACTACAGCAGGGGGCAGAGCTTTTCCTTACAAAGCCCCAAAGTTATGGAATAGTCTTCCAATTAATTTTCAGGACTTTCAGTGTTTAAGCCTGGGCATCTTTGTAAATAGATTTGCCTTAGGTAAAGGATCAGATCTGGTGGACTCTGATGGACGTAGAGTATTATGGTGAACTGGTATGTTTGTGATGCTGTCTTCCCCACTCTCATTTTGTTGACGGTGAAGTGATCGGTTACTTTAACTGACATAGTCCTGCCGGAGTCCCTGCTTGCACTCTGCACTAAATATACCTTCACCTTATACAATATGTGACCATATCTACCATATCTATCTCTCCCTCCCTGTCTCTTTCTCTCTCACTACACGTGTCCCTCCTGAGTTGCCAGTGATCCAGACCCCCCTCTTTCCTCTGGACCTGTCCGACTGGTGCCCTTCTTCTGGTTGGAGATCTCACATGGAGGACCCGTGTGGTCCCCTTGGGATGCATATGGGGACTGGGGACGGTTCAGTAGAAAAGATGTTGTCTATAAGTTAATATGCAGTCCGGTTCATCATTATTTTTATTATATTTATTGTCAATTCCTGCTATCGGTTATCACCCAAATGAGGATGTTTCCCTGTTGAGACTGATTCCTCTTAAGGTTTCTTCCTATTGCCATCTCAGGGGGTTTTTCCTTGACACCGTCGCCTTAAGCTTGCTCTCAGGAAAAATCCAACAATTCTGATTTATACATATTTTCAAACATCTCATACACATTTGCAGAATTTTTTTGGGGATTCTGTAAAGCTGCTTTGCATCAATGACCATTGTTAAAAGCGCTATACAAATAAAACTTAACTGAGACAAAACCTTATAGAAAAGTGACAAGTCGAAAGACATTTAACGGAAAAAAAATCTGGACATTATTGAACTGTCTGGTCAAGGCATCATGATCGATGTTTTGTATAAGCCCTGAGAGGAATGGTTGTGGTAGCATCATGTTGAGAGTTCCTCTTGGCTCTGGTTGTTTCTCTGACTAATCCTCCCTTTCCTTCTCACGGACGAGGTCTTCTCCATGCAGACTCATGGCTGTGTTTTACATTATCCACTTCAACATGGAGTGTTTATCTAAATGCAACCCCCTGCAACTGTAATCATATCAGAAGCATGGTCGCATCCCATGTGTGGAATTTTGATCTTGTGACCTTTTTCTTGTGGAATTTTGATCCTGGTCTTCACTGTCAATGAAAATCGTGCTCGGAGAAGTGATCTGTCTGATCTCCAGCGTGAGCGTGCTGGTGGAGTTGGAGGTGACTCTCTTGAATAAAGCTCCTCCCACAGTCTAAGCAGTGGTATGGTTTTTCTCCCATGTGAATGCGCTGGTGTTTTTGGAAGTTGCCCTGTTGGCTAAAACTTTTTCCGCACACAGAGCAGTAATAGGGTTTCTCTCCAGTGTGAATGCGCTGGTGGTGTTGCAGAGTACTCTGGTGAGTGAAACTCCTCCCACACTGTGCGCAGTGATGCAGCTTCTCCTCCGTGTGGATACGCTGGTGTGTCCGGAGATTTCCTCTTTCGCTGAAACTCTTTCCACAGTGTGAGCACTGGTACGGTTTCTCACCCGTGTGAACACGCTGGTGTCGTGTGAGCGTCCCTAATTCGCTGAAACTCTTCCCGCACTGTAAGCAGTGGTAGGGTTTCTCACCGGTGTGAATGTTCTGGTGTCGCCTGAGACTCCCTTTCTCACTGAAACTCTTCCCGCACTGCGAGCACTGATGTGGCTTCTCTCCCGTGTGAATGCGCTGGTGCGCCTGGAGATGAATCTGCTGAGTAAAACTCTTCCCGCACTGCGAGCACTGGCACAGATTCTCTCGAGTGTGAAGGCGCTGGTGGAGCTGCAGACTGCTCTGCTGCGTGAAACTCTTCCCGCACTTCAAGCACTGATATGGCTTCTCACCCGTGTGAACACGCTGGTGCACTTTCAGATGTTTACGCTGAATAAAAATCTTTCCACATTCCGAGCACCGGAGCGGATCTTTCTGCGTTTGTGGGCGAGGAGCATCAGCACCAGGACTACGGAAAGACATTGCTGTGGATTGCTTGCAGCTTTTCGAGGTCACCAGGCTCTCGTATTTAATCTCTCCTGATTTCAGAAGTCGGACGTACTCCTCATGGTGGCATCTCTTGATGTGTTTGTGGAGATAAATTTTGGATGTGTAAGAAAGTGGACATGTGGAGCAGGAGAAAACTTGAAGGACCGCGTTCATACCTGCAGCAGGAAAAATATTAAAACTTAGTTTTAACCCACAGAAAATAATCAAACTACTGAGTCTCTGGAAGACATGGCAGATTGCTGAAGACATGACCAAGGAATTCTCTTTCAGTAGTTCTGTTTCCTGGTTTTGTGGAGCACAATTTTTTTTTCTCCACCCTCATACTCTGAATCAAGTTGGTTAAAGAGCTAAACTGAACAAATAAAGTTACATACAAATAAATTATATATATATATTTTAAATCAAATAAATCAAATAAAATCGCGAGTTATGGACATAACCATTAAGGGAGCACTTTCTGTTCCAGATGTAGTTGAAGGTGAGGCCGAGGTGATCTTTAGTGAACTCCTCTTCGTACCACAGCAACAACTCCTGTCCGGGTTCGATGGGTCGACTGGAACGGTACAGAATCCCACCTTGATACTGAAATGCCACCAGATTTTGCTCGTCATCATTACGAGCACAATTCACATACCTGAGAGAGAGAGCGAGAGAGAGAGAGCGAGAGAGAGAGAGCGAGAGAGAGAAAGAGAGACATAATAAAGAAAACAAGCGAAAGAAATCAGTGTGAAATTTAAAAACGTTTCTGAAAAATGGTACTTTTTCCTATAAGACCTACAAGATTCTGAATAAAACCCAGTTTGTTCTTTTCTAATCAGATCTACTGACCTGATGTATTTAATATTAGACTTATTAATTACATGCACAGTTTTTTTTTTATTGGCAATTTTTATTCCCCTGGTTTAGGCGTGTTCATGTTTAAGGCGTGGATGCTTAAAACACAAACGTGTCGCTTCCATTTTCACGCCAATGACACATTAGACTTTTCTAGTCTTATCTCAATCAAAAGTGCAGGCTGTTTGTTGGTACCTTTTATACTCTTACTGGACATGGTCTCAGTGTTTAAGTCTAGGTTGAAAATGTAACTGTTTAGTCAAGCCTGTTACACTGCATGACTGCTGTTACACTCTCTCTCTCTGTTAACACCTGAGTTACCAGGGGTCCTCACCTCCTCTGCCCTTCAGACCTAGAGTTAGGGTTGATTCATTCTGACATCCTACATCAACATCTGGTTGAAATTTTCATGGCATGGACAGCCACACTGCTGAGGCCCTGTGTGGTCTGCTCGTAGATTTGATACATGAGGACGGCTCCACTTAGAAACCAGGAAGATGCTTTGATCTGCATCGATGGAAATGGTTTCACTGTTTGCATCAATCCATTCTCATCTCTGATCTCCCAATCCAGATGAGGATGGATTCCAGTTCCTCTCAACGTTTCTTCCTCATGTCTTTCCATTACATCTATAATTTTTTTTTATTAATATCCAGAATTTCAAATTCTGTAAAGCTATTGTACGACAGCGTCCACTGTTAAAATCAGTAACGTACGTAAAATTATGTGCAGTTTTTCTTGTATTGTTCATAAAATATGGAGTATAAATAAGGATTATAACAACATTTCTCACCTCATCCAGTTAGAATGCATCTCTGATGTGGCATCAATGTATTTTTCACACTGTTCACTTTTGCGTATCTGCAAATAAAATAAAAGTACTTAATTAGTCCATTAATTAATTAACTAATTAACAGAATAATACATTACTTAATCATGTATTTGATTAATTACCCATAGATTACACATTAAAATTTTATCGATGAACACAACATGTTTGATGTTGTTGATCTATTAAACGTTACGGCACTAAAAACACAGCCTTCTTTTCATCATGAGGGGTGATGGGACGAGTCGAGTGTGAGGTCAAGTGTCGTCTGATTATTGCCTTCGATGCCTTCGTGTTTAGATCTGATGCAGGAACATCAGGATGCTGGTGGAGGGAACGGAGTAATGAGGAGAAGATGAGAAGATCCTGGATCAGTTGGAGAGGCAGACTTGCTACATGATACATACAGGAGTCCAGTGTTGAGATGATAAAGCACGAGTGTGTGTGACCTATATGAGAGAGACTGAAGAGCTTAGTTTCTATCTCCAGGGATTTACAGCAGCTCAGTCCTGCTGGAATTTAGTTTCATGCTGAGATCTGAGCAGAAACATGAGTGAGGAAGGAAAGGAGAAGATGAGTTGAGTGCCATCCACATAGCATGAGTATAAAATCCGGTTTGAGAATATGGTCACACTGAGAAAGCCTCCGAGAGCGAGCTGCAGGAAAAACAAACCCTGATGTGTCTGGGTAACCAGGGAGAGGAACGTCCTCCTGGTGCTGATGTAATGGGAATAAAACTACATGAGAAGCTGAGCAGGAATGTAACAGGAATGAACTCCAGTGTGAGCCAACAGTAAGATCTGAGAGTTCCCTGAGAGGCTCAGAAGATCTCGACACCTTCAGGGAGTGCGCAGGGATGAATCCTGATGAAAACGGGCGTGGGAGGGGCAGTGCCGAGTTCTAGCGTGTATATTTATTTTATAAAGAGATATTAATCTGTGATGGTTACAGAGCGTACAACAGTACTCAGGTCTTAAAGTTACAGGTTCTACAGGGGACGTGCTGGAGACGGAAAAACATCACTCACCTCCAATGGCAAAGTGGCTTTATCACACAGTTCCTACTCCAAGTTCCGACTAATCTCACACTCGACTGTCCTACAAAAGCTAACTCACCACCCAGGAGTAGGCGCTGTTCATGGCTTCCTCTCGGTCCACAGTGTCTCCCTGGTACGGCCCGAAATGCACACCCGCTGGAATAGTGTCGCCGTTGTTAAACACTCCCAGGCCCGCGTTGGGAATACTGGACTTCCGAATCTCCAGCCCTGGAGGAAGGGTTTGTGTGGCTCGGTCAGCGGCTCCTAGTGGAACCGCAACGTCAGGGATGAAGAGAGCCGGACCGTGAACTTCACACTTACTGATGATGAAAGATCTGCAATCTTCACAGTCTGGAAGGTGAGACATAAATTTAAAAAAATCATTAGAACATAATATTCTAAGAAAAGCTTGGTTAAATTTTAAGATTACTTCAAAACCTAAATGAACAAAAAATGGTAACATCACACGAGATGTCAGTAAAAAGCACTGTAGTGATGTTCACACTGGAGTGTAAACGCAGCTCACAGAGAAAGTCGTCGTGTTTGGGTTCCTCTTTTTTAATAAGGATGTGGAGTTCTCCATCCTGACGATCGTCTCCATCGTCCACACAGCTGGAGGTTCCTCTATCTACAGATTCAGAACATTTTAAATTAACTCTCATCGGGAGTGAGAACACGAGCAGAGCCTCGCTGATCTGGAGCGGGCTGAGACCTGTATGGATTAGATCTGTACCATATCTTACAGAAGTGACCTTCATCCTGATCTTCACCCGTTTCTTCCTCTTTCGGAGCTTTCTCCCAGAGCTCTCCGTTCCTCTGCCGGTCCACAGGAGCGACGTGTCCTGCCGAGATCGACATCCTGCCGTCTGAAACGCTGCACACCTCCGTCTGCATCTCCTCACTCACCCAGCTGATCAACACACAAACTGGTGGTGCTGATCAAAAACAGCGGCTCTGACTGTAGTGCTCGGATACATTCTGGTTTCCATGGCAACGGCTCATTTACAGCGCACGCTTTATCAGAGATTTCTGTAAGAGAGGTGTGTGTGTGTGTGTGTGTGTGTGTGTGTAGCATTAGTGTAAGGAGTCTCCAGTGTCAGCGGAAACTAAGCAACGTCAAGGGGAACAGTTACTCTGCTTCATCACTCAGGATTTGACTATAAACACACACACACACACACACACACAGCTAATTTGGCTAAAAAATTGACACTTGTAAATCGAAACCTCTGAAAATATTATTATTGTTTAAATATTGCGTCAAATCTGATCATTTTATAAAATCTTTTGTAAAAAAAAAAAATCCTAGTTGATAGATAAATGAATATTCATTATTAAATAATTATTTATTATAAATATAATTTTTATTAATCTTTAAAATTGACTGAATAGTAAAGAGTGTAATTCATAATTTTATTATATCCGATATTACTAATTACTAAAGTTTAAACGTAATTCAGCATTTTAATCAGGAACAAAAAATATACTTCACAACTACAATTGCATTTGATTGATTTTAATGTAAATAAATCAGTAGGAAAGTTATCAGGCTAAATCCCAATCTGCTCTCCACTGGATGTAGCGCACTTCACAGAGAAACGCTTGTGTCTCGCGCCCTGCCTAGTGCACCTCCCCAGTTCGCGGCGCTCGGTTTGGGACGCGGCCTGTAAGTGTTGCCCGAGCGGCTAAGCTAACAGTTCCACCTGAACTTACCTCAGGATTTCTGCAGCAGCTCGGAGTCACTCACCTCACACACCCGCGCCGCGCAGGGGCTCCGGGGTCACTTTTACAGCCATAAAATTTTACTGTATATTTCTAAACAATCTTTGTCACAATATGATGATATAGAAATGATTAGCAGGGATCACAGAGGAGGCTGTAAAGCTGTAGCGCTTCTTTGACTTCTTCGCGTCCTCTCCGTTCAGGACGGACAGTGAGAAAGAGCCGCAAGCAGCGCCACCTGCAGGATGGCTGTGATTGGATTGGAATTAAAATGTTCAGGTGTTTTTTTTTTTTTTTTTTAGCTTTACAGACATCCGGAGGTAGAGTCATAATAGTTAGTCAAATAAAAGGGTTTATTGGAATTTGAAGTTCAGTAAAACTTCAGGAAATCAGCCAGATGACAGGAAAAATCTTTGTAAACTACTAAAGTATAATTACACCTCTTTAAATCATCAGCAAAATATTCTAAGTACTCCAAAAAACAAATAATATTTAATTTATTCCAAATATAATTGCAGGGATTTTTCCAGCACTGATGCTCGTCTTGTGTTCAGTTTATTTTTTTAAATATTTTTTTAACATTATTTAAAGGAAGGGGGGAGAAAACAACACACAGAAGCACAAATATATTTACAAAATAATTTAATTGAAACATTTTTCAATTACAAAATAAAACAGTTGAAAATGCATTCCTGTCCGCCCCTGAATACTTTTAATGAATAGATATAACAAGGGTAGGGGGAGAAAAAAAAACCCACTTGCACATTAAAGGTGCTCGTGGATGGCCGCTCGATGTTCTCCAGCCGCGTGCAGCATCTCCGGAGCAGTCTCCGTGCACACGTGCCACGCTGCCGCACCGCCGAGCCTCTGGTCACTCAATACTGCTGTCTGGGAGCCGTTTTTAATCCTGATTTTTATTATTATTTTTAATCCTAAGCCCTTAAAACAACCTCAGAACCGTAGAGTCACTCTCGTCCGGAAAATAAAGGTCTAGCTGAAGGACGTCATCTTTAAAATACTGTCACTGAGATCACGGCTACGTCGTCAGGGTGGCGGCGTCGAGGGAGAGAAAGAGTCCGTTCACGCGCGGCCACAGACGGACGAGCGAATTAAAAAAAAAAAAAAAAAAGACACACGGAATACAGAACTAAAAGAAACAGTGACGCAGCAGCAGCTGCATGATCAGCTCCATACTTACGTAGAGGACGACTTGGAGGACACACACTCGCTTAGCTGGAGAGTTCATGATCTTCAACTCGCCGACTCTCACACATACGTATACACACACACACACATGCACACACACACATGCCGCTCTATCTACTGTGTGTGTGTGTCTGAGAGATGTGTGAAAGGGAGGACGTGTGTGTGTGAGGGGGGGATTTTAAGGGTTTAGGGAGAAAGGGAGGAAGGGGTCGAGGGAACGAGGGAGTGACTGCAGACTTCAGGAGTCCTGAGTGTGAGAGTGTACACTGAGCGGCTCACTCAGACTCACTCCCACATCCTGGCATTTCGCAACCAGTTTGTTGAGTGTGTCAGTTTTACCTCCAGCTGCAGCTTCAAACAGGAGCCACTGTGAAAACACACACACACACACACACAAACAGAGAGAGAGAGAGAGAGCGAGAGAGCGAGCAGTTAGAATCGTCGTCAGGAGCAGGTGTGTATTTCAGTGTGACGTGGTTATGGGGGTGAATTACATCTCTCCACAGAGCAGCACACAGCAGGAGCTTCTGAAGAGCTTGCTGGTAAAGCTTCTGCACCTATAACACACACACACACACACACACACTCTTCTAACACTACATTCCTCTCAAGTCAAGCCCTCTGAAGCTGCGGGGGTGTAACACCAACACACACTGAGGGAAAGCATGCTGCAGTCATACTCACCTCAGCTCTCCCCTTCTGCTGCTTCTGCACAGCCACCGCTCTGAAAACACACACACACACACACACACACACACACACACACACACACACACACACACACAGAGAGAGAGAGAGAGAGAGAGAGAGAGAGAGAAAACATTGGTCCGTGAAAAACAGGTCTCACACACACACACACACACACACAGATTTAACATCCCTAATAGAAAAATTTTTGATGCAGGAGACAGAAGTTCTAAAGCCCTGTAATAAGGTGAAAGTCTGTCATCACGTCTAGACGTAAAGACCACAGACGAGACGCAGCACACGTCAACTCCAGAAAAGTGGCGTCCTGCGGGTAAAGAGGAGGGGCGCGGTGTGGTGCTGCGGGTAAAGAGGAGGGGCGCGGTGTGGTGCTGCGGGTAAAGAGGAGGGGCGCGGTGTGGTGCTGCGGGTAAAGAGGAGGGGCGCGGTGTGGTGCTGCGGGTAAAGAGGAGGGGCGCGGTGTGGTGCTGCGGGTAAAGAGGAGGGGCGCGGTGTGGTGCTGCGGGTAAAGAGGAGGGGCGCGGTGTGGTGCTGCGGGTAAAGAGGAGGGGCGCGGTGTTAACCTCCCGTCCTCCAGGAGGAAGAGCAGTAGCAAAGATGAGCGACATGATGCACCGCCTTCTGAAAGGATCAGAGACACTGGGATCCTCACAGGACAGGAACAGACTGGAGAAAAACCACCCCAGACTCCAGTCACCAGCAGGGGGAGCAAGAGAGGCTCAGGAGGGAGGAGCAAACAGGACACGGAGCGGAGTGACGAGCTCAGGAGTGAAAACCCAAACAGGACAGGGTGAGGAACCAGACCAGTGTCCCGCTCTCTTACACACACACACACACACACACACACACACACACACACACACACACACACACACACACACACACGCCTTCCTGAAGGACGAGCACTGATGTCCCAAAGACCAAAACACACATGTGTTCTTAAAGGGGGCGGGGTCTGCAGTCCTGGCTCCGCCCACCTGTACAGATGAGACGCACAGTAAATCTAAGAACGCAAACACACACACACACAGTGTGACTCACATCCTCCAGGCAGACAGACAGGCGGGAAACGTCGCAGTCATCAGGCGCGTCTGCAGCTTTACACACTCCACGTTCTCCTCACTCCACTCCTGCAGAACAACCCTACACACACACACACACACACACACACACACCACACAGAGAGACAGATTTAACACGCAAAATCTGGTGGAAAAGTGTGCCTGTGTGTGTGTGTGTGTGTGTGTGTGTGTGTGTGTGTGTGTGTGTGTGTGTGTGAGATACCTGAGGCTGAGTTCAGCGTTACTCGGCATTGTGTATCTGAATCTTTCCAAAGCCGACGAGTGAAGAGACGTCGGGAGAAAACTCAGATAGAACGAGATCACCTGTAACACAAACACACACTAGTATGAAAGAGTGCAGAGAGATGAAGTGATAAATTCCTGATGATTAAACGGAATTGAAAGGAAGAAGGAAAAAAAAAAAAAAAAAAAAAGAGGAAGAAAGAGAAGAAAAAGAGGAAGGTCAGGATAAACAGCGGGGTGGTTCCTCTGTGATGGTAGTAACATGGTGTGTGGCTGAGAGAGAGAGAGAGGGAGAGAGAGAGAGAGCGAGAGAGAGAGAGAGGGAGGGAGGGGGGGAACCTGGTTGTGGAAGCTATAGCAGCTCCAGTAGGTGGCGCTGTTGTAGGGCAGACTGATGCGGGTGGGCGTGGTGTTCAGGCAGCGCTGCACCAGTTCACTGAGCACACGCAGCTCTCGGCCACACAGCTTACTGCTAGTAAAGAGGAGATAACTGGGGAGAGAGGCAGAGCGGTTAGAGCGTACACACACACACACACACACACACACACACACACACACACTTCAGTTAAACATTCTAGCTCGACACTTTATTAGCAGTTAGACGTTTCGCAATATCGCTTCTGCAAACTGATGAGAGTTTAAACAGGGTTCGTACACATTCCCATTACTTAAAGGTAAATATTCATGAGTTAATAAACAGTAGTTCTGAGGAACTCACAAGGAATATAAGTTTAAAAAGCCTTTATTTAAACTTGGCCTCACAATGCTGTTCAATATCTCCATCCGGTTGCTGTCACAAAACCTTGGTGACGAGCAGGGCAACCATGAAACAGCCGATACAGGCTGGAGAGTCCGTGTTCGACTTCCCATCCAGCGGATTTACATCCAGGTCTGAACGCACTGTGTATTATGTGCAACCCGCACGAACCCATGTTGATTAGTGACTTTCCCGCATCATTCTGCTTCTGGAGAGTTTCAAATACTTTCCAATTTACGTTCCATTGAGATTTGGACAAGATTCTTGATTCCGGTCTCAGAAAGCAAGTTGCTGATTTTTCAACCGAGCCGGTTCTCCGCCCTGATCTTGGGTTTGAACCCGACTCACGGATTAGCAGTGTTGGACCTGACTGGAGCGGATTCCTCAGGACCCGACCTTTCACACGTACTGCGAGTGTGTATATGTGAATGTGTGTGTGTTCTCCTGCACTCACTCAAGCCAGAGTTTCTTCACCACCTCCAGATCTGCCACCGCTCCCAGCGCCGCCTCGAAAGCCTCCACTGCCTCAACCACACTGCCTCGCACCGCCTGCCAGAAACTGCACCACCCATACACACACACACACAGGCGTTATTAAGTACACACCCCTCCCCTGAGGTCAGTGTAAGCTCCAGATGACTCACGTGTGTGTGAGGTGCAGGTAGGGGATCTGATCCTGGAGGTTCTCAGGGAGCGAGGGGGCGGAGCGCTGCAGGTCCTCTGACGGGATGCCGAGCAGGTGCCTGCAGAAACACACCAACAAAACGTCAGGACACACACACACACACCGATAAGACACACACACACACCGGGTCATTCAGGTGCTCACCGTAAGATCACAGCAGGATGGAGATCTTCCTGAAGACCATCACAGAGAGACCAGACGAACTGCTTAAAGAGTGTATCGATCTCGCCGAGTCTCTCCTACAAACATCTCCATTACTTAAAGTCACTGCACATAACCAACCGTGCGTGTGTGTGTTTGTGTGTGTGTGTTTTCCCCACCTGTGTGTGTAAACATTTACACAGACTGTAGAACACTCGTGCGTCTTGTGGGCGGAGCTTGTGAGCACACAGCCACACACTCGCCGCTTCCTCTGCATCTCCACCTGCCGCATGCAGCTCGCTGAGGGTCTCCAGCAGGGGGCAGCAGTGAGGCACAACAGCCAGCGTGCTCTCACACAGAGCAGTGGCTTCCTTCACTCTGACACACACACACACACACACACACACACACACACACACACACCAATGCTGCATGATCTTCCAGTACAGATTTTCGTTCTTGCCTCTGCACTTATGCGGAAGAAGAAACTGATAGTGTGATAGCGATGGCGCCCCCTGGTGGAGGTTTTGTTGTGTGTTTACCTTCCCATGACTTTGTGCAGGTGAAGCAGGTTGAGGTGCAGAGACAGACACGCAAGCGTCGACTCCGCTGGAGCCACGCCCTCATCCACACACCGCGATATTGCATCTGCAGAAGACACGCGCACACACACACACACCATCATTATAAGCGCACACACACACACACACACACACTACTGGAGGCAGGATGCGGTCGCTACGAGGCTCACCCTGGAACAGTGTGATGAGGCGTTCAGGAGGTGTGTGCACGTCCTCACTCGAGCTCCAGGGGAACAGGAAGTGCTCCAGGCTAACGACGCGGGATGGGTTCGAGTTCGCCGGGTCGTACAGGTGCGCCGGGAGCGTCTCGAATTCACACAGGTGGATGTAGGAGAGCCAGGCGAGACAGCGGTGGTGCAGAGTGAGACGTCCTGACACGGAACCCTCACCCTCAGGCAGGAGAGCTCTCTGAACCAGGACACACAAACACGCTCTCTCATCTCATTCTATTAGGCTTCGTGTGTGTGTGTGTGTGTGTGTGTGTGAGAGGGACACAGACCTGCAGGAGGTGCTGGGCGTTGTGCACGCGGCCGGTGAACACACTAAGCTGCGTCCGGTACAGCAGCGTCTCCAGAAGATGGAACGAGGAGAGCTCGTCCACGGCGCCCCCTGTGTCATCTATGAGGAACTGCAGCATCCGCTCACACACTGCTTCCTTTCCATCAAAAGAGCTCTCAATGTTCAGGTACTTAAAAAAAATAAATAAATAAAAATAAATTATTTACTTTTGTAACATTTAATCTGCACATGGTATAGTGACCTAAACTGTGTGTGTGTGTGTGTGTGTGTGTGTGTGTGTGTGTGTGTGTGAGTGAGAGAGACTCACGGTCCACCAAACAGTGTAGTGTGCCGCGTGCTCCACGGCCATGTCGCACATCTCGCGGACATCTCCGGCGCTGCCGCGGCGTGCGAACAGCGTGAGGTAGTGACACCACAGCTCCTCATCCTCGCGGTTATCCTCCAGAGCACGCGAGAGTGTGTTCAGTGCCGCGTCCACACACTCGGTCACCGGGCTGCCGGGACGAGACAGAGTGTATTAGTGATGCGAGATTGGCCAAATTCAGAATATGTGTGTGTGTGTGAGACCCACGTGTCTCTCTGGCTGAGGTATCTGTAGGCGAGTTTGATCCACAGCTGTCTGTCTCTCGGGCTGTCTAACACGCTGTACTCCAGGTTCGAGATGTCGTCTGTCTCACTGTCGAAGTAGCGCTTATCGTCCTGAGTGACACACACATCCGACACGGACCGGTGCTCCGACACACACCCCTCTGCGCGCACACACACACACACACACACAGACGTAGTTAAGCGTTAATGGTTAAACACTCGGAGTTTAGTGTGTGTTCACAGATAAATGTCAGTGTGTCTGTAGTGACTGCGGGTCGCCTCTGTGAGGCGCTCTGACTTACACACTGACTTATCAATACATACACCGCACTGTGAGCGTCAGTGAGTGTGTCAGCGTGTGTGTATATACACGTGTGTGTGTGTGTCACTGACCCTCGTCAGCAGCAGCAGCAGGTATGGTGATGTTCTCCTCCTCGCTCTCAGCTGCAGTGTTTGGGTCGGGCGACGGTCTGTGTGCCTCTGGTTTCCACTTCCTCCTCTGTTTGGAAGTCGTAAATGGAGGCACTACACACACACACACACACACACACAGTAAGATCAGTAATGCCTGAGACAATGGTCAGCAGGGTGTTAACTGTGTGTGTGTGTGTGTGTGTGTGTGTGTGTGTGTGTGTGTGTGTGTGTGTGTCACCATGTCGTAAGCTCTCGTTAACTTTACTAACGAGCAGCACCGCTTTCTGGTCCGAACCCATCCGGTCCTTGTTCGCTCCGAACAGCTTCTTGATGTACCTCTCTGTCATGCACAGACACACACACACACACACACTTATTAGTACAATAAACACACAGCAGTGTCTCCACTCAGGGTCGTGAAGAGGTAACAGGAAGTTGTAAAAAGCTGCACCTGTAGATCGAGTGATGTCATTGGTGGAGCTTTCCTCGGAGCAGCCAATCAGAGGCAGGCTGTAGGACAGGACGTCCTGGAACAACTGGTTTCCGTTCAGAGTGCAGTTCCTCATGTGCTGCCTAAGACACACACACACACGGTTGAGTGTTGGTGATCAGGTGATCGTGTGAGTTAGAGTGTGTGTGTGTGTGTGTGGGGGGGGGGGGGTGTCTCACCATCGGCAGTCCTCGTCATTGCAGGTTCCCGTCAGGTCGAAGCGGCAGAAGCACTTGCGCGGTTCGATGGCGTGGCTGTAGGTGAGGGAGCTCAGAGAGAGCTTCTCTTTAGTGCGAAAATATGGACTGAACCTACACACACACACACACACACACACACACACACAGAGTTCGTCAGGGCAATATTGGATGTTGAGTTCAACACACACATATCTCTTCTAAAGCTTACAACTTAACCTCAGATTAAATACTGTGTGTGTGTGTGTGTGTGTGTGTGTGTGTGTGTGTAAGACATTGAGTCTTCTTCACCTGTACGACCTGAAGACCAGGAGCGGGCTGCGGTACGGACCGAACGGAACCGGCTTCAGCTCGCTCCGAACCTGCTGAGGAGCCATGGGGTCAAAGTCCACCTGAATGACCTACACACACACACACACACACACACACACACAAAGAGAAAAAACCGTCAATGAAAGTGTGTTTTTTTTTTTTTTAGCACTCCAGCCCCAGTAAAAGTGCTGCCCCAGTCTCACCCTGTCACTGGGCCGGATGTCCAGCAGAGCGCCCCCTTGTGAGCGTAGTTCCTGCGTCAGTAGCTCAGGGAGCATCTCACACTGCTGATAGCGCAGCCGCAGGTCCTCCACATTCAGCCCGAACAGGAGCAGCTCTGCGGGGGGCGTGGCCTGTTTGGCAGACACTGTGGGCGTGGTAGGTGTAGTGGGCGTGGCGGGAGTCTCGACGTGGCTCAGATTGGGTTTAGTGAACGAGCCGGACTCGCGGAAAGAGCGGCGCCGAGCGGTAGTGGTGGTGGTGTCGTCAGCAGGCTGCGTCTCCGCCCCCTCCGGGTCGGGATCGTCGCCGGGGTCGTCGCTGGCGAGCGTGAGCTTGTCCTGCGTGAGATCGTGGAGCGAGGGCTGCGAGACGCTGCAGGGGATGATGGGGGCGGCGGCCTGACGCAGCGCCTGCGCCTCCTTCAGCTTCTGGATCTTCAGCGCGTACTCGCTCTCCAGCTGCTGCAGGTGCTTCTTCTGCGCCATGAGATCGGCGTAGTGCGAGTCAGAGAGGGGCACACGCTGCCGTTTCCCCACCTACACACACACACACAGTTACAAAACATTCAAAGAGAATAGAAAGTACTGTACTTACAGGTGTATGATGGTTGAAGAGTGTGAAGAAGAGCAGTGTGTGTGTGTGTGTGTGTGTGTGTGTGTGTGTGCTCACAGAGAGCTGTGTGTTGTTGCTCCTGTAGTTTCCTCTCAGAGACAGTAGTTCTCTCTCCATCCTCAGGGCTTGGTGCTGTTTTACTGCCACACGGTGCTGGACACGCTGGACCTACACACACACACACACACACACGCACACACAGTAAGTCAGTCACAGATAATTAAACGTGCCGCGGCGCACTAATTACTCTTCACCCAGAAATCCATTTATTAAATCCTTTTCCGCCTAATATTTCGCAGCGTTTCTCGTCCCGCAGCTTTGAGAAAACCCTCACGTATGTTACACCGTTTCGTCCGGCTCGGTCGGGAATGATGTGCTATGACTTCTGGTAGGGATTCGTCGCACGGTTTTCCCGAAATTCCCAAAAAACAATCCCATTTTTCCCCATTCATTTCTATGAGAATTTCCTCGGGAAAGGACCCCCCCCAAAAAAAAAAAAGGTGCCAACCCAGGCCATTTTGAAGGCCGACCGCTCGGCCATCGTTTGTCGTAGAAACATCATTCAAACTTTAAACAGGTCACAAGCCTTTGGGCTTTTATCGACCAAATCCAGGTCTTGTTACCTTTTTAGGTTGTTTCACAAGAGCAGTTTAGGTTTTAAGAAAGACTTGATTTTTCACGAAATGTTCGTGCCATTGTCATCTGCCATGAAGTGTGGAGAATAATTTGAAAAAAAAAAGTGTTTCTCCTTCTTTGCTGCCCAAACCTTTTGCCGTACTTTTATAATTTATATTTTACATAAAAACCGTAGCTATCGTTGTCTTCTTTCATCCTGTGTCTTCCTGATTGACATCAGATCTACAGCTCTCTCTCAAACGCCATCAGACCGCGGCCTCCTCCCTCTCTTTCCCCCCCACAGACGACCGTTCTAAAACTGCTCTCAATTTTCGGCTCAAATTTACCATCGGAGGGTGTATTTACACTTTCAACACGTCAGTATAATAAAGTCTACAGGCATGAGAATTTAATATGTTGTAGTCTGGATGTTCCTGCCACTCACGGTGAAAGAAGTATTGCGATCGGACCTACGGTTATCCATTGGGAAGCATTTGTTTGAGAGCTTAATTCCTGTTTGACGTTAAAAACTGCTCAATTTTCGGCTCAAGTTTACCATCGGAGGGCGCCGGAGGGTGTCTTTACACGGTCAACACGTCAGTATAATACACTATACAGGCATGAGAATTTAATATGTTGTAGTCTGGATGTTCCTGCCACTCACAGAGAAGGAATTTCTGCGATCGGACCTACGGTGTTCCGTTGGGAAGCATTTGTTTGAGAGCTTACTTCCTGTTTGCCGGTTGTCTGTGTCTGACCGAGAGGAATGTGCGCCCCCCCCCCCCCGACACTGACAGGAGTTACTATA
The DNA here is from genome assembly GCA_030522415.1 of Channallabes apus. Classification (NCBI taxonomy): domain Eukaryota; kingdom Metazoa; phylum Chordata; class Actinopteri; order Siluriformes; family Clariidae; genus Channallabes; species Channallabes apus. Next base: position 41,489,325 of record CM060113.1, read on the forward strand.
GTAACAAGTCTTCACAGCTGTTTATTGATAAACTGTCTCTCTCCTTCTCACTCAGAGTTTAAACCTCAGCAGTTCTTTGCACCGAAAAAGCGACCCGGCAGTCGCATAGGCACACTCGCTCTCTAGTTATAATTAACACTGTGACACATCCTGCTGTGTATGAGCAGTGTTTCTGTGTGTGTGTATGTGCAGTGTTTCTGTGTGTGTATGAGCAGTGTTTCTGTCTGTGTGTATAAGCAGTGTTTCTGTGTGTGTATGAGCAGTGTGTGTACCTGTTCCTGCAGTTTCCGCAGCAGCACCCGGTTAGCGCTGGCGACTTTCTCCGCCGCGAGCAGCTGCTCCTTCAGTCGCACCACTTTAGCCTCGGCCAGTTTCAGAGACTCTCTCTTTCTGAGCTCCTGCTGGTGGAGCTGCTGGAGTAGAGCCTGGTCCTTCTGCAGCTGAGCACTAACACACACACACACACACACACCCCTCAGCACCTGAGTCACAAAGACACATGTCTGCGTTCAACTGTTAAACATGAAGACACCGACCGGTGTTTGGCGAGCTTGTCCTCCGTGTCGCTGAAGTCGACCGGTTTTCCCAGCACATCCGCATCCGAGTCAAATCCGGGCGGAGACGAAGCAGCAGAATCGGATTTCCTGGTCCGCTGATGACTGTGAACAAAATAACGTCTAAAAAATCTGAATAACAGAACATCTAAACACTACAAGAGCTCATTTAAATCCACGACTCGTCCTGTAAGAGAGAGAGAGAGAGAGAGAGAGAGAAAGTGGACGCTCCGTCCCTGGGTTGGAGTGGGGGGGGGGGGGGGCGTGTCCTGGTCTAGAATTGTAGCTCATTAGCATACTTTTTCCTCCAAATGAGTTTACTCATTAGGTTCACGAGGCGGAGTTTGGCTCTGGGGCCGTGTGTATGAGTGTACGTGTGGCAATCACCTGGTTAGCTCCGCCCTCAGGAGGCGGTACTCCAGTGCAGTTCCCTCAGGTAAAGTGTCCGGTGTCCTCAGTGGGTTGTTCTCTTTCTCGGCCACAGGAACAGGTCTCGGCCTCGCCGCCTGGATCTGCCAAGGGAATGAAGACACGTGAGAACGGCGAGCTGAGGAAGCAGAGCAGTGTGTGTGCGCACGTGTGTGTTCACTCACCTCCACGCTTCTTCTCGCCTCTTTAATCATGGACTCCAGACCACCGAACACGCACTGCGCCGATCCGGACGTCTCGATCTCCGAGTCGCTGTCGTCAGACGCGTTCAGACGGATGACCACGGCTTTGTGTCGCGGCAGCTGGAGAAACATAACGCCTGTCAAAAGGAGCTCAGACGTGGGCGGAGCCCCGAGAGGCAGAGCTGCGTGCTGTGCGAGGTCATAAATACACACACATCTGCAAAACCATTCATTACACTACTGATTGTGTACACGGAAAAAGTTTGACAGACACCACACACACAGAAACCCAAACTAGAGTCTACTGCAAAATACCAAAGTAGTGGTGCTAAGCTTAGTGTTGCCATGGTAACACACCATCAGCGGCACTCTGGATGCTGCAGCTCCTCGTCCGAACTTGCTAGAGGTGCGGGAGTGGGTGGAGCTAGCGTTGAAACCAAGAGGCACAGAAGCGGCAGCAGCAACAGAGGCTCTGATGGTGGGCGGAGCGACAGGTCTGATGGGAGACGGAGGGCCGCTGTTACTGGACGTGTCCTGAAAAAGACCAATCAGAGATCAAAACACACATTAAAGTCATCAGGAGTGTGTGCGTGTGTATATGTTTGTGCTAGCTACCTCTCCTCTCACAGAACGTTTGTTAGCTAGCGATTTGAGAAGCTCCTCCCTCAGCATCATCTCCTCCTCTTCTTCCTCATCAGCGAAAGGAGGTTTTGGGGGGCGCTCCAATTCCTCCGGAGGGGGCATTGGGGGTGGGGGAGGGGGCGGGACCAGTGAAACCACACCCACTGGACTCGGACAATACTGGATCATGTCCTGAGTAATACAGAGGAACATCTCAGTGACGACAAAACACCATTATCTGTTTATACAGGTAAGGGCGGGACTTACCTGCCGGAGAGGGGCGGAGCCTAAAGCGAACACTGGAACAGCATAGAGCGGGACGACGCCACTGCACACTTCATGTCCTGGAGACGCAGCTTAAATCATAAAATACCGCTGTTATTATATGTACACATCGCACACTGTGTGTGTGAGTGTGTGTGTGTGTTTACCTGGAGAATTTGTCTCACTGTCCGTATCCATGGCGACCTCATCATAATTATCATACTGATACAGGTTACCTGCAGAGTCGAGTCCCTGCTTCAACTTCCTGTGTTCAGGATCTGAGGACTGACACACACACACACACACACACACACACACACACACACACACAGAGAGAGTAAAGCTAACAGCTGGATGACAATAAAAGTGTGTGCACATGTGTGAGTGTGTGTTTGTGTATCTCACCTTGGTGTGTGTGTGGTGCTTCCCCCCCACTAGCTTCATGAAGCGGTTGTACTGCTCCTCCTGATTGGACAGGTCTCTGATCTTGCGGATCTCTTCCTCTCTCTTCCTCTTCTCCTCGTCCTCCTCACTCCTCTGCTTCTGCGCCTCCTGCTGGAGTTTCCACGTCCGCAGCTGCTGCTTCCTCCACGCCTGCTTCGACACTGAACACGCGGGGGAGTTTATTAATCAATGTTGCATTTAAAACAACTATGCTGAATATAAAAGTACCTGGATGCAGTGTGTGTGTGTGTGTGTGTGTGTGTGTGTCTGTGTGAGATTTAATCTCAGAGGTTAACACACGCAATGGGACAATAGCACAATATGATAAAGTTTTAACTTCCACCAACTCTAAGTTCAGTGTGAATATTAATGAGGATGATGAATATTAATGACGATGATGTTAATGAGCCTGCCCTACCTGGACTGAGAGTGTGTTTAGCAGGATGTCCTTTAGGTGGCGCTTTGCTCCGGTCCATACCCGGTCTACCCGTGGGTTTGCCCTTCTCCTGGCCTTTGACCCCTGACCCTGGTCGACCCCGCCCGGCGGAGGCGGACCTGGTGGTGACCCGGTATTGCTCGGGCGCGGTTTTGGTGCGGTTCAGTTTCTCCTTGCTCTCCTTCATCACTTGCTGCTCCTTCTGCTGCCACCTACGACTTGCCGACTGCAGCGCCAGGAGACGCAACTGCAACTCCGAGAGCTCGTCATCTTCATCCTGCACACACACACACACAGAGAATTAACACACGTCTACATTTATCTGTCAACATAGTCAGTGCTGTGTGTGTGTGTGTGCACACATACTTTGCCGCGGATTTTTTTGGCCTCCTGGCTAAGTGAGATGCTCAGGTCAGACTCTTCCTCCTCCTCCTCCTCTTCTTCTTCTATACGCACACACACACACATCAGGGATAAAGGTGGTTGCTGTGGATGGTAAAAATTTTTTAGCCCCGACTCTCTCTCACACACACACACCATACCGTTCGGCATTGGCGGCTCAACAAGACTTTTCTCCGCCTCCTTTTTCACATCATCTTTTTCCTCCTTGTTAGGCCCCGCCTCTTTCTGCTCCGCTTCATGGGTGGTCTTGGCGTTCAGTGCGTCTCTCTCCGCGGGCGTGAGCAGCTTCTGTCTGAGCGGCCGGAGGGTGAACGCCTTCATCTCCTCCCTCGTCTCCGACTGGAGCGTCTCAGCTCCCTGCGGCAGCCGCGGCGGCGTCCCGGCGGTGGGCGTGTCCTCCTGCCCATCTCTGTGCGGCGAGTCTTTGCCGGGTTTCAGCGCGCTCCTCTCTTGGTTGCGGATGCACTCGAGTTCCAGCTGGATCTGTTTGTACTTCAGCAGCAGGTCCTCGAAGCTCTCGTCCACGCAGGTCTCCGACTTGGAGGCGACGTACATGGGTTTGCGACTCGCCGCCCAGCCGCCCTGTTTCTCTGATACCGCGAGTTAAAGCATCTTTACCACACACAGTGTTACACACACATATCAAATACAGCATCAAACACATGTCATACACACTTACTCTAAATGAATGTACAGTACACACATGTACACGTGATGACAGAAGGTTATGAGTTTAAATCCTCACTCTGAGGCGAATAAGGCTGAACCTGGTCAGCTCGAAGACCCGGACAGCAGCTGATGGACTGTTAGCTTTAGTGGCTAAGGTTCTACACTCAGCAGCAGGGGGTTGTGAGCTCGAGTCCCCTCACTGGGGAACAGGCTTACTGATTAAGGATACGTTTCCAGTTGGGTGAATCTTTCCGGTGGATATTCCTGCCCCTTCCGGCCCCACGCGCTCTGTCCCCGCGGCCCTCCCCGGCCCTCCCCCGGTACCGGAGCCGGCCCAGTGCGCCGTGACTGCGCTCCCAGAAGCTGGTCCGAGGGCTGGGCGGCTCTAACCGGTCCGGGCCGGTGGGGCACGCGGGGAAAGCACCATGCAGCATGGGCCCGGGTCTGAACAGCGGCGGCGGCGGCCGGAACTCCTTCCCCGGTCCCGGACATGTGGATTTGAATCGCGGTGTGGAGGTTTTGGGTTTCCGTGATCCGGTTCCAGGCCTCGAGTTCTGCGGCCGCCGCCGCTGCTGCTGCTGCTTCTGTTTCTCCTCCGCGTCGTCGTCGCAGATCTCCCCGTCCTCCAGCTCCCCGTCCTCCCGCGGAGACCCGCAGCTCAGCCTCGCGTCCATCCCTGACAAAGTCTCTCAGAACCCTCTCAGTTTTCTCTCATCATTACGGTTTAACGCGATTTTAATCCGTCTCTCGCTCGCGCGCGCACGCCGTGAGGAATCCGCTCGCTCGCGACGAGTCACTGAAAAAATTTCGACCGACAGACACATCGAAGTCTCGCGAGATCTCCGCGATCATGCAGTGCGAATAACAGAAGGGAGTTGAGTTATCGCGAGATTTCAGGTGTCACGGGTTCCGGAAATGATTCGACTCTCGCGATATTAGCATGACTTTACGTTTCCCCTCAGTCTCGCGCGCTCTCTCTCTCTCTCTCTCTCTACATACACACCAAGTTTTTCTTTTGTTTTGTTTGTTTAATGTAAATATATAATTTAAATTAAACACGTCACAAATCAAACTACAATTACACAAAGAAAACAGAAATAAAAATGATCAGAACTTAGAACAGACGAAACACTGACTAAAGAGAAAGAAATGACAAAATCAAACAAGTCAAGAGTTTGTATAAAAATAATTAAAACTTTCCAGTTCAGCTCAGGGTGTGTGTGTGTGTGTGTGTGTGTGTGTGTGTGTGTGTTCTGGAAACTCTGGGTGTGTGTGAGAGAGAACAACATCCTGACCGGCACATGACAGGACATCTCTCTCTCTCTCTCACACACACACACACACAGTGTTGCTTAAGAGCCCTGTGATTCTGTGGAGATCTGTAGATTTATTATTTATTTTAATCAGGAATAAAACCCTGCAGCTCGGCTCTTCTCTCGTCCAGAGCCCGAGTACACACTGTACACCAAAAGTCCAGGCTTCTTTGCCTTTATTTACATTTTATTTACATTTCAGTTCAGAGCAAAATTTTAACAAAAACTTCCGAGAAATCTGATGAATGTAAAGGGGGAAAAAAACTACTTGACCTTCAGGTTCATCATTTGCTTCTGACTTTTATCATTAAAAATTTTATTTGTCACAACCGTACAAAGTATGATAAGCTGTGAAATTCTTACACGACTTTTTAAGTTTGTGACTTGAAAAAGGAAGGAAAAAGGAAATGAGTTTAACGCTCGAGTATGTTTGCACTGAACACCTGCGCAATGGCTTGAGGGAGGTTTTCATGCATTATTTATATTTTCACAAACGTTTCTCATTCCTGGTCTCTGCACAGACAGCAGACGAGGTCACTGCACAAACAACATTATGTGTGTGCGTGTGATGTGATGTAATATCAGTTACAACCAATGTAATATCAGTTTATAAACATAATAAACCACAATCATAATACAAATCTGCAGGTTTTAAAGTAAAAATCCCTGGACAACAGACAACTACTACATTTGTAGAGTCACAACGTCTTAGCACTGTAGCCTTCTTGCACCTTCAGGATCCGGGTTTGATTCCTGGCCAAGCTTGATCTCCTTGTCTCCTAAGTCTCCTGGGATAAGTGATATAAGTGAGTGAGGTTTGTATTACGCTTGTGGTTTATTACAGATGTGGTTTACTGTGGGCTGTTGTCACATTGCCGCGGGTTACAGAAAAGCTTCTTATCTTCTCATCATCTTTATTTTTACTAAAACAGGAACAACTCTGATTCTGTTTCTCCAACCCACCGGACTGGTTCTTAATACAATACCTGCTGCCACCCCTCAGTGTCCTGTCGCCCCCACCTGTCTGCCACTCAGAGACTGTAAAACCTGGACACACCCATACAGTTATATATACAAGTCTGTTTGTCTGTGTTTCGTTTTATTCTAACAAATGTTATGATCTTACTACCAGAGGGGAAGTGGATGATTGAAGTTAATGTTCTATTTAGAGAATTATTACTGTCTTTTAGACTACAGAGCTCGTGTATATGTGTGTGTGTGTGTGTGTGCGCAGCTGTGTCTCTTCTGCAGCTGTTTGTGGTTTTCCTGTCTGCAGATAATAATGATGACGATGATGTTGGTTTTTTGTCTGCTGAAGCAAGGCAAGTCCACACCTGCAGAGTTTCAGCATCTGGAAGAAGCGTGACAGTGTTTTCCATTTCACAATTGAACTTTCACTCCTGAAGTGATGGTGAAATAACCTTCAAATTCGAAAAACACAACCAGAGTCGATTAATGATCATATAACCTTGAGCAAAAAAGAAATAAAGTCCGGTTATCTCATTGTTTTGACGCTCAGAGATTAGCTCAGAACTCTAATCTTTCTTCCCTCATTCTGCCTCACATCTGAGAGAATTAGGAACCAAAAAAGGAATTTAAAGATGGAGGTTACCTACTGTATCTTACACTGTGTGCTCATGAAACTTTTTAAAAGAACTTTTACTTGAAGTTAAAATGGTATGAATGTTTTCTAATAATCATTCAGTGCAAAGGTTTTCATTCTTTAGAACAAAACAAGTAAAACCATAAATCATAAAAAATCTAAACTATTTCTGGAAAATCTTCAAACATTTTGATAAAAGTTTGGAATTCCGACTTTTGAGACAAGCTTGTAGTTTGTGTTAATTCCGCTCATTTCCGCTTGGGGCGCTTTGCTGCATTTCTTCTACGTTTATTTACACATGAACACTTCCGGGTTCCGTTGTTTACTATCCTCTCAGTGTGTGAGACATTAAAAACACCACGAACAGCTTTCAATTTAACATTTTCTCTTTGTTTATAAGGTCTGCAATCGCTGTAAATCATTCTGCCGGGAGAGTTTATGGCTCTTGGTGGTTGCGCGCGCGCGTGCTTAATGAGAGGAAAGCGCGCGCGCTGTTTCCGGTGTGCTGATTGATCCAACAGGAAGAAGAAGAAGAAGAAGTGCTGAATAATGAAGGGGAGAAAGAGTCGGACTAAACGAGCTAAACACTCACACACACACTCTGCGGAGACACAGAACAGCACACAGACTGGTGATTATTGCACACACACACATGCACCGTTACCTGCAGACCCTAGGTCCCTAGCTCTTCCCTACGCCCTTCACTGAGGGAGTCACTAACTGCACCCTCCTTAAACTGTGCATTATGTAGTGGACAAATATTAGTGAAAGTGAGGTGAGAAGGGCGATGAAGAGGATGAGGAGTGGAAAGGCTGTTGGTCCTGATGATGTGAGCAGCAATATGGTTTTATGCCTAGAAAGAGTACATCAGATGCAGTATTTCCTTTGAGGATGCTGATGGAGAAGTACAGAGAAGGTAATAAAGAGTTGCATTGTGTCTTTGTAGATTTAGAGAAAGCGTACGACAGGGTGCCGAGAGAGGAGCTGTGGTGTTGTATGAGGAAGTCTGGAGTGGCGGAGAAGTATGTTAGAGTGGTGCAGGACATGTATGAGAGCTGTAAGACAGTGGTGAGATGTGCTGTAGGTGTGACAGAAGAGTTCAAGGTGGAGGTGAGTCTGCATCAAGGATCGGCTCTAAGCCCCTTTTTGTTTGCTCTGGTGATGGACAGGATGACAGATGAAGTTAGACAGGAGTCTCCATGGTCTATGATGTTTGCAGATGACATTGTGCTTTGCAGCGAGCGGAGGGAACAGGTGGAGGAAAATTTGGAGGTGGAGGTACGCTCTGGAAAGCAGAGGAATGAAGGTTAGCCGCAGCAAGACGGAATACACGTGTGTGTGTGTGAGAATGAGAGGAACCCAAGAGTATTACGCTTGTATTACAAGCGTAATAAGAGGAATGGTGAGGCTACAGGGGTCAGAGGTAAAGAAGGTGCAGGATTTTAAGTACTTAGGACCGACGGTCCAGAGCAACAGAGAGTGTGGAAAGGAGGTGAAGAGACGAGTACAGGCAGGTTGGAATGGGTGGAGAAAAGTGTCAGGTGTGTTGTTAGATGAAAGAGTACCAACGAGAGTTAAAGGAAAGGTGTACAGGACAGTGGTGAGACCAGCGATGCTCTACGGCTTAGAGACAGTGGCACTGAAGAAAAGACAGGAGGCAGAGTTGGAGGTAGCAGAGCTGCAGATGTTGAGGTTCTCTTTGGGAGAGACAAGGATGGATAGGATCAATAATCAGTTCATCAGAGGGACAACCCATGTGAGATGTTTTGGAGATAAAGTCAGAGAGGCCAGATTGAGGTGGTTTGGACATGTTCAGAGGAGAGATGGTGAATATATCGGTAGAAGGATGCTGAGGTTGGAACTGCCAGGCAGGAGGTCTAGAGGAAGACCAAAGAGGAGATTTATGGATGCAGTGAGAGAGGACATGAAGTTAGTTGGAGTGAGAGAAGAGGATGGAGAGGATAGGGTTAGATGGAGGCAGATGATCCGCTGTGGCGACCCCTGAAAGGGAAACAGCCGAAAGACAGAGATGATGATGATGTAGTGGGCGGGGCATGGACAGGGTGTGGGACACTCAACTGTCTCAAATCTCTCTTCTGTAGGCCTCAGTATGAGTAGTGTGTGTTTATATGACCTACTTATGTAAATTATATTGAATAATTATGTGCTCTCTGCATGTGTGTGTGTTGAGCTGCAGGCAGACTGAACACACAGATCTGCCGGTTGTGTCATGGCCGGTTCTCGGCGAGGAAGCTGCGGCGGGCATTTGGGTCACAGCCCGGCCCGGCCCCCTGGCCTTCATCACCTGAACACTCGACCCGGCGCTTCTGTTCGGACTTCCAGCAGCTGCTGGGCGTGGCTGTTCGGCACGACTCATCACTCTCTCCCTACATCTGCTCCGACTGCCACGCCCAGTTCTACCAGTGTCACGGCATCCTGCAGGCCTTCAGACACCGGGTCAACTTAACACCCTCACTCAACACCAACGCTGGGGGGTGAGTACACTCCACACACACACTCAACACCCGACCCCGTCACGCCTCACAGTGCTCCTTCAGCTCCTTTATGTTTCCTCTCAGGTCCAGTTCAACATCGACGCCGTTCACAGACGAGTCAGACCAGTCCTGTAAGTGTTCAGCATATAAATAAATACACACGCACACACACATTTAATAAGAGAGTGCAGCAGACTCAGGGTTTAAACACCACCTAGTGGTAGCACTGATAACTCATCGGGCCTCTCCGAACTCCCGTAGCTCCGCCCATCACCTCCGACCCCCACTGTTTGCTGCGGCTAGTGTCGTGGACTCATGAGCATGCGGGGAGCTGCAGTTTCTCTCCTGGCCTGCAGGAGGTGCTGGAGGAGCGGTGTGGAGGCGTGGCCAAGGTGGTGTGGAGCTGCGGGGACGGACACTCCTACACCATGGACACGGGCGTGTGGGAGAGACACGGGGACGACACACACGCGCACAACCACCAGCCGATCACGAGCAGGGAAGAGAACTCCACCCACTCCCATACGGAGCAGACGCGGAGCTCCGCCTACAGTCGCTTACGCGCCGGGGAGACGGACGGTGAGACACAAACAAACCCGATGTGTTATTATTTAACGTTCTTAATGAAGCAGTGAGGAGCGTCTCGGCACACAAACTCCTCACCGCCTTCTTCTCTTCATGTCCAGAAGCTCCGCGAGGAGACCAGCTCCCATCACCTGCTCAGCGTGGAGAGGACAGCGAACTGTCGGACAGGTGAGCCCACTGGCGTGCACACACACACACACACACACAGCTGTGTTCGGTGTGTAACAGGCGTCTCTCTCTATCTCTCTCTGCAGGAATTTCTCCAGTGATGAGGAGGAGGAGGAGGTGAGGAAGATCAGCGAGGAGGACGGCGCTCACACTCCTCCTGACACGATGTGAGACAAACACAGAGACACACCCGAGTGCCTGTATGTACATTAGACCTTTAACCGAATCACAGAGACAGACGGACACGCTCAGACTGTAACACAGAAAAACGTCTTATTCTGGAATAAAGGAAACATTCTGTAATGCTCCTCATTATAAGAACATTATTACACACGTATAAAATCATAAAATGTCAAAATCTATTTATATAAATTTACTGATTTTAGGTCTAAATCTCCATATTTTATTGGCAAATCATTTTGCTTTTATTAAAAAAAATTAATTCTTGGATAATCTGCTTATAGATAAAGACCATTTTCGTCTTGAATTTATTTTGGTGGAAAAAAACATTTAGAAATAAGCAATATCACACTCCAGGTGGTGCTGTTGTACTGAATATCAGCACGGCTGTGATGCGGTCAGGACTAACTGTTATGTAAATGTAATGAGAGTTAAACTTACAGAGAGGATGTGATCTATAAAGCGTTCCTGTGGAGGTGGAGTAACACAGTAATAACTCTTTAATAACATTCTCCAACAGGTGTGTTACTCTAATTACATTTTATATTTATTTATTACTTTATAGCGCATGGCTGATGATTGTACAGTACAGAGCGACACCTTTTTTTTTGTTCAGCACAACCCCGGCAATAAATTTTAAATAAAACTGAATTCTATTTTATTTTTAACCAACTATATAAACATGACTCGGTTAAAAAAAAGGGTTGCATAAGGGAAATAAATAGCACAGAGTCAGAAGATCAAGTGTTTGCGTATTATTGTTGGTCTTTCGGCTGCTCCCGACAAGGGGTTGTGTGTGTTGTTGTTTTTTTTTTGTTGCTTCTGTGACATAGTAATAATAATAATACAGTGGAACCTCGGATTACGAGTAACGCGGTTTACGAGTGTTCCGCAAGACAAGCAAAGATTTGTAATAAATTTTGACTTGAAAAACAAGCGTTGTCTTGGTTTATGAGCATCGAGTATCACGTATGCGCTTCTTGTTTTGGTAATCGTCTCCCCTGCTGGGTGAATACACACACACACGCTGTGGGTGTGTGTGTGTGTGTGTAATGTGCGTGCACACACACACTTTAACGGAGAGACTGTTTTTAAAACCGTTTACAAATTAGCAAGGAGCATTGCTAGTCACACTCGCGTGAGCAAAGGTAAGGTGCTGGTTAATTTTTTTTTGTTGTTGTTGTTTTACTTTACAGCAGTGATTCCGTTAGTATGCGCTCAAGTGAGTGTGACTATTGATGTTCCTTGCTAATTTTTAAAAGGTTTTAAAACGGTCTCTCCGTTAATGTGTGTGCGCGCGACTGCGTGCACAAACCGAAACACTTATCTGTCGGGATTTATTTTGACGTTTTTTTTTAAGGGTAAAGTGCAGGTTAATTTGTTTTATTTTTACTTTATATTTAGTGTAAATATTTTTTTTTTTTGGGCTGTAGAACGAATAATTTGCAGTTTCCATTATTTCCTATGGGGAAATTAAATTTGGTTTACGAGTGTTTTGGAACGAATTATGCTCGTAATCCGAGGTTCCACTGTATGCACATTTTTACTTCTACACTTTTGCGAGGTCATCCCCATGTTTTAACAGTAATTATAACGTTATAATTATATATGTATTTGGTTTGACATGACATCAGAATATTTGAATATTTTCTTTTCATACTCTATTATTATTATTTCATATTCTTTACTTAAAATAATCTAATTTAAAATACTTAAATTTTTTAGGGCGGTTGTTAAAACATTTCACTACATATCATTCTGTGTACGTGACAAATAAAATAAGAATTTAGTTAACCGATCGAGCACGATAGATCTTTAAAAAGGGTCAGTAAATGTACTGTGTCGGGAAACAGTGTGTTCAGTAGGAGTGTGTGTGTTTACATCTCACTGTGTGACCACCTGATCTACAGTCTGATCTAAGGAGGTGTGTGTGTGTGTGTGTGTGTGTGTGTGTGCGCACCTGTTCTCAGACTGAGCCCTAACAAGATTAGTAAAGATGTGAAGAACCTGCAGCCTAAAGAGAGGAAGAAGCCCGGACCCAAACCTGGCTGGAAGAAGAAGATCAAATCAGAGCGGTACACACACACACACACACACACACACACACATATACACACTCTGTCTCTGTATACACACTATACAATCACTGCACAAGTGTGTGTCCCGAACAATTGTGGAAAATGAAACAGTTGTGTGTGTGTTTGTGTTTTACAGAGAGGAACTGCCCACCATCTATAAATGTCCCCATCAGGGCTGTACGGCAGTGTACAGAGGAGTGGACGGCATGAAGGTCAACACACACACACAAATTTGTGAAGCTCTTAAACCAGTTTAAACTATGACACACTGTTTTGTGTATAAAATAACTTTAACATAAGATCAGTAACAAACACACACCACGAGCGAGTGGTAACCTGGTGGTGTGACGGTGATTGACAGGCGGAGAGACTGTGCACGGACCGTGTGGTTCTGACGGTTACTGTGCTGCACCATTTTCATTCCTGACTTCCCTTGGACAGAACACACCAGTCCTGAGCCGGTGTTACAGAACATCTGGATCGGAGGGTCCGAGAGGCCGTCATTACACAATAGCAACTTGATAACGAAAAAAGAGTTTGAAGCGGTTTGTTCCCCTCTTTGTTTGTCCTCTGTCAGGCCTACACCGGGTCACAGTGCAGACGGTAGTTTAACAGGGTTTTTGCTTTTTAAGCAGTTTGGTGATGTGAATATTATCATAAATGATTTATTGCATCAAACGTAATTACAAAATTGGAAGAAAAAGAAACATATTGTACAGTAATTCACTTCTTCTGGTGCACCTGAGGTACCATCACGGGCCGGACCAGTACCTGACTACAGACACTACGGATCTGCTTTTAAACAAGAAATGCAAACACACACACACACACACACACACACACAGAATAACTCCATTAGTCCACAAGGATAAACACGACTTCAATACACTTTACCACTGAAACTTTACACTATTGATGTCAGGAATGCACAACCTCGTGTGTGTGTGTGTGTGTGTGTGTGTGTCTGTCCACAGAAGCATGTGAAGGAGCACCACGGGGAGGTGAGGGAGCGACCCTGTCCTCATCCTGGCTGCAACAAAGTATTCCTGATCGACCGCTACCTGCAGAGACACGTCAAACTCATACACACAGGTGTGTGTGTGTATAATATATATATATATATATTAGTGCCTGAAATATGAAAATAGCTCAACCTAGCCCTTCTCACTTGGTAACAGCGATGCTAGGACTTTGTTAAACAGGTGACTGGTTGAGCCCAGTGGGAGGAGCATAGCTGTCAATCCAACAAAGGGGTGGGGCAATAAACAGAACAGGGGTGATTCGATAAAGATGATGAAAGAATTTAATTAAGTGTGTGTGTGTGTGTGTATAATAGTAGAATATTCATAGTGTGTAATGCGTTAATGTGTAGTGTATATTCAGTGTGCAACATGGGTTTAACCTGAAGTGTGTGTGTGTATATAAAGTATATGTTACACATAACGTCATTGTGTATTTGTGTGTATTTGTGTGTAAAACCCGATGTGTGTGTGTGTGTGTGTGTTTCAGAGGTAAGGAACTATATCTGTGATCAGTGTGGTCGGACGTTTAAACAGAGGAAACACCTCTCTGTGCACCAGATGAGACATTCAGGAGCAAAACCACTACAGTGAGACACGCGCGCGCACACACACACACACACACACACACACACACACACACACACACACACACACACAGCACTTACTAACCTACTGAACTCCAGCCTAACCCTGTGTGTGTTTTGCAGGTGTGAAGTGTGTGGGTTCCAGTGTCGTCAGAGAGCGTCTCTGAAGTATCACATGACCAAGCACAAGGCGGAGGCGGAGCTTGAGTTTGCGTGCAGCGTGTGCGAGCGACGCTTCGAGAAGGCGCACAACCTGAATGTCCACATGAGCATGGTGCACCCGCTGTTACAGGAACACAACACACACACGGCCGACACCGGCTGAGAGTGAACACACACACACACACACACACACACACACAGTGACGCTCATCACACCGGCTGTGTTACAGTCACTCAGTAGTCCCTACATAGGGAGCACGTTACAGCTGTGTGTGTGTGTGTGTGTGTGTTTTCTGAAGGTCCGCATTTAGAACACTTGTCAGGAGGAGTGTCCCACATGTCCTTCAGGTATACACACAAACATACACTCGGTGGACTAAGCAGTCACTCCCTTGCGCACTCAACACACATTAAGTGCACTTCACCGCATCACTGTGTTTGTGTTCCGCGTCACTCTACAGAACACACGCTCCAGTCCGTTCACTTCCTGTTTCCGCTTGTGGCGAAAAGACTTCCCAGAGGTTCCATTGCATGCCTATGACTACCCACAATCCTCCTGCATGGAGAGAGCTCATCTCACACACACACACACAGACGTCTTCTAATTAGTGCAAGTCAGCAGGTCAAAGGTCATCACTGGTCAACAGGGCCGCCAGCGCAGCTGCCACCTCGGGGTCGAGCTCCGTGCACTCCGCCTCCATCTGAGAGAGAGAGAGAGTGTTTATAACACACACACACACACACACACACACACACACACACACACACACACCTAAAGAAGTAGAGAAGTGTGTCAGTTGAAAATGAATTCGAGCTAGCATGCTGATTAGCATGAGGAACAGGGTTGCCAGGTGATGAAATCAACCCCTTACCATCTACGCCATTTTATATCACAATAAATAATGTTATTTAATAACAATTATACTGTGTGTAATATTTACACACACCTCTCACGCAAAAACAAACAGGTCACAAAGGGTTAGAAAGCTGGATCTGGCAACGCTGAATAAACCTCAAATCTGATTGTTTGCGATATGAATTATTTCATTCTTCCTGTTTTAATCAGCAGTGTTATTTATTTATTTGTATACATGTTTTTTCGAGGAGGAACGTGCACAAGGGAAAAATGAATTGGAACAGGACCGAGGGGAACCGTGTCTGTGTGTGTGTTTCTGAGGAACCTTTTTGTTTGTTTGTTTGTTTTTTCCTACATTTGACCGTGTATATACCGATGCGGATGTTTTGTAATAAACACACAGGGACGTGATGTTTGTGAGCTTCTCTCTGATTGGTTGATTCTCTTTACCTGCATTTATTCCACACACCTTTCACACACAGTCACACGTTCTAATGAAAGTCACATGACCTGCTGCAGGCGCTGGTGAGAGGAAGCAGCAGGTCATGTGACTCCTTCATTAGAACAGTGATTAAAAACCTGTAAACCAATGTGAAGGAAAATCACCTCCTGCTGCACCTGATAAACAGCGCCATCTATAGCAAATAGTGTGAATAATGTTTTTAATCCTTTAAATATTTAACAGGATCAGTGTTTGTACAGTTTGCTATAAATAGTGCCGTTGCTGTGTTGTTTTTTTAAGTGCCTTCATGTGTAAAGGGCCAGTCTGGCACTGTTTACAAGTTTATTTGTTTATGAGTTAAATTCTTAATAAATGAAAAAGTTCAGGGTTTTTAACCAGTGTTGAATAACGTTACACCTGTAAAAGCTATACACTGAGTTTTGTCTGCAAGTGTGTGTGTGTGTGTTTGTGTTTATCCATACCCATCTTAACTGGGTGTGTGTGATGGAGCCTGGACGAATCAAAGAGATGCTCTTTAACACAATACGCTGAGCTGCACGCAGTACCTGAAAAACACACACACACAGTTATAATGATTAAACACAGTATCGTCACACCAGTAGGTGTGTGTGTGTGTGTGTCTCAGTGCGAGAGACCTGTTGCAGTGTGTCGGCCCTGACGTCTGCGGTGTGTCCGAGCAGGAAGAGCTTCATCAGTGCAGTGTATGACATCACAGCTGGGGGGAGGAACCCTGGGGCCGCCATCACTCTGTTCAACACACTCGCATCAACATCCTCCAGCACACTGCGCACACACACACACACAGGAGTGTAAGAACAGTATAGTGTGAGCTCATCGTTACGCCTCTATTTTCTGAAATCCCCACGATGCCTCTGGCGTACACAGTGGTCACATGACCTCACACAGTGCGCTAAAGCTAACCAGCACCATCATGTTTAATAGTAAACAAATAAATAAACAGTTTAACACGTAAATATGAACCACCTGCCGCCTCACCTGAACAACGCGAACGGCTTCAGCCGTGAACACAGGTCCGTGGTTACCATGGAGACCAGAGTCGCGTAGGTACCTCGCTTTCCTGGGAAATATTTACACCATCACCTCATCGCCACTATTGATTATTTAATATATATATATATGTGTGTGTGTGTGTGTTAGATTGTTTTTAAATTTTAGCAGAAATCACACCTGAGCGATGTTGGTGCTCCATACTGCGCTCTGATTGGTCGAACAGGGACAGCCAATCAGAAGAGTCGGCCAGTAGTGTGATGAGAGAAACGCTGAGGGCTTTAGCACGGGACACACTCCGGACACCCTGCACCACACACACACACACACACACACATCTCTGTGCATTATATACTGCGCGTGTGTGCGTGTGTGTGTGTGTGTGTGTGTGTGTGTGTAAATTACCTGTGGTGAGATGTGCTCAGAGAGGAAGTCTGTTATGTAGAAGAAGAGCAGAAAAACCAGCACCTACACACACACACACACACACACACACACACACACACACACACACACACACAGAGAGTAACTGTTACACTAAACTGTTTTTACACTTTTAACACCAAGGAAGTTCTAGGGCGCTAAAGCTCATTTTGACACACACACACACAGCACCATGATAAGAGATGAACTCATTAGTATTAGCGCCCCTCACCTCTCTGTGCCGCTGTATCAGAGTAAGATTAGCTTTAACGCGCTCAGCGTCGCCGCCCTGCTGTTCAATTGCTCCGTGCACACACGCGGCTAACACCAGCGCAGGAGCCAGCGGGACGTCACCTCGGAGACCCCTCACCCACCTGACCACACGCATGCATTACCAGTGAAACAAATAAAAAAAGTTGCTTAGTTATCAGGTTTTAAGAAGTTAAAACTATGTGTGTGTGTGTGTGTGTGTGTGTGTGTGTGTGTGTGTGTGTGTGTGTGTCACCTGCAGGCCCATTTTGTGCAGTCAGTAAGCGTTTGTAGAATTTCAGGCTGCTGCCCTCCCATCACACGCTCCCACGTAGAACTCAACACCGGGGAGAGACACGCCCACCACCGCTTCACACACACACACACACACGGCTATATATTACAATATGGAAACTAAATTGTGTGTGAATATGTACAGCCAGGATGTGTACAGTGAGTATAAACATGTGCCTGTATGTGTGTAGTGTGTGCGTGTGCGTGCGTGCGTGTGTGTGCAGTGTGTGTGTAGTGTGTGTGTTACCACGGCGGACAGGAGCAGAAGGGGGCAGCGCACACTGAGCTGAGACAGAGTCGCATTAACGGCTTCAACAGGGGACTCGCAGCACACACTCGCACTGAGCACCGCCTACAACACACACACACACACACACACACACACACACACACACACACACACACACACACACACACACACACACACACAGATTCTCAGCACTGCCATGAATACTATTGTTTTGGGAAAAAAAAAAAAAAAAAAAAGTAGGCGGGGCTTACTAAGAGGAAGTGGCTCGTCAAGGAGCAGGAAAGAAAACCCTCAGGAGCACACACCCTCCTCT
>CM060113.1:41512371-41539871 GCA_030522415.1 Channallabes apus
TATAATGACATCATTCAGGCCACGCCCATGTGTTAATATATAACATCAAGACGACCGTGCCTATTCCTCAATACATAATATGATGGAAGTGTGTGTGTGTGTGTGTGAGAGAGAGAAACCCACTTCTTCAGTGCCTCAATGAAGGCCATGTGATTATCAGGTTTCTCTGGAAGCTGTAAAAGGACATGGAGAGACATTTAGAATAACACACAACAAACATACGTGTGTGTGTGTGTGTGTGTGTGTGTGTGTGTGTGTGTTTTCTCACCACGCGTGGTGTTAGCAGAGCCGGAAGGAATCGGGACAGGAAATAAGGCCGTCTGAATATACTGAACACACACATTGTACACAAGATTAAACACAAAGCTTATTAAAAGTGTGTGTGTGTGTGTGTGTGTGTATGTGTGTGTGTGTTTGTCGTCTATACCTGGCTTCCATGACAGTGGGTGGGATCTTGCCAGTGCTTTGAAACAATGCTACAGCTTTCTCCACGTCCTGCTGTGCAACACACTCCGGCTACACGCACACACACACACACACATTAGAAACATTACACGCATGTCCGTGGTGATGTAGTGATGGTGCCAACAGGGGGCGCTCCACTCACCTGAACCTCAGGTGCAGCACCTGAGACGACCTCGTACATACCCATCTGCTCAACGGAAAGCTACACACACACACACACACACACACACACACACAAGTTTCCAAAAATGAATAATTTGGACCCCTTCATATACAGCATGAGGGAGGGGGGGGGCGGAGTTATAGGTAGTGCAGAACACTTATTGGTCAGATATAATCATCACAGAGGTCAGACAGGGTTGATTTGGAAAATCAAAAAAAATCAGTGTGTGTGTGTGTGTGTGTGTGTGTGTGTGTGAGAGACAGAGAGTGAAAAGCACCTTGAGGTCGGAGAGGCGTGTCCTAGCCAGAGAGATAAACTCCTGCAGGAGAGAGCGGTGTTTCCCCGGGACATAGGGTGGGTGCATGACATGGACCTACACACACACACACACACACACACACACACACACACACACACACACACACACACACACACACACACACACATTAACCACTTGAACGGTAAAGTATATCGAGTGTTCAGTCTTAATCCTTGGACCCCACCTTCAGGTACTGCGGGGGATCGAAAGGCACGAGGTCAGACAGGAACTTCAACAGGAACACCAAGGACTTCTTACTGTTACCATGGTAACCGCTCGCCCCGCCAAAGGAGAGCTAGAGAGGGGAAAATTATTTCTAACATTGTAATGTTTAAACACACACGTACTGTATACACACACACACACACACACACACACACACACACACACACACACACACACACACACCTTGAACCAGTCGCTGTAGGAGGGAAAGATGGCAGGACCCTCTAGCGCCCCCTGTCGAGCTAACAGGAAGGCCGTGATCATCTTCTCCACATCGTACGAGTGAAACGCCGAGCTCAGCATCCTGGACAACAACTCTACACACACACACACACACACACACACACACACAATATACTAACTGACGTAATACAACACCTCTCAGTTTTATGTGTGTGTGTGTGTGTGTGTGTGTGTGTGTGTGTGTGTGTGTGTGTACCTTTGAGGCAGGCCTGTGTGTCTGTGTGATACACCAGCAGTGTTGAAACGCAGGACAGCACATTCTGCCAGTTCACTTCCAGAGTATCCAACACCTGCTGCAGGTGAGAACACACCTCGTCCATACTGAACACCACACACACCTGAGAGAGAAGGAGACAGCAGACAGTCTGTCTCACGCCAGCGTGTGTGTGTGTGTGTGTGTGTGTCAGAAGATTTGGGAAGTGTATCTGGGGTGTGTGTGAGTTGACAGAGATGTCCGTGTCTGATACACAACCTGAGTGTGAGAATACACCTTTACCTTACAGATCAATGACGTCATCAGCGGAGACGTTTTAGCAAAACTCCACTGATTCTGCATCGCTACGGCATCTGACACTACACACACACACACACACACACACACACACACACACACACAGGTGAAGCACAAAAGTAACAAAGCACATGTACACACACCACAGGTAAAGTTCATACCTTTGAGACGCGGCTGGTGTGTGAGTGTGTGTGTGAGCGTGTGCGTAAAGAATCGGCGAACAGCATCCTCTGACACGGACACGGCATACACAGACAACTCCAACACACGGAGCCTGTTTAACACACACAGACACGACCACACACACACACACACACAAACACACACAAACACAGATTTCTTACTATTCATAAATTGAAGCATAAGGAGGCGTGGCCTCTATGTTATTGTCTTTCAGCATCAGTAAAGGAGGCGTGGCCACTGTCTTATTGTCTCAGTAAAGGAGGCGTGGCCTCTGCCATATTTTCTATCAGCATCAGTAAAGGAGGCGTGGCCTCTGTGTCAGTATCAGTAAAGGAGGCGTGGCCCCTATCTTATTTTCTATCAGTAAAGGAGGCGTGGCCTCTATCTTATTGTCTGTCAGTATCAGTAAAGGAGGCGTGGCCTCTGTTTATTTGTCAGTATCACTAAAGGAGGCGTGGCCTCTGTTTATGGCAATCTCAGTTAATGGGGGTGTGGCCTATTTTATGCTTCATTAACACAGACATGTGAGTGCTCAAGTTTCACACTGTTATTGACTCACCAAACTGCTGCAGCTGGTACACACAGTGAGGGGCCCGGGGTGTGTGTGGCGTCTGTACTGCGTGTGGCGTCTGGACTGCGTGTGGCGTCTGGACTGCGTGTGGCGTCTGGACTGCGTGTGTGCTCTACTGAATCCAGAAGCCCTGCAGAAGGGAGGAAAGAGAAAACTCTATGATATAATCTACAGTACGAGTCACACACAGAGATGCAGAGCACAATCACGACATCACGAATAATCACAGTATCATCACGATAAGCTCCAGTGCAGCGACCCAGCGGTTTACATCGAAACCAGATCATAAGGAGACGCGTCTGAACAGAGAGACAGCAGCGTGTAGATAAATACAGTGTACTGGGTGTGGGGGGGGGGGGGGGGATGGGGGGGGGGGTACTCACAGGAGAGCATAGTGTCCAGCACTGAACAGCAGGAGTGAGACACACTGGAGGTCTGATCGTCCTCAAATCCAACACGGACCAACACACACACCACGGCTGAAACACACACACACAGGAATGTATATATAACTGTTTATTAATTTTTCTTTCACAGACCCTTTAATGTTTAAGAGCCACATGGAGTGTGAGATTTACTGGAGAGAATGTGATGACGCATGTCTCCCTCTTCCTTCGTCACTCCTCCACATTCACACAGCGCCTGTAACTGAGACACCAACCACACACACATGCCGGGCTCACTGAACACCCCCCCCCCCCCACACACACACACACACACACACACATCATACAGAACAACAGATGACTGCTGAGCACCTTGATGACATCATCAAAAAGCGACAGCTGGTCACTGTACAGACATATTGCACAAAATGTTTAGCAGGCATGATCGTGCTTTTCTGTTACCATGACAACTGGTCTGAGTGTGTGTGTGTGTGTGTGTTTGTACCTAGTCAGTGTGTATTGCAGTGGAAGCAGCTCCTCAGTGTGCAGACGATACACGACTTCCAGAACAGGCTGTGTGTAAACACACCAGGTTACACAGTCTGCCAAAAACACTACACACACACACACACACACACACACACACACACAAACCTGGCTTTTCCAGTACTCCTGCCAGAACAGTCTGGGGCTGAACACTCCCACATTTAACAGCTCTCGGGCAGCACGAAATAACAAGATGAGCTCAGCCTGCAGGACACACACACACACACACACACACACACACACAATTTATTAGACTTCACACAGCCCACATTCAGGCTGTAATAAATGACACCCATGTGTAAAACACTCAGTGCTTCCTACTGTAGAACACTGCACACATATTAAGGCTGAGATGTTTGAGTGGGCGTGGCCTATGTGACACACACACACCCTGTGGGCGGAGTCCAACATGGCAGAGTCTTGTTCTCCCTGCAGAGCCGTGATTCTGTCCATCAACACCCTGACAGACAGGACTGAGACGGGGACACACAGCTCCTCCGCCTGCCTGCGCAGCTCACACTCTGCGTGCACGCACACGCACACACACACACACACACACACACAAACACTTTCAGTTCAATTTTATTTATATAGCGTTTTTAACAATGGTCATTGTCTCAAAGCAACTTCCATAAATCTTCTTTTCAAATTTTCTTTTCATTTTTGTGAAGTGTGAATGTGTGATAAAAATGATTCTATATAATAATGAGAGCCGAGGGGGACGGCCGAGGGGGACGGCCGAGGGGGACGGCCGAGGGGGGCGGCCGAGGGGGACGGCCGGGGGGGACGGCCGGGGGGGACGGCCGGGGGGGACGGCCGGGGGGGACGGCCGAGGGGGACGGCCGAGGGGGACGGCGATGTACCAGATGTGCAAGGGAACTTCAACACCTGTCACTACTACATCGTGAGAGAGGTAACTTTTATTTACTTTGCTCTCAGCTTTTTATTTACTTTGATCCACACACACACATCACCCTAACAAACACACACTGTGTGTAAGAGGAGAGTTTAATCAGGAGCTCTGACTCACCCAGGACACCGACTCTGGTCTCTCCCACACACAGCTTCCTCCCGTCTGTCAGAGCCGCATCCACCTGACAGGCCTGTGTGTGACCTCCTTCACCTGCCTGCGGACACCACAGAGACACACACACACACACACACACAGCACTGTAAGAGCAGTCAGGATTCCCAAGTTCACTACACACAAACACACTGTTTATCTGCAGAGATGACTCGCTGGCTGACTGACTCTGATTCTCTGACTGACACATACCGTAACCTGTCAGTCACGTTCACACACTAGTGATAAGAGGCCGGTGGTGAACACACACACACACACACACTCACGGCTGTCTCCTGCAGGAGCTCAGAGATGTTCTGGTTGCGGTTGATGAGGCTTATGGAGGCTTCCTGCAGCTCGCGCTGACTCTGCAGCTTCCGCTTCCTCCCGAGCCGACTCGCTGTGGAACACACACACACACAATATATATATACACATTCCCTCAGAGAGGGTGAGTTCAGTAACTCCTGAGGGGAATTAAGAGTGTTTATAACTGTACAGTGTGTGTGTGTGTGTGTGTGTGTAAGTCACCCATGAGCGCGGTGAAGCTCCGTCTCTGCGAGCACTGTGAGAGACTCCACTCCTCCATGCTGGAGCTCCGTGTAGCCGAGTTACAGTGTTCTCATTACTCTCCGCAGGTGTTTGTCCTAAACCGACACCCTCTCACCTAGCTAAGAGCACTACTGAGGGCCCGGATCAACGCCTCAGTACCGCACTAAATCTAAAAAAACATACAAAATTGGGATACGGCTATTGGTCGTGCACTCGCACGCGCTTTCTCCTCCCGCGCTTTCCTCCCAGCGTTCTTATTGGACCAGGCATCAGGCACCGACATCCAATCCACAGCGGAGTTACGGTCAAACCCCGCCCACAGGATTCGTGACCAGCGGGGGTTGCCATGTTGGTGGAGAATCCGCGTTATAAATCGTAAAAGGGTCGGATTTAATGGTGAGTGAATTAAAAATAGGAAATAAATCCTGTTTATTTCTGTTGAGCACCGGGTCAGGCTGAAACACAGGACACGTGACGTGAGGTTAGCGTCTGGCCAGATAATCCTAATCCCTAAAATCCGACACATCACAGGAGTGTGAGTCAGCACTCACGCGCAGATCGATACACACGCGTGACGTCACGACTCAGGCTGTGTTTCAGTTTCAGAAACAAACGCAGGATGCAGCAACACCCCTGACACACACACACACACACACACACACACAGTGATATACAGCAGTCCGTATACTATGTGTGTGTGCTATAGCAGTACATTTATAGTAGTGAAAGCATCTGATTAAATATTCAAGAGGCTCCTCATTAATATTTAAACACCTTCCACTTAATGCAAGAAGATTCACCAGGAAGAGATCCATCACCCAGTTCAACACACACACACACACACACACAGACTGGTGTGATGAAGTGGATTATTATTATTAAAGCATTGCTCTTCTTTAATCTCCATTTACTTTAACCAGTGCATTATTGGTGTACGCGCCCCCTGTGAGTGAGCGTTACTATGGAGACGATAACTTATCAGAGATCAGAGCGAGCACATTAATCAATTAATTAATCAATGCCTCCTGACCAATCCTGACAGTGGCGTAAATGCTGGTTAATGCAATGGCCGTTGATTTAAGTTAGCATTTTATTTAGCTGGGTTACTGTGCAAATAAATCCAGACCTGATGAATATTTATTATAATAATCAAAGCTTTATGAATATTCCTGAGGTAGTTATTGTGTAGTCATTTATAGAAACATTGAACAAACACGAAGAGGGAGTGAAGGCTAATTAAACACTGCTTCACGGTCTTGTTTCAGTTCCGCGGTTAAGACTTCCCCTTGTCCACTTTCTTGTGTCCACGTACTCTGGGTCCACTCTGGGTCCGCCGTTCCATGACGAGATCAGCTCAAATACTGTATGTCAATATGATACATCTTCATTGATTAGCTTCACTGATTCGTTAGCATGCTACAGAAATGCAAGCCATCTAACTAGCGAGCTAACCAATCCTTGCATGCAGCGCAAATGACAAGCTAAACATCGCTGAGGAAATAACTATAAGTAAATCCTACCCAGAATGCCTTGCTGTAGTCAGTTTAGAACAAATTGGTAACTACAGATGACAATTCATAAAATGTGTTTAGATTTGTACATAATATCCGCTCCCAAGTTAGCATGCTAGTTAGTTAAATGGTTAGTTATCTAGCTGGTTAGCAAACTACTCTGACTTGGTAGAGGTTTTAAAGAATGCAGACATTGTAAATTCCTCTTGATAAATGTATACATGTACAGTGGTGTGAAAAACTATTTGCCCCCCTCCTGATTTCTTATTCTTTTGCATGTTTGTCACACAAAATGTTTCTGATCATCAAACACATTTAACTATTAGTCAAAGATAACACAAGTAAACACAAAATGCAGTTTTTAAATGAGGGGTTTTATTATTTAGGGAGAAAAAAATCCAAACCTACATGGCCCTGTGTGAAAAAGTAATTGCCCCCTGAACCTAATAACTGGTTGGGCCACCCTTAGCAGCAATAACTGCAATCAAGCGTTTGCGTTAACTTGCAACGAGTCTTTTACAGCGCTCTGGAGGAATTTTGGCCCACTCATTTTTGCAGAATTGTTGTAATTCAGCTTTATTTGAGGGTTTTCTAGCATGAACCGCCTTTTTAAGGTCATGCCACAACATCTCAATAGGATTCAGGTCAGGACTTTGACTAGGCCACTCCAAAGTCTTCATTTTGTTTTTCTTCAGCCATTCAGAGGTGGATTTGCTGGTGTGTTTTGGGTCATTGTCCTGCTGCAGCCCCCAAGATCGCTTCAGCTTGAGTTGACGAACAGATGGCCGGACATTCTCCTTCAGGATTTTTTGGTAGACAGTAGAATTCATGGTTCCATCTATCACAGCAAGCCTTCCAGGTCCTGAAGCAGCAAAACAACCCCACACCATCACACTACCACCACCATATTTTACTGTTGGTATGATGTTCTTTTTCTGAAATGCTGTGTTACTTTTACGCCAGATGTAACGGGACACGCACCTTCCAAAAAGTTAAACTTTTGTCTCGTCGATCCACAAGGTATTTTCCCAAAAGTCTTGGCAATCACTGAGATGTTTTTTAGCAAAATTGAGACAAGCCTTAATGTTCTTTTTACTTAAAAGTGGTTTGCGCCTTGGAAATCTTCCAAGCAGGCCATTTTTGCCCAGTCTCTTTCTTATGGTGGAGTCGTGAACACTGACCTTAATTGAGGCAAGTGAGGCCTGCAGTTCTTTAGATGTTGTCCTGGGGTCTTTTGTGGCCTCTCGGATGAGTTGTCTCTGCGCTCTTGGGGTAATTTTGGTCGGCCGGCCACTCCTGGGAAGGTTCACCACTGTTCCATGTTTTTGCCATTTGTGGATAATGGCTCTCACTGTGGTTCGCTGGAGTCCCAAAGCTTTAGAAATGGCTTTATAACCTTTACCAGACTGATAGATCTCAATTACTTTTGTTCTCATTTGTTCCTGAATTTCTTTGGATCTTGGCATGATGTCTAGCTTTTGAGGTGCTTTTGGTCTACTTCTCGGTGTCAGGTAGCTCCTATTTAAGTGATTTCTTGATTGAAACAGGTGTGGCAGTAATCAGGCCTGGGGGTGACTACAGAAATTGAACTCAGGTGTGATAAACCACAGTTAAGTTATTTTTTAACAAGGGGGGCAATCACTTTTTCACACAGGGCCATGTAGATTTTGAGTTTTTTTTCTCCATTAATAACGTAAACCTTCATATAAAAACTGCATTTTGTGTTCAATTATGTTATCTTTGACTAATAGTTAACGGTTTTTGATGAGCAGAAACATTTAAGTGTGACAAACATGCAAAAGAATAAGAAATCAGGAAGGGGGCAAATAGTTTTTCACACCACTGTATATAATACAGTATATAACAGCTAGTCTGCATGTTAGCTAACGATATAACAGCGGGTGTGACTAGCATGCTAGCTATTTAGAAATGAAGCTGATATTAACTTGACTCTGTGACACACACGCACATGACATACGTGTAAAACACTTTTCCTCATTTTTAACACAGATCAGGACTTTTTACTACTCGTGTCACATTGGTGGTGTTTAACAGTACAATCGTACTCATGCGAGCCGTGCTAGCTGTCAGTGCTAAGTGCGGTTACAGTTCAATTAGTGTATTTTTATAGCAATTTAAGAACATATCTGAGAGAAATGTTGATGTTTTGAATAATTTTGCTTTGTTTCCAACATCACCACGCCTTCACATGACTGGCATCGAAGATTTAAGCGCTAAACCTTTAGCCTCGTCATTGGCTAGCGTGTATTCTTCTGGATTCATATGATCAAGTTGCTTAGCAACGCCCCCAGTTCTCACCACTTTAGACACTCGAATGTGAGTTTGTGTGTCGCGTCAAGGTCAGAAATTTCACACGTTCTTCTTGAACACACAGTGACACACACTTCAGAGGCGTTAGAGGAAATCTGCTGAAACACGAGAACGTTAAATAGAGAGTGTTTGGACTTTGAGCACTTTGTAACAACATCAGCGACGTTTTAAATCAGCCACAATCTTTCATACGTTTAGCTATTGAGTCTGATGCAGGGTTAAGTGTTGCGCGTTAAACATAATAAACATAAGAAAGTGTGTGTGTGAGATAGAGAGAGAGCGAGAATCACCATGACTTACAGGAAACAGCCGTGCTGTCATGACTGACCTGAGATCAGCAGTGTGTGTGTGTGTGTGTGTGTTTCAGATAGAGAGCAGTCATTTTCTGCAGATACTTTGCTAAATAAATTATTAGCCACAGGGATGTGATTGGGTCCTCGGCATACAGACTGCTGACATCACAACGGAAAAACTTTCAGTATTGTGTGTGTGTGTGTGTGTGTGTGTGTGAGAGAGAAATTTACAACCTTAGTAAACACTCATGTTCCTGATAAACTCAGGAGAAATACAGTCTAAGGGTGAAGATAAACAGACAGTTGAAATCCCTGGAGCGCCCGAGTGAAAGCAGCTTTCTCAGCCCCATCCGGCTTCACACTGGCCCCCCCTCACACACACGCTGCTGTTATAGTCCCAACTCTCACAGAACTCATAACGTGATGTGATCTAGTGCCACTGAGAGTAAAGACGATGGTGTTTGTTGTGTCCAGGTGGCAGTGAATCATTTTATTAAAGTCTGCTGTGTGTGTGTGTGTGTGTGTGTGTGTGTGTGTGTTTTCTGTTCCAGATGATCTCTGGATTACGCTGACGTGAGCAGAACGTATAGTCGTGTTGTGTAATCACAGCTCTATCATTAGATCAGCTTCATTCTATAAGCTGACACACACACACACACACACACACACACAGTTTGGGCGGAGTGTACTCTACTCCAGGAATGTGCAGAGACGTTTGTGTAGACCTGAAGAACAGGTGCTCCCTGAGTTCAGTCTCTGACATTCGCATGAACCTGAAAGGTGCAAAATACAGCGATTTACTGAAGCCCACGCGTCACGTCACGTCTGCACATTATTTTATATTTCAAAGATTCAGGAAATGAAAGACAGAATTTCAGTTCATGGAGTTTCCTGTGAAATGTCCTAAGCAGAAATACGAGTGTGTGTTGAAGCTTTAACCCTGTCACGTCCCAGTGTGTGGGAAAGCACAGTGTTCAGGAGCGCATGTGGAGGTGACACACAGGGTAGTGGGACAGGTCACTACTGATCACTTACACATCATTAAAACACTCACCTGTAATGGCCACAACACCAGGGGGCCAAGCGGAGTCACGTGACTTGTGTCACTTTGTTAAAAATGTTTTGACAGTCGTGTCTGTTAGCAAGTAATAAACATTTCGATGGTATTACAGTTTAATTAGATTCCACTCCTGATGGTCAGCTTCGCCTCAGAAGGCAATGATGCATTAATTTGGGTAACTTCAGCCCCGCCCTGTGCACACGCCTGTGGTGTACAGGTTCTCTCTCTCTGTGTTTAGTGTTCTTAGCTCAGACCTGCGTCACTCTGCTGAACAGAGTTGCTATTATCGCTCTTATTATAGCTGCTTTTATCCACTTTCATGGAATTTATATTCAATTAAAAAGTGGGCGGAGCTATGGACTTTATAATTGAAATACCAAGGTGATGAGTCACAGCGCCCCAAGGGGGTTTTCGAGGAGTTCTGTGCCACGCCCCGAGGGAGCGCCGTAGAGCTGTAGTGCAGGTTTGTGTTTCTGAGAAGAGGAACTTATCTGATTCAACAGTTTTAGCGAGAGCGCAACCGTGAGACCAGAACCGAGTAGCAATGTTAATGGACTCAAACCGGGTCAGAACAGAGATAAACTATATATACAGATAAAGTATACGTATGTTGGTGTGTGTAGGTTGTGTGCGTGTGAATGTATGAATGTGTGTTGATGTGTCTTTTTGTGTGTTGTGTACAAAAGTGTGTGTGTGTGTGTGTGTGTGTGTGTGTGAGAGAGAGCTACATTAGGCCTGTAACTCTGTGACTGAAATTCCAGGATGTGTAAGGAAACACACACACACACACACACACACACACACAGTGTAATCAGCCCAACATTTACTTTTAGTAAACAACAGCCTGCTGTGACCTTTAAGCAACATGGCATTGTAAAAAAACAACACACACTCACACACATACACTCTCACAGGTGTGTTCATTCTAAAGGTCGCAGTGGTGGGAGTTTATATCTCACTTCGCATGTATTTGCATATGGAAATGCAGCATGAGTTCTTCAGCTTCACCTCCACAAACATCCAGCATTAAGGCACCACACACACACACACACCCTGATCCTCCTCAAAACATTATAAACAAACAGACAACCAAGAATGTAATGAAAACCAGGTGTGTTACCTTCTCACATACACACTAAATTCTTGAACACACACACACACACACACACACTCAAGATGGTGTCTGTTCTTGTATAACACACTGACACACTCGCAATCCCTTTCAAAGTGGGTTTATTCACCTCTCTCTCTCTCACTCACACACACAATTCAAGTACATATATTGTCAAAGACAACGAATAACACACAAAGAGCTCAACACTCACACACACACACACACACACACACACAGATTTATAAACTGGATACAAACGTACAAAGCACACAAACGTGTTAGAAAAATATCAGGAATCTCTTACACAAGGTTCATTCAGTGATTAGAAAAAAAGGAATGTCTTTGGTTGCTGTGTGTGTGTGTGTGTGTGTGTGTGTGT
Organism: Channallabes apus; assembly: GCA_030522415.1. Classification (NCBI taxonomy): domain Eukaryota; kingdom Metazoa; phylum Chordata; class Actinopteri; order Siluriformes; family Clariidae; genus Channallabes; species Channallabes apus. The sequence goes on from CM060113.1 coordinate 41,524,287, forward strand.
GTTAGGTCTCGGTATCGGTCGTGTCCGTGTGGCAGACCCGTCTGTGTGTGAGATGTGCGAGGACGATCAGGAGCATCTCACTGGTGCTGCTGAGCGCGACGATGAACGGCGCCTGGGAAGCGAAGTCGGCCTCGGCGCGGTGGAACGACAGCTGCATGACGGCGAGGGCGAGAAGGCTGTTCTGCACGCCCACCTCGATCGCCACCGTCCTCCTCTGGGGCACGTCGAGCCCGGCCACCCGCGCCAGCCCGAAGCCCACCAGCAGCCCCAGCACCGGCACCGTGACGCCCACCAGCACGATGTGGACCTGCACGTCGGCCAGGATGGAGGCGCCCATCTGATACGCCATGAAGACTCCGCCCACGATGAGCAGGAAGCTGAAGGGGCGTATGAGGGCGAGGAGAACCCGTGTGAGCGCAGGCAGCCGCAGCTTCACGCAGACGCCCAGCGAGATGGGGATGGCGATGAACAGCAGCGTGCCCAGGATCTTCACGAACGGCACGTGGAGGGCGGCGTGGACGCCGAGCATCCGCCCGTACAGCGCTGACGAGAGAGGCATGGCCGCTGTCGCGAACACGGTGGACACCAGGGTCATGCAGATGGCCAGGGTCACGTCTCCGCCCAGCAACAGGCTGTACAGGTAGCCGCCTCCTCCGCCCGGCGCCGAGCACGTGATGACCAGACCCAGTGCGAGCGCTTTGGGCAACGCGGCCAGCCGGGACACGGCGTAGGCGTAGAGCGGCATCACCAGGAACTGACCCACGATCCCGAGTAGGAGCGGGACGGGCCGGCGCATGAGCTCACGCAGCACCTCCACCTCCACCTTACACCCGAACGCGCACTTGTTGACGAAGATGAGGGGCAGCAGCGCGAACAGAACCGGGTTCTCTGAGAAATGAGCGAGCTGTGCAGCAACGCCGTCATCGTCCCCGGCGCTGCCCGGCGCCACGCGGATGGAGTAATCCCGCCGCTCTTCGATCAGGGACGGCTCGGCGCTGAGCCTCAGGTCCAGCAGCTGGATAAGTAGCGGAGCCGTTCCGGGGAATCCCGAGCGGATGCTGATGACGTAGCTGTTCGCCGGGCCGGCGCGCCCACCGCCGCTGTCGCTGACGTTCAGGATGGAGAGCACGTCCGGTTCTAAAGAGCGCACTCGCACCGTCTGACTCCAGCTCTGCCACCGGCTCGAGATCACGATCACGCCTTTCGTCTTTTCAGGAAACTCAAACTCCAGAGAGGATCCGTCTCCGATGTGAAGGTACCTCTCCCCGGTTCTGTTTACACCAGGGTCTGGGTCGGGTCCCGGGTTCGGGTCCGGGAGGAGCGCGAGTGTGAGTGCTGTAGGCAGCAGGACCAGGCAGCACAGAGTCCACCACCACACACTCCTCATGGTGCAGAAGATTCCGGAGCTCCTGAGTCAGGTGGACAGGAGGAGACTCCCAGAATTCCTGCAGGCGACCAGGGCACGGTCCAATCAGAACCGCCTGAGGATTCCGGGGTTTCACACACACACACACACACACACAAACAAAACCCGATCAGATTCTCAACACCGCCGTAAACATGATTAACAGCTCACACACACACACACACACACGGGCGGGCGCGCGCGCTGATCGGGGTTCCGGTTTCGTCCGCATTCAGTCCCGGCTCTGTCTCACGCGCTCTGTCTCACGCGCTCGGGTTCACGCGCTCTGTCTCACGCGCTCCTTCTCCGGTAAGGCACATGACGGAACTCCAGCAGCAGGAAGGAGGAGAGACACGCGGGACTGACACACACACACACACACACTCACCCCCCCCCCCCCCCCCCCCCGCATGCTGCTGCTGCTCCCTCAGTCGGGGGAGGATCCCGGTCTGGGTTGCCAGATAGACATATTCATCACCGGGTTGCCACGTCGCTGTGTTTCACTCCTGTTTGTCTGTGTCCACTGTTAGCCACACCCTGTTTCCCCTCTGCTCTTCACTGAGGAACCATCTGATCATCATCATCATCATCATCATCATCATAATAAAGCTAGAAGGCTACAAAATGTACACCCTGGACACTTTATCTCCCTCTCTAGAACACTTATCCAGTACAGGGTCTTTCCCGAAACACACACACACACACACACACACACACACTGTGGAAACACCCCTTAGCCTAAGCTGCATGTCTATGAACTGTCGAAGGAAATTGGAGCACCAGAAGGAAAAACCCACCAAGCACAGGGAGAACACACACACACACACACACACACACACACTCTATACACACTGACGCCGAGGTGGGAATCGAACCCGGACCCTGGAGGTGCAAGACCACAGCGCTAAGCACTACGCCGTGTTAAACAGAAATTCTGTCACGTGTCACAGGCATTCCTCACCGAATGTAACAGCAGGCCGCACCATCATCATCATCATCATCATACTGTGAGACGGACCGTTGCATTTGACGAGGAACACAACGTGCTGGTGTAGCGGGCGGGCGGTGTAGTGGGCGGTGTAGCGGGCGGGCGGTGTAGTGGGCGAGCGGTGTAGTGGGCGAGCGGTGTAGTGGGCGGTGTAGCGGGCGGGCGGTGTAGCGGGCGATGCCTCACCATGTAACAGTAGGCAGTCATCACCTTCTACGTAATAAATAATATATATATATAGAACATAACATATCTGCTGAAACAGTGGGGCAGCGGAATTCGTAGCTAACGCTAGCACACGGGCGTAGCCGCGGATGATTAAAATAAAAACACTTACTCTGTAATAAGACTCATATATTCAGACGTCATTTCTTTCTCATTCTCATTTCAGATTGTCCATTTTCTGGCTCTCACTCCATCATGCTGTTCCTGCAGAACTTTAAACCTTAAACCTTAATCTGTTCAATGATGTGGGAAAAAAAGTCTCTCACCCAGTGTTGGCGTGTTTGTTTGTTTGTGAGAGCTATTGGATCAGATGAATATTTAATCGCTGGGGGCCTCGCTGTGTGAATAACCGTGTGATTACACTCACAGTCGGTAAAACACATAAAAATTCTTTCACTCTGAAGTGGTCACATGACCCTGAGCCCCAGTGTGTGTGTCTGCGTGTCTGTGACAGGAGGCAGGTCAGTGGTGTTATAAAAGATGAAATAATACTGGTCGCCATAGCAACAAGACCCATCACCCAACCTGGGGGTGCACCAGTGTGAATAAAGTGGAGGAGATATCAACAATCTGGCAACCGACTGACAGCAACACAAACAATAACCATCAGAGTGACAGTGTGGAACTGACAGGAAGTGTGTGTGTGTGTGTGTGTGTGTCCATTACTGAGCAGGTGAATCTGCATGACATTAATGATTTACAATGTACACACACACACACACAGATGTAAAGATGAATTCTGATTACGCTGCAGGACATCGCTGATTTTATGAAGACAGAGTGTGTGTGTGTGTGTGTGTATAAGCTGGCCTTGGTCAAACCCCTTTTCAGCCCTCTTGCCAACAACACAATAAATCAACATTCTGCTCTAAAACTGTAATTGTGGAGTTTGGAACAATGTTATTAAATAATAACATTTATAACTCCATAAATATAAATTTGGTTTATAAATTGTGTAAACTTATTACACACAATTTATTAGCCAAATGATCCACACAACCTCTTGGATTGATTTAAGGCACCACACAGGACTAGACACACAGCACCTTTATGATGTCACCTGAGTGAAAGTTACCCGAATCAGTCATGAGATCATCAGGGTGTGAGACTTTAACCGCAGGCTGCAGGCATTATGGTGTGTGTGTGTGTGAAATTGTTCTCCAATGCAATGTTCTGTAAGCTAATAACACACACACACACACACGAGTGGTTCAGGAGTGAGTTTTTAAAGGATTGTATCCTCATGGAGACTGAGAGATCATAACTGTACCCGTTCTTCTAGTTTTATTACAAAATATTTTTTCTTTTATGCCACTTGGGAAATATCTGTACTTTTACGCCACTACATTTCCGCATGGTGTTGCAGCGGTGTGTAGTTTTTGAAGAGGGATTATCATGCGAAATTTCGTGACTATACTTCCAGACACACCTAATAACACAGCAGGTGTTTGGACTCAGAAGTGAAGCGGGTCACGGACAGTGATGATAAAACAACACGATCACACACCAGACAGACAGACAGAGAGATTTTTTTACTATGAAATTAAGACAACAGTGTGCAAATATGTGCAAAGTCGTGTACTTTTGACACTTTAACTTTGAAGGTGAGTATTTTTATACTTTTACTGAACTACGCATGTAAATGAGGGACTTCTACTTTTACTTCAGGACCGTTTGCCATATGCAATCTCTATTTTTACTTGAGTATACAGTTTGTGTACTTTGTCCACCTCTGGTTATAATTATTTCCCACATTAATACATTAGTGTTATGCTGTATGCTACAGTTTGGGGGTTTATTGTGGAGCATTTTAGAGTGAGACTGATACAGGTGCGCATTTTATAGCATAATGTTAACAGTCAGGGTGGATCATCTCACACACACACACACACGTTATCAGAGAGATTTTATTCCCACACAATAACTGTACAAAACCAAAATAGAAATGCGGGGAGTATAAATAACCTTCAGAACAAAAGCATAAAAACACCTATAGACAAGCGACAGAGAGAGAGAAATAGTGTGTGTGTGTGAGAGAGAGAGAGAGAGAGAGAGAGAGAGCTGCACTAGCGATAGGTCTCCACACACACAAACGCAGACACATGCTAACACCACCTGATTCAGGCACTGAGGAAGAAGAGGATGAAAAGAAAAACATGAGGAGGAAGAGTAACTGTGTGTGTGTGTGTGTGTGTGTGTGTGTGTGTGGTGCAATAAGGCTGAACATCACTAACAGCTTTCTTGGCAATGCGAATACAAATGTGAGTTTGTGCAAAGGGGCGGGGCTTAGCAACTGCATTCCATATGGCTTCATTAGTATTGATTAGCGCAGCTACGGCACGTATCGTCTGCACCGATCGTCCTCACACACTCGTCTGAGTGCAAGTCATACACACTGTTTATATCGGTGTGTATCACTTACACTCAGGGTGTGTGTGTGTGTGTGTGTGTGTAAGGACATCCTGTCTATTATAGGAAGTGCATATCCTTATTTTTTTTTTTAATCGATACAAAAAAAAAAAAAAAAAAACCCAGACCCAATCAAGGTACTCCTCCCCACACACACACACACACACACACACACACACACAGTGACAATCTTCACTCTGAGAGTGTGTGTATGTAAACAGTGGGAGATTGTTTCCAGTAGTGTGTGTGTGAGAGAGAGATAGAGATGTCTGTGAATTATTAGATTATTGTAGGAAAAAGAAAAGAAAAAAAGATCAAAAGTCCAGGATAAGAATCCATCAGGGAGCACTTCACAGCGTCTCTCCCGCGTCTCTCCCGCGTCTCTCTCCATCCTCAGCAGTTTCTCCCTCTAGATCCTGAGGAACCGCTTGAAGATGATCAGTTCCTCAGAGCCGCCAGCCTAAAACACACACACTCTGGGTTACTGATTGGCAGGTCGGGTGTTCGCGCCCCAGCCCCAGCACAGCACGCTGTACATGTTTCTATTTATGGAGTTTTGTGGGTGTCGCTGCATGCAAATGAGCTTTGGCAGAAAAATGCTTTATGCATGATCGGCACTCACACACTCACACACACACACACGGATAACAATCTGTCTTTGTGAAAATATTATTTAACACAAATGTGTGTGTGTGTGTGCGCGTGTACCTGCGGGACAGCTGGTCCTCCTTGTCCTGTGTCCTGGTTGAACTCTCCCCAATGGCGGAGGCTCCTGCAGGAAGCTCGTTGAGCTGGTCCATCACCTCCAGCCCGCTCTCCTCCGCAATCTGCACGATCAGATCGTCCACCTGCTGCTGCGGCGTCGTCAGGGTGGTGGCTGAGCTCATCGAGTCCTCCATCACCTACACACACACACACACACACACACACACACACACACACACACACACACACACACACACACACACACGTCAACCTCAAAATAGGCTACTTGGAGGGACAGACGTCTATGTCCTGGCAGGGAGAGACGAGTGTGTACTGTAGTGCGCACTTACTGAAGTGTGTACGTCCAGATTCTGGACCTGAGTCTCGAACTTGTCCATGACGGCCGACACCTTCTGCAGATCCATGGAGTTCAGAGCTTTATCCAGAGCCTTGGTCACCTGGGTCATGTTCTTAGTCACCTGATCTCACACACACACACACATTTATTATCAGTGGAGGGGGCGCTGTACTGTACATGTATCTGTTGCTATGGAAACGATATTCTATCAGAGGACAGAAACATTCATGTTTAGGGCTACAGTGACACGGCTTCACATCAGGACGAGTATCAGTACATCCCCACTGACAGAACTTTTAGGAATCCACCACCACCATCATCATCATCATCATCATCATCATCACACACAGGTGCTATTGCTTTACTAGTTTGTGCCCCTGAAGCTGCTGTGCAGGTAGAGCGCCAACCCCCCCCCCCTCCCCCCCCTCCTGTGGAGTAAACGTCCCGATCGATCCACAGTGCAGTTACTCTGATGAGAGGCGCGGTGCTGACGCTGCAGTCGGGATGCGTCCTGCAACACGCCGCCCATCTGATTCTATTTTTAGCGCAGGGCTCGACAGCGCGTGGGCTTCACCAAAAATAGACGCCAGTGAACTGCTGAATGGTCTCGTGTGAGAAATCATTACGGACATCAGCACAAGCGATGCCTGGTTTTCCAAAAATAAGTTTAACGATCACGCCGCGGGCGCTGCGCTGACCTCTGACCTCCTGCCCTGTAACGAGGCCCTGGGTGACGACGCGCTCAAATCATCTGGGCTGTACGTGTCTCTCACACACCTTTAGCAAAGAAACGACACACGTTAGCTGGATACGTGTTTGAAGCGCTTTTTATCCTCTCCTAAATGTTCGGCTCAGACACAGACGTCTGCCTATTTGTGGTCCTGCGTTACTATGGAAACCACTCAAACAACAATAGCATTAGAGGAAGAGAATTATTATTATGATTATTATATACACTGCTAAAAAAAATGAAGGGAACACTTAATTTCCTTCTTTTCACTCACGAACGCATGTTCACTGACACTCGTGTTGATATAAGAGTGAGGGCGGGGCCCTGTGTAACGAGCGTAACGAGCGTCCCAATCAGTGCCCGAGTTTCAGAACAGTACATGAGCACAGGGACTGATACCCAATTCATGTTAACAACACACACACACACACACTCTCTCTCTCACCCCTTTCATGGTGACGGCGGTTTGGACTTTAGAGGCCACGGCATCGACACGTGACGCCATACGCAGCCAGTTCACTCCCTCGTTCTTCTTACGGATGGCATTCTCAGCGTACACACGTGCACAGTCCACATTCTTCTGCTGGAGAGCCTACACACACACACACACACACACACACAGGTGAGATTTTATTCTATGTACAGTGCAGTGTTCAGTATCCTGCTGTTGACAGACTTAACGAACCTTTTTAACCTTCGCCTGCTCAGCTTTCGAGTCCTTCTCGGCTTTCTTCGCCAGCCTCTCCAGCTGCTTTGATGTGAACTGAAGGACACACACACACACACACACACACACACACACACACAGCTGAGACCTAGAGTTGACCTTCTCTGATCTCCATGTATAAAGCTACAAGGTGAAGCAACATTTTTTTCCATCAGTGAACACGCCCACTCTGAGACACGGTATGTGATCATGATGATGTTAATGTAACATCTCTGAGAGTGAGACAGTGTGTGTGTGTGTGTGTGTGTGTGTGTGTCTGACCTACCTTTAATTGGAACAGCGTCTCTGTGAGGAGAGAAAAAACAGCCACCATTATCATAATCACAAAACCAATAATAATAATAACAATAATATCAATAATAATCATCAGCAGTAATGCGAGAACAGAGTGGAATAAACACTTCATCCTTTACACGTCACATCATTCTGCACAAAATCACACGTTTATCCTTGTTTCTCTTTAACTTTCTGTAATACTCCTCTCACAATTACGTCTCTACATGGCTTACTAGGAAGAGGGAAAAAACTGATTCTGTGACTTATCGTGATTATTTTGTGTGGAAATTCATGTATCGTCAAACTGACGCCGAATCGTATTGATTAAAGTCTTTCTTTCTTATACGTTTGAATCTGAGGTGGTAAAATGTTGCAGTTCCTCCATCACCCTGCAGGTGATGCTGTTTGTCAAAAAAAATAAATTTTATACGTTTTTTTAGAATTTTAATAAAATAAATTAAAAAATATATTCATTTTTAATTTACAGAATCGCAGCACAAATCGAATAGACACTGAGGTGTCATGATAGTATCGTATCAGGTGATCTCTGGTGGTTCCTGTTCCACTTTAAGCTGATTGAGTTGTGATTATTACATTATATTACTTTAAACATAAATCTTTTTTTTTTTTTGGGCGGGGGATTTTTCCCCGATTTTCTCCCTAATTTAGTCGTGTCCAATTTCTCCCCATCACTAGGGGGCTCCACATTAAGCTACTACTTCCTCTCAGTCGCGAGGGCCGAAGACTATCACGTGTTTCCTCCGACAGCGCTATCCTCTCCTTCCGCATCCGTGAGCTCACAGACGCCCCTGATTGACTGTAGAGCTGTGATTAATGTGGGAGACTAAGTACCTCTTCATCCCTCCCCTGTGAGAGAGCTCCGGCTGCAAGAGCTTACAGCATCACCCAGAAATCAAACTCACCATCTCCGGATGACAGGGCGGGGCCTCACACAATTATTTTTAATGTACACTAAACTGTATTAAAATACAACAAACAGGATATAAAAATAAACCCATAAAATAAAAATAAATTGATGATTAATGGTAAATGTAAAGTCTGGAGTTTTATTTAAAACTTTTTATTGAGGGCCTCCAAGTTGCGCAGTGGTAAAGTGCTCTAGGGAGGCCTAGAAGAGCCGATTGGCCGAGGGATGAGAGGTACTTAGTGCTCCCACATTAATCACAGCTCTACAGCCAATCAGGGGCGTCTGTGAGCTCACGGAAGCAGAAGGATTCAATTTCAAGATTCAAAGAACTTTATTAATCCCAGAAGGAAGTTGCTTATAGCGGATAGCGCTGTCCTCCGAGTGTGTTACTCCGACCCAAATGGTGCGTGAGTGAGAATTTCGAAAAGATGCGGTCGGCTGGCGTCACGTGGTTCGGAGGAAACACGTGATGTTCTTCGGCCCTCCCGACTGAGTGGTAGCGGTAGCCTTAATGTGGAGCCCCCTAGTGACGGGGAGGAATTAGACACGACTAAATTAGGGAGAAAATTGGGGTAAATCCAAATAAACAAAAACTTTTTATTTAGTAAAATTATTTTACAAATTAAACCTTTCAAAGTGAAGATCTGCAAGACATGCCTAAATCTTAAATTATGCTCCGATGCTATAAAACTCTCTTTGCTGTTCTCTCTGTCTAGATCTTAAAGATGCTGTACACAGGTGAGTGCGATAGTTTGTACCCCCCCCCAAAGAAATATTAGTCAACAACCCTAAACCAACAAAGCAGAACTGACTAAGTTATATTTTAATCATTATAAGCTTTATTACACAGTTTTATACATCATCAATGTGCATTAATATTTTAATCCCCCACGAGAGGCAGCCTGGGTATAGAACTGCCACAGTCCTGCTGAGTAATGCTGACTTCACCCCGTCTCTCTCTCTCTCTCTCTCTCTCTCTCGTTCCACTCCACCGTGCCTAAAGTAATGGCACCCTCCTGACAGCTAACTTTTAACGTTTATAACCTTCCCATTTCTCCCCCCCAGAGATGAACATGTTTATCACCTGATGAGATCTTTTCAAATATAAAGTCTATAAAAACCAGACAGATCTAACTGTCTAAGTTAAAAGTTAGCATGCTAGCTTCCTTAGCCAACTTAGCTATTTCAGCTAGCACAGATTAATCTTACTCAACATGAATCTAAACAGCGAATAAAATGCGGTTTCTATAAAAATAATTAAAATAAACACAAACTCTCTCCTCACCGTCCATGTCTGTGTCCGTGAATAATAAACCAGAAAACTGGAAGCTGTTTGTTTATTTCTGAGCCACAGCCGCAGTCTGTTCACTTCCGCCTTCCCCACCTTTCACCTCGTCATGTGACGTTACGTCACTCCCACACCAACCGGTAATAATAGAGGGAGAGGGGGGGAGGGGGCGGAGTTAATGTCTATTTTTAGAAAATGTACATGTTTTGTCTTAAAAAGAAATAAAAATAACAATTTCCAATTAAAGGTGTTTATAAAACGGAAAGTAATTAAAATATTGTTTGTTTATTTGATTGTTATATTACATTTTATTATATATTATTCTTATTTATACAGTATTGCTGCTTTTTCCCCTGAACACTGTGAATAGACACACACACACACACACACAGTTCACTTAAATAAAGAATAAAGCAAAACACTTTTAGTGAGGAATACCTTACACACCGCCTGGCCCAAATAAATAAATAAAATCACACACTGTCATATTTATTCATGTGTGAAAGTGATTCCTCCGTCTGCCAGAAACACTCTCTTACACTCACACATTCCAGGAATACGTCCGGGCGTCAGTGAAGAAGAAGAAAAACTCCACAGATTGTCATAGATGGTAAACTGGTCATTCAGGTCGTCAGCTGAATTAATTTTATTGCCCCATAACGTTACTGAGTCTCGACCTGAGTAACTGATCAACTCCTGATCACAACACTGTCTCCACAGGCTTGTACAGTGGACACTATGCATGATGGGAGCATCGCTTCATGTCCTTCCCTTCTTACCCTGACACGCCCATCACCCTGGAATAGGGTCCGTCTGGACTCATCAGACTTCACCATGTGATCAGGTTTTTCCTGCTGCAGGGTTTAATAAAGTGTTTCATGTGTGTTCAACTGAATTCTGGTCATTTTAAACCCCCTTAGTTGTTTTCTTTGTTTGATGTGGGACACTAACTTTTGATATGCAGGGCTTTTTTTGGGCAGACACTCAGATTGTGTCTCTTGAGCCATGACTTCTAGATTAACTATGGTGTATTTCCATGGTCCTATTTACTGAAGCCTAGAATTCCCTGAGATCTTCATCTTTAAATTAAATCGTGTTCTACAAATTACAAGTGAGTCCTGCAGCATGAGAACAATCCAAATATAGTCCAAAAATGAACAGACATTTAATTTGGTGAATGAAAAAAGTCTCAGGTCTTCCAATATATTAGAGTAATATTCAGAAGGAGAAGGGGGGCACAAACTTTTGATCTGACATTAGTTAGTTTTTCCACTCTATTAATATCATCATATACACTATTGACTGTATTCTGCTTGTAGTCATGTATCGAAATCTCTCTCCCTCTCTCCCACACATATACTGTACCTGTACACACACACACACACACGCGCGCACACACACACACACACGCACACACACATATTTTGTCTGTGTATACCTGTATTTCACTTCTTTATAGTGATTTTTGCTTTAGGATTATACTTCCCATGAGGTTCTGCTCTCCTGTCCTGGCCCTGGAGCTTTAACAGCAGGAGCCACATCAGCTAAGTGCGCCTGAAGTCAGGGGCGGGGCCTATAGCAAAGGGGTGGAGCCTGGCACCACCAGTTTAACTCGTAAAAAAAATATTACACACTACACACTACAAACTCTTCACCACACAATAAATTCTACACAATACACAGCACACCTTCTGGGTGACTTGATGGTGTCAAAGGAAAGATGAAGTGGACTTAATCTAGGGGAAGTGTGTGAGGGAAAAGCTTATCCCAGGATTAGAGCACAAAGAGAGAGAGAGATTAGTGTAAGCGAGTGATTAGTGTTTAGGATGGACACACAGGGACGAGAGGTTCTGATGGGGAATGGGTTCTGCAGCCAGCAGCTTCACAACACACTTCGGTAATACACACCCTTACACCCTAAAACCCTTACACCCTTACACCCTTACACCCTAACACCCTTACAACCTAAAACCCTTACACCCTAACACCCTAACACCCTTACACCCTAACACCCTAACACCCTTACACCCTAACACCCTAACACCCTTACACCCTTACACCCTAACACCCTTACACCCTTACACCCTTACACCCTAACACCCTTACACCCTTACTCCCTAACACCCTTACACCCTAACACCCTTACACCCTTACACCCTAACACCCTTACACCCTTACACCCTTACACCCTAACACCCTAACACCCTTACTCCCTAACACCCTTACACCCTAACACCCTTACACCCTAACACCCTAACACCCTTACACCCTTACTCCCTAACACCCTTACACCCTTACCTTACATTCTAAATTACTGTCTGTCTGTCTGTCTGTCTGTCTGTCTCTGTGTTCGTTTGTCCTTCTGCCTGTCTGCCAGCCCCCCCCTCTCTGTAACTATATATATATAAAGGGCCAGAAGTGTAACAGTTTGTTCTTTCATTCTAATCTTATATGTAATAATTGGTATTTTATTGAATGTAATTTCAGTGAAATATGGTGATATAGATTGTATACGTGATTATCAGAACATTAATGGTATACATTATGTAGTCTTAGTGTGTGTGATAAGCACACGTGTGTTAGAGCATGATGATGATCAGTGTGTGTGTAAGCTGTGAACATGATGATGATGATGATGATGAAGGACAGTGACAGTGTGATGTTACTCTCAGTGTGTCACCTCAGAGTAAACACTGCCACTGTTCTCTCATCTCCTGGAGCTTAAACTCAATCCAAATTAACACACACACACACACACACAGACACAGACACACAGACACACACACACACACACACACACACACACACACACACACACACACACACAGTACAGAATAACTCTACCTGACATTGTAAAACTTTAATTAAACAGAATAGCAGACGTTCGTTGATTGTATAACTTATAATTACACATGCATAAATTCAAGTGAAGCCCCACCCCATAAGCTCCGCCCCCTCTCCCAGACCTGATCAGGATTGTCCTGACTGCTGTCCCTGTTGATGAAAAGCATTGGCACAGTGTTTCCTCTCTGTATAAAGTGACTGGACCTTTCTCTGTGTGTTTACTGAGTGTTTAGTGATTAGTAGAGTGTTTGGTAGAGTGTTTAGTGGAGTGTTTGGTGGAGTGTTTGGTAGAGTGTTTGGTAGAGTGTTTAATGATTAGTAGAGTGTTTGGTAGAGTGTTTAGTGGAGTGTTTGGTGGAGTGTTTAGTGGAGTGTTTGGTGGAGTGTTTGGTAGAGTGTTTGGTAGAGTGAGTGTTTGGTGGAGTGTTTGGTGGAGTGTTTGGTAGAGTGTTTAATGATTAGTAGAGTGTTTGGTAGAGTGTTTAGTGGAGTGTTTGGTGGAGTGTTTAGTGGAGTGTTTGGTGGAGTGTTTGGTAGAGTGTTTAGTGGAGTGTTTGGTAGAGTGTTTGGTGATTAGTAGAGTGTTTGGTAGAGTGAGTGTTTGGTGGAGTGTTTGGTGGAGTGTTTAATGATTAGTAGAGTGTTTGGTAGAGTGTTTAGTGATTAGTAGAGTGTTTGGTAGAGTGTTTAATGATTAGTAGAGTGTTTGGTAGAGTGTTTAGTGGAGTGTTTGGTGGAGTGTTTGGTGGAGTGTTTGGTGGAGTGTTTGGTAGAGTGTTTAATGATTAGTAGAGTGTTTGGTAGAGTGTTTAGTGGAGTGTTTGGTGGAGTGTTTAGTGGAGTGTTTGGTGGAGTGTTTGGTAGAGTGTTTGGTAGAGTGAGTGTTTGGTGGAGTGTTTGGTGGAGTGTTTGGTAGAGTGTTTAATGATTAGTAGAGTGTTTGGTAGAGTGTTTAGTGGAGTGTTTGGTGGAGTGTTTGGTAGAGTGTTTAGTGGAGTGTTTGGTGGAGTGTTTGGTAGAGTGTTTAGTGGAGTGTTTGGTGGAGTGTTTGGTAGAGTGTTTGGTGATTAGTAGAGTGTTTGGTAGAGTGAGTGTTTGGTGGAGTGTTTGGTGGAGTGTTTAATGATTAGTAGAGTGTTTGGTAGAGTGTTTAGTGATTAGTAGAGTGTTTGGTAGAGTGTTTGGTGATTAGTAGAGTGTTTGGTAGAGTGTTTAGTGATTAGTAGAGTGTTTGGTAGCGTGATCACTGGAGTGTTCAGTACCATTTATTCTGAGACAGTGTTTCATCTCTGTATTAAGTGAACCCTTTGTTTTTTTTACAGTAACTGAGTCTGGCTCATCAGCACAACCCCTCGACAATGTCACATCATCACCACCATCTTCTCCTTCCTCTCCCTTGGCCCCGCCCACCATCATCATCACCGCTCCGTCCCGGGAGAATCTGCTGGCTCCGAATACCGGGCGCTCCATAGAGGAGGCAAACCGAGAGCGCAGGCCGGGCAACCCCATCGTGGTGGGGGGACGATTCATTATCAGCAGGGCCTAACACACTCACACACACGCACATACACACACACACACACACACACACACACACATGCAAATTTACATCAAAGTAATCTACTCTATTTCACTCTCCATCTCTCGGTTTGTGCCTTATTAATTATCAGGCCGTCTGTCTGTCTCTCAGTCTGTCTGTACAACCAGTAGATTGTTCTATAGTAAAGTGCAAAATTGTTTATACAAAGACATCTGTTTGTTTGTTTATATATTTGATAATTATATTCATATGGTTTCATATGTCAGAAATTAAAGTGAACATATTTCCTAATTATTATATATTAACTATATAATCCCATCACACTTATGCAATATGCAAATAAATAAATGCAGCGGTACCTCGGCATACGAACGGCCTCGCATAGAAGAATTTAAATTTGCCGGAGCACACGCAGCATTTTCAGGATACCGAGCGATAGAACCGAGTTGCGTGTACATCTAGGAGCCGATCAGAACTTGCTGGCATCAATGGAAATCCAAGCGAAGCGAGTTTGTTTATTTATTTATTTGTGTGGGATTTTTGCATTTAGTGAAGAAACAGCACCGCGGGCCCCAAGAACGTTAGCAAGGACGGCAACAAGAAGGAAAAATAATGGGGAAAAAATTGGAAATTGGAAATATTTGCCATATTTCACAAAATGTTATTTCACAGTAAGAACTCGTCTTCAGAACAGATTAAACTAGTACGCAGAGGTTCAGTTGTACAGAGACGGATGGAACCGGTTGTGATGTTGTGTACGACACTGACACGCCTGTCGATCAGAAGGGGCGTGTCCAAATCAAACCTCGCTTTGAGGAATGTGTCGTTACCCTGACAGTCATGTGATCAATGACGAAGGAGCGCCTCACGTGACTGGCTCGTGCACATGCAGTCTCACTCCTGTCAATCATTATATTGGATAATTGTTTCAAATTCATGAATCAAGATACCAGAAACTTTATTTTTTTCGCATTTCACAATGATCTTTACGTTTACTTCTTATCTCATATAAAAACACTACAGTATGGACGCAAATACTTTTGGTTTATATTAATGACCTCATGAATTCCAGTGTTATTATATCTTTGTTTTTTTAGCTTCTCTTGTCAATTAATTTTCTTTACTGTGTTTCAGTCATTGATTTGTGTATTTAATCCTTAAC
>CM060113.1:41544871-41584871 GCA_030522415.1 Channallabes apus
ACTTTGAATGAAGCCATTTGTGCTTTGCTGTCCACTGATTCAGATGTTACCATGAGATTCTCCTGCTGTCTGTATTCTGACAGCTTTCTTTGAAAAGTCGAGTGGCTTATTAACGTGACTGGAGTGTGTTGTCTCTAAGTGTCTTCCTAATTTGTAGGGTCTCATGCGGTCTGCTGCCAGCGGTTTAAGACACAAAACACACACGTGTCTCTCTTCTGCCCCCACCATCACCACCATGAATCCAAGCGCAACATAGGCTTCATCATATTCTCTTTTCGGCTGCTTTTTGGTTGATTAGACTGATCGTGCTGAATCGCCTGCATTTTTGTGGTCCATGTAAGAAATGTATTGTAATGGAAAAATCATATTTTAATTATGTATTAATTCTGATCTGAGTAAGTGTGTCACGTAGACGTTAGAAGTTTGAACTTGTTTGTCGAAGCTTAGAGACACAAGGCCGAGAACAGAATAGAAACAACCTGATTGTAGTTGTCCCTGAATAAATGATAAGGTATGGACATCTGGTCTGGGGCAGATAAAGAGTCATGAGTTTGAATGTAGGAACTTCATGTACGGGGCGTTGATTATGTTAACAGAGATGTTTGTGTATAAAATAGGTCAGCTAGAGGAAGAGATCACCTTTCTCTATGCTGCAACTGTTTGCTGTATGAGACTGGTCCTTCTGCAGAAGTTTAACATAAAACCTTTGTTACTTTGTTCTTACCCAGTGTATGGATTACTTGTCTTAATAATATTTTCAGAATTTCCACCACAGTATCCAGTGACGTTATTATGCCGACTACATACAGTACGCTACTGACCCAGTTTGTGTCCGCGGTAAAGTTAGTTTTATATTTGCATATTCGCATCTCCAACTTCAATAGCTGCGTAAATAAACCCGCAAATAAGATACGCACATACATTTCCTCTCTACATTGTCTTTAAGCTACATCCGCCTTTTTTCTCGATTAAGCAACTAAATTATACATGTTTGAAAGCATAAACATTATTCTCTACGGCGCAACAATGATTTAGGGATCATCGCAAAATGCTGCATATCAACAAAAAGCGTAGAACGATATTCAGCGCCTGAAGGATCAAAAAGCAACTTTGTGGAAAACTAAAATTTTAGTGGAAACTAAAAATGCCAGACTAGTACTGCCTGATAAAATATAAATTTTTAACAAAAATACAGAAACATCAGCATACACATTGGAATAACTGAAATTACATATACAGTATAATACCGAAAGTTTCCTTATATTGTTCCTCTGCAATTAACATGCCAACGTTAAACCGTTATTGTTGCACTATGGTTCCACTTTTTCTCCCGGCCCCCAACTGACGTTATTTTAAATTTACTTGTATTAATGATCCATTTCTTTGTGTGTGATTGTTTAGTTTTGAGCGTACGCTCTTCATTATCAATAAAGAAAAGCATGAATTAGAATAGGTACTTTCCTGTTATGTTCCACTAATTTCCTCCCGCTCATTGCGCCCCACCTGTCATGTCTGTATTCAACACTAGTGCGGCGCGGCCCACGCTTTGAGAACCACTGGACTAAAGGAATATTTTCCATAAATACAAAGCAGTTGTCTGAAAATTGGCATGGTTGCTTATTTGCTTTCTGTAATCATGATGTAGAAACCGGTTGTATACTTCTCTTCCACCAGTCTGTGTTGTGTTTTATAAAAAAGTCTCTGTTTATGAAAACCTCGGGTGTTGAAATTAAACCATACAGTGTTTGTCTGGTCTTTGTTACATTTATATATTCGTTTTTGTTTATTTTTCTAGAGGGTGCCAATAATTCTGCACTAGTTATATATTAATAATAAGTTGGTCATTTTGATTCACAGGTTAAAGTGAACAAAACATCCAATGTTAAAAAAAAGACCTCCTGGATAAAGCATGATGCAAACTTCATCAATAAAGATCTGATTTATTTATAATAATCTATATAATAAACTTTAAGAAGCAGTTTGAGGCCAGAATCTCCAAATGCTTTACATCAAACATTAAAAACAATTCACAATTATAAAATTTTATGCAAAATGATAAAATGACAAGAATCTGTGCCGAGTTGTTGTGGACTGGATATTCCGCTGTGGCGACGCCTTGCAGCAGCCGAAAGACCAACAACAACATTAAATGACGAGAATGTGAAAAAAATTAAAGTTAAACAGTAAAGAGGTCACGACAATAATGTATACATTTATATCAGACATCGAATACAAATCCTGAATAATTGCTAAAATTCTGAAATATGCTTTAAAGCAAAAATGTATGGTATGTTGTGTCTGATAAAAATGTATACATGTTGTGTAGCTTTGTGTCTTAAATTAATATCATATAGTTTGTTGGTTTAAATGTAAAATGGTTAAAAGTCGGTATTACGTTCATCCAGCAGGTATTTCAGCCTCACCTTCCCGAAACTGGCTTAGTGTGTGTGTGTGTGTGTGTGTGTGTGTTGGTGGGAGTGTTGGCTTGGTGTGTGTGTGTGTGTGTGTGTGTGTTGGCTTGGTGTGTGTATGTTGGGTTGGTGTGTGTGTGTGTGTATGTGCTGGGTTGGTGTGTGTGTGTGTGTGTGTGTGTGTGTGTGTGTATATGTGTGTGTATGTGTTGGGTTGGTGTGTGTGTGTGTGTGTGTGTGTGTGTGTGTGTGTGTGTGTTGGGTTGGTGTGTGTGTGTATGGGTTGGTGTGTGTGTGTATGGGTTGGTGTGTGTGTGTGTTGGGTTGGTGTGTGTGTGTGTGTTGGGTTGGTGTGTGTGTGTGTGTGTGTGTGTGTGTGTGTGTGTGTGTGTGTGTGTGTGTGTGTTGGGTTGGTGTGTGTGTGTGTGTTGGGTTGGTGTGTGTGTGTGTGTGTGTGTGTTGGGTTGGTGTGTGTGTGTGTGTGTGTTGGGTTGGTGTGTGTGTGTGTGTGTGTGTGTGTGTGTGTGTGTTGGGTTGGTGTGTGTGTGTGTGTGTGTGTGTGTGTTGGGTTGGTGTGTGTGTGTGTGTTGGGTTGGGTTGGTGTGTGTGTGTGTGTGTTGGGTTGGTGTGTGTGTGTGTGTGTTGGGTTGGTGTGTGTGTGTGTTGGGTTGGTGTGTGTGTGTGTGTGTGTGTGTTGGGTTGGTGTGTGTGTGTGTGTGTGTGTGTATGGGTTGGTGTGTGTGTGTATGGGTTGGTGTGTGTGTGTATGGGTTGGTGTGTGTGTGTTGGGTTGGTGTGTGTGTGTGTGTGTGTGTGTGTGTATGGGTTGGTGTGTGTGTGTTGGGTTGGTGTGTGTGTGTGTGTTGGGTTGGTGTGTGTGTGTGTGTGTTGGGTTGGTGTGTGTGTTGGGTTGGTGTGTGTGTGTGTGTGTGTGTGTGTGTGTGTGTGTTGGGTTGGTGTGTGTGTGTGTTGGGTTGGTGTGTGTGTGTGTGTGTGTTGGGTTGGTGTGTGTGTGTGTGTTGGGTTGGTGTGTGTGTGTGTGTGTGTTGGGTTGGTGTGTGTGTGTGTTGGGTTGGGTTGGTGTGTGTGTGTGTGTGTTGGGTTGGTGTGTGTGTGTGTTGGGTTGGTGTGTGTGTGTGTGTGTGTTGGGTTGGTGTGTGTGTGTGTGTGTTGGGTTGGTGTGTGTGTGTGTGTGTTGGGTTGGTGTGTGTGTGTGTTGGGTTGGTGTGTGTGTGTGTGTGTGTTGGGTTGGTGTGTGTGTGTGTGTGTTGGGTTGGTGTGTGTGTGTGTGTGTGTTGGGTTGGTGTGTGTGTGTGTGTTGGGTTGGTGTGTGTGTGTGTGTGTGTTGGGTTGGTGTGTGTGTGTGTTGGGTTGGGTTGGTGTGTGTGTGTGTGTGTTGGGTTGGTGTGTGTGTTGGGTTGGGTTGGTGTGTGTGTGTGTGTGTTGGGTTGGTGTGTGTGTGTGTGTGTGTTGGGTTGGTGTGTGTGTGTGTGTGTGTGTGTGTGTGTGTGTGTGTGATGGTAAGAGTCAGCTCAGTCATCGCATCAACTCAAATCTGCTGGTAGTTACGTCAGTGTCGTCAGCGCCGGTGTTCTCTAAAAACACAACAGAGGAGACAAACACTAGTGGTGAGTTCAACACTTAGGGACTGTCTGTGTGTGTGTGTGTGTGTGTGTGTGTGTGTGTGTGTGTGTGTGTTTGATGTAAAATGCATGTGTTTTGACGAAAACTGAAGAATGTGAGTGTGTGAGTCTGAAAGTCGGCAGGTGTGTGTTATTGTTTTACTGAAAAATGTTGGTGTGTGTTTGTGATCTGTGGTGTGTGACAGTGAATGCCGGTGTGTGATGGTGTGTGTTGGTGTGTGACGTTGAGTGTGTGTTGGTGTGTGTTGGTGTGTGTTGGTGTGTGTCGGTGTGTGACGTTGAGTGTGTGTTGGTGTGTGTTTGTGATCTGTGGTGTGTGACAGTGAATGCCGGTGTGTGATGGTGTGTGTTGGTGTGTGACGTTGAGTGTGTGTTGGTGTGTGTTGGTGTGTGTTGGTGTGTGTCGGTGTGTGACGTTGAGTGTGTGTTGGTGTGTGTTTGTGATCTGTGGTGTGTGACAGTGAATGTCGGTGTGTGTCGGTGTGTGATGGTGTGTGTCGGTGTGTGACGTTGAGTGTGTGTCGGTGTGTGACGTTGAGTGTGTGTTGGTGTGTGTTGGTGTGTGACGTTGAGTGTGTGTTGGTGTGTAAATACAGGTTTCCGCTGTGTGTTCTGCTGTGAAGGTGAAGATGCTGCACTCCTTCAGTAGTGTGATGTGGAGAACAGGTTTAGTGTTGCTGCTCGTCTCGGCTAAACTTGATGAAACTCCGACTGGGCGAGAGGGGCGGAGTCGGGCTGCAGGGTGAGAGGGGCGGAGCCAAGCGCTGGTCAATGAGCTGTTAGGAACACAGTGATGAGTTTTGGATTAATAACGTGGACTTTGACGTGGACTTTTGATCACAGCAGTGTTTATGTCTGATCACTCACACTGACACTGCTGGAGTGTGTAAATAGATACACACACACACACACACACACACACACACACACAAAAAAGCAAATAATTCCCATGACCATGAGCTCAGTGGTTCCTGTTTTTGGCATTAAAGACGTCCCAGTCGAACCCTGACGTCTGCCTGCGTCTCCATAAGCCTCCATTACTGTTTACTGAAACAACTTCATAACATCATTTATTAATGACAAATAAAACCGACATTAGTGTAACAGTAGCTTTACACTAACGTTCCTGGTTTTCTCTCTCGACAGAAGGCGACTATCCGACACCGAGCTCCTGCACAGACCTGCAGCTACGCTTCATCATTCTTCTGCTTCAAAGCTTTAAAACTTTAGCTGCTGTTTTTACTCCTTGAATCCAAAATGAATAAATGAAGAAATAAGTTTATTAATTAACAGTAGAAGTGTAAACTTGTAACCTAATAATTGAGTAAATTATAACATATATACAATATGCAGACATTTTTAACTAAATCATAAGAAACTTCACTCATTTGTTCATGAAACCAAATTTTAAAAACACAATAATCGACCACTCAGGGGTCCAAACGTGAAAAACCAGCAGTTTAAAGGTGAAACTAAGTGCTGGAGATCTAACAGTGGGACGATTTGTCCATTAACGAGGGATTAACCCCCCCCCCCCCCCATGCTGTCGCTGGTCTCCTGATCTCAGTTGGTTCCGAATGGAAACCTTACCTCTTGACTCCGCTCTCCTCGTACTCGCTCCTGTAAAATCCTTCCAGATCATCAGCGAGTTCCCCTATGAAGCTGGTGCGGAGCGTGTACCACTCTCCTGCTTTTAACTTCTCACTCAGGTGAAGAACGAGACGCTGGGTTCTGCTGAGGGTTTGGGTGCGGACGATGGCGGGTGCAGGACCGCCGCTGAGCGCGCTCAGTGCGGCCTCAGTGCTCAGGTTCAGCTTGTTGGCGTGAAGCAGGATCAGGTCCGTCTCCTTCACACACTGGAACACCGTGCTGGAGTTCCCCATGAAGATGTTCGGGTTGAGACGTGGCCATAAGGTGACATCGTAGGAAACGGGACGCAGACATTCTGTGAGACGAGAGCCGCGCAACGCTGCGGTCTGAGACCCCGTTTGGTAGAAAAATGAATAAAACTGGTAGGTCCAGAGACCGATGAGGATGGAGACGGAGATGAAGGACACCACGGTGCAGATGATGCACATGGTACTGAAGGGACATTTGGGCATTTTGTCTGAGCTGAGTCCGGACCCGAGGCTGGAGCTCTCTTTATGTGGCTCTTCTTCTGGTGTACGTTAGCGTGTGTGAGGCCGACACGCCGAAATATCACCAGCATGCGATCATTGTATTGATTTATTTCCCTTAGCTGTGTGTTTGCACAGCCATAACTCTGAGTCAGGCCGGAGCGTGAGAACACAATCAGACACGTCAGAGTATCAGACTGTGTAAACTACAGACTGTCAAAGCAGCGTCCAGGAAAAATAACATTTCTACTGTATTAAACTAATTTGTTTTGGTTTTTGGTACATATTTTAAATAGGTTTAAAGAAATATTTTAAATTTATTTAAAGAAATAACAATAAAATTTTGACCAACCTTAGATGTAAAGTGGGATGCAGAGCACACGGCTTAATTCCTGCTCAGAGACGAGACGCGAACAGAGGAACGTCTCAAACGTCATTACAGACGTCACCCACCAGGGGGCGGACATAGCTTCATTCGATGTTAGAACGGAATCGAATTTTTAGAGAGACCCGTATTAGACGATTAAACACCGACAGTGTCCAGTCTCCCTGTGTGAAGTCTAACAGCATGTTGTGTTTCTTCAGCTGTGTTGGAGTTTAATATCACTCACCAGGGTTGAGGCGCATTTCTGGTGTGAGGACATTATTCACTCCTTAATCCCTCTTTCAGTTCAATTTCATTTGTACAGCGTTTTAACAATCCGCATTGTCACAAAGTAGCTTTACGGAAATACACCGCGTTCCAAATTATTACGCAAATGATACTTTCCCTGATTTTCATAATTAGTCAATGCAAATGGCAGTCAGTATAATTTTCCAGTCATCAACTATTAGGGTATAATTTTATTGAACAAACCTCCTAATGATAACAATATTTATAAAGAAAAACGCACTGTTCCAAATTATTATGCACAACAGAGTTTAAACATTTTATAGGTTGTAAAGAAATGAAAATGGTCTTTTGTTGAATTTGCAGCATTATGAGGTCATATTTAAAGAAATCAAAACTATTTCAATCAAAAACATCCTAACAGGTCATGTTACATATTAACATAGGACCCCTTCTTCATATCACCTTCACAATTCTTACATCCATTGAACTTGTGAGTTTTTGGACAGTTATAGCCTCCCAGAGCTGCTGTTTTGATGTGAACCGCCTCCCACCCTCATAGATCTTTTGAGGATTCTCCAAAGGTTCTCAATGGGGTTGAGGTCAGGGGAGGATGGTGGCCACACCATGAGTTTCTCATCTTTTTTTTCTTTCAACAATATTTTTATTGATTTTAACAGGGATAAAACAGGGTAAACATGTAATATTTTAATGCAGGTTTTATAATCCCCTTATAAACCCTATAGCTCCCACCCCGTCCCTCCCCGACTCCAAGCCAGTTTTACAAGCATATGAAAGGCTAAACGCCAGGCATTGAGAGAAACCAAAAAAGAAAAAAGAATATGGAGCTGGAAGTTTTTTGGTTCTACGTGCAAAAAATAAATAAATAAAGAGGAATAAAAAGGGGAAAGAAAGCAAACAAACAAGTAATTAAATAAGACAGGAATCAAACTATAAATGTATATGAAAAAAGTGAAGGAAGGGCCCCCACACCTGTTGAAATTTAAAGTCTGGGTAATGAATTGAATAGTGAATCTTCTCCAGGGACAGACAGGACATGATATCTCTGAGCCACTGGGCGTGAGTGGGTGACGAGGCATCCTTCCACTTGAATAAAAGAGAACGCCTGGCCAGGAGTGTCGCAAAAGATAACAATCTCTTTTTGGCTGGACTTAGACTCTTACCCTCTTCTCCAGTGACACCAAAAAGAGCAATCAGAGGGTCTGGTTCAAGATTGCAATTCAATATGAAGGACAGGGTCTTAAAAACATCCCTCCAGAATTTTTCCAAATTCGGGCATGTCCAGTACATATGGATAAGAGACGCCTCTCCACTTTTACATTTATTACAGCAAGGATCAATGTCTGGGTAGAAACGGGAGAGTTTAAGTTTGGAGAAATGAGCCCTGTGTACAACCTTAAACTGTAATAAAGAGTGGCGGGCACATAAGGAGGTTGAGTTGATAAGTTTAAGAATTGAATTCCAAGTATCATCTGATAGTGACAGATTTAAATCCTTCTCCCAAGCAGTTTTAATTTTACACAGAGGGGTGTGACTCGAAGCCATCAATCCACCATAAATAGTGGATATTAGGCCTTTACGCAGCGGAGACAAACAGAGGAGATTGTCTAGAATGTTTGCTGCAGGAGCCTCAGGGAAATTTGGTATTAAAGAGCGAATGAAGTGTCTTACTTGCAGATATCTGAAAAAATGAGAATTGGGTAAGTTAAACCTCTCGGAAAGCTGTTCAAATGATGCAAACTTATGGTCAACGAACAGGTCTTTGCAAAGCTTGATGCCCTTATTGTACCATTCCTGAAACACTGAGTCATGTAAAGAAGGCTGGAAGAGATGGTTAGAGACGATAGGACTGGACAGAGAGAAGCCTAGAAGACCGCTGTGCTTTCTGAACTGAGCCCATACTCTCAAGGTATGCACCACTACTGAGTTATTGATTAATTTAATTGAGGGGATGGGGAGAGCAGATCCAAGGAGTGCAGAGACAGAGAGATTTTTGACAGACTTTATCTCCATTTCCACCCAGGCAGGCCGATTAGGTTGGTTATGAAAATATGACCAAAAGATGACAGATCGAATGTTTGCTGCCCAGTAGTAGAAACGAAAATTAGGTAGAGCCATGCCACCGTCTCTTTTAGATCTTTGAAGTAGGGACTTATTCAATCGTGGATGTTTACCTTTCCAAAGGTAAGAAGATATAATTGAGTCTAAAGCGCCAAAGTAAGATTTGGGAATAAAAACAGGTACAGACTGAAAGAGATATAAAAATTTAGGGAGAATACTCATTTTAATTGCATTAATGCGGCCCACCAGGGACATGGACAGTGGTGACCATCGTCCCAAGTCCTTTCTTGTTTGGTTCAACAACCTAATAAAATTTTCTTTAAAGAGGTGTTTATGTTTCCTTGTGATTGTAATACCAAGATAGGTAAACTGATTTTTCACAATGTTGAATGGAAAATTGTGCATACCAGTTGTTACTGCTGTATTATCTAGCAGAAAAAGTTCACTTTTGTGCAAATTTAATTTATATCCTGAAAAATAGCTAAATTCCCTGAGCAATGACAGCACAGGTGGCAGAGAGGAGACTGGATTCGATAAAAAAAGTAGAAGATCATCCGCATAAAGGGAAACTTTATGTTCTTCTCCCTGCCTCCAAATCCCAGATATATCTCTACAGCTTCGGAATGCAACTGCTAGTGGCTCAATGGCGAGGTTAAAGAGCAATGGGCTAAGGGGACACCCCTGACGAGTTCCCCGCTGAAGACTGAATGGTTGAGACTGCTGAGCATTTGTCAGAACTGAGGCAGTGGGGCTTGAATATAATAATTTAACCCAAGTGATAAAACTTGGACCAAAATTAAATTTTTCTAAAGCCCTGAATAAATACTCCCATTCCACACGATCAAAAGCCTTTTCAGCATCCAAAGAAAGGACACACTCAGGGGTCTCCTCTGATGGTGTGTACAAGATATCCATAAGGCGTCGAATGTTAAAGTAAGAGTAACGATTTTTAACAAAACCGGTCTGGTCCTCAGATATAATAGAGGGTAGAACATTCTCTAATCTACGAGCCAAGACTTTAGCAAGGATTTTAACATCCACATTAAGAAGAGAGATTGGTCTATATGAGGAGCACTCTGTTGGGTCCTTATCCTTCTTTGCTATGAGGGTGATGCGAGCCTCATTAAATGACGCAGGCATCTTACCTTGCTTGAAAGATTCAGATAGAACCAAAGCTAGTTGTGGTGCAAGGTATGAGGAGAATGATTTAAAAAACTCTGCAGGGAACCCGTCAGGACCCGGGGACTTACCAGATTGCAATGAGGAGATAGCTGAACTGATTTCCTCTTGTGATATGGGCTCTTCTAATCTTAATCTAGAATCAGGGGACAGTGTTGGGATATTTAGTTGAGTCAAGAAATTCTCAACTGCACTATGGTCCTTTGGGAACTCAGAAGTATATAATCGAGAATAAAAATTCCTGAATGCATCATTAATTTTAGAATGGTCCGTAGTGATGGTACCATCCTCCATCCGAATTTTCGTAATTTGTTGCTGTGCTCTAAATCCTTTTAACTGATTAGCTAAAAGTTTCCCAGATTTGTCACCATGAATGTAAAATTGGCTCCTACTCTTTAATAATTGCCGTTCAATTACATGCGTTGAAATAAGTTCAAACTTAGTTTGCACTTCTACGCGTTTTTTATAGAGATCAGGGTTTTTAAATAGAGCATACTGCTGGTCAATTTCTTTAATTTGGTTGGTCAAATCTTTTCGTTCTTTATATGCCTTCCTTTTCATATTTGCAGTGTATGAAATTATCTGTCCCCTGAGGTCGGCTTTCAGAGCATCCCAAACAACCAAACGTGACACTTCAGGTGTTTCATTTGTGGTGAAGAAAAAAACGATCTGGTCTTCCATAAATTTTACAAAATCGTCCTCCATCAGCAACGATGAATTAAAGCGCCAATGTTTAGTAACTTGAGGGAGATCTGGAAGTTTTATAGACATAACAACTGGAGCATGATCTGATATCACAATGCTCTGATAAGCACAAGAAGTAACCATTGGGATCAGTTGATTATCTATAAAGAAATAATCAATTCTGGAGAAAGTATGGTGAACATGTGAGAAAAAGGAGTATTCTTTCTTTTTTGGATTAAGGAAGCGCCATATGTCAGAGATACCAAAGCTGCAGAGATAGGACTGAAGTAGCGTGGCGGATTTACTCAGAGGTATAGGATTGGGAGATGACCTGTCAAGTGATGGATCTAAACAGCAGTTAAAGTCTCCCCCTAATATGAGAGAGTATGAGCTCAGATCAGGCAGAAGAGAGAAAAAATGTTCAAAGAAGGAGACATCGTCATAATTAGGGGCATATAAATTAGCCAACACTACATTAGTATTAAATAACTTCCCTGAAACAATGATATAACGACCTTGTATATCCGTAATAACATTATGATGCTCAAAAGAGATGTTTGGGTTAATGAGAATCGAGACACCCCTAGCTTTGGCCTGAAAGGTTGAGTGGTAGTGCTGCCCACCCCAACGTGACATAAGGCGAGAATTATCAGAACTGCGAATGTGAGTTTCTTGTAAAAATGCGATTGCAGTGTTAAGTTGTTTAAGGTGTGAGAGCACCTTCCTTCTCTTCACCGGATGGTTTAAACCCTTAACATTCCAGCTCACGAAGTTTAAAGAACTATTCATTCTCCCTGAGAGAAAATGCAGGTAGATAAACATGAATAAGATGCCTAACGTCAGCCTTAAAGTGTAAAACACAGAACAACGTGTTAAAAATACACAGTATACAAAGAACTAACACAATACTGGCTTTGGAGATTCTTCTACCGAGCGGAGCCACTTCTTCTGTCCGGTAGAGAGAGTGATCCGGAGCCGCGCTGGATACAGCAGAGAAGGCCGGAGTCCACGGCTGTATAACTCACTCATCACTCCTCTATACTCGGCTCGCTGGTTTAAAACTTCGGGAGCGTAGTCTTCCACTATGCGGAGCTGCTGACCGCGGTATTCCAGCTTCCCTCTCCGCCGAGCCTCCCGAATCAGAAGGTCCTTCACCTGGTACCGGTGCACGCGGAGAATGACGGGCCGAGGTCTCTGTCCTGAAGCGGGCTTGGATGCAGGCACTCGGTGGGCCCGGTCAATCTCCGGCGGGGAAGGAAGCGCCTCAGTCCCAAACACCTCGCACAGAAACTTGGAGAAGAACTCGGTAGGGAGTCCACCTTCAGTACCTTCCGGGAGACCCAGAACACGCAGGTTTTGTCTCCTGCTCCGGCCTTCTAAGTCTACAACCTTGGACGTTAACTTTAAGTTGTTTTCCCGAAGTCCGGAGCAGATGTTCTCCAGCTCCGTCACACGCTGACTCAGGTCGTCTGTAGCGAGTTCTAATGACGGTAAGCGCTGTCCATGGTCCGCTACTTGGGCCTGAATCTGATCCAGTTTAATTTCTAATAAACTAAACGATGATTTAAACTCCGCCGCTAACGCATCACGGTGTTGCTCTAACAGCGCAGAGATAGCCTCGACTGTTAGAGGGGTCGCAGTGTCGTCCTTTTTCACGGCTTTAACACTCCTGGTAGCCATCGCAAATGAAAAAACATATAACCGTGGGGTAGAGTACAAAGTTATTGTCAACTAAGATTTAAATTTAACATTTAGAGACGAATAAGGGAGTGAAGAAATTCGAAACTGTCGGAGCACCTAACCAACACGTCCTACTCCATGTGGCTGCTAACCGGAAGTCAGTTTCTCATCTTTTATTCCCATCACAGCCAATGACACAGAGGTATTCTTTGCAGCATGAGATGGTGCATTGTCGTGCATTAAGATGATTTTGTTACGGAAGCCACGGTTCTTCTTTTTGTACCATGGAAGAAAGTGGTCAGTCAATCTACTTTGCCGAGGTCATTTTCACACCTTCAGGGACCCTACAGTGGCCTACCAGCTCTCTCCCCATGATTCCGGCCCAAAACATGACTCCGGCACCTCCTTGTTGACGTCGCAGCCTTGTTGGGACATGATGGCCATCCACCAACCATCCACTACTCCATTCATCTGGACCATCCAGGCTTGCAGGAGACTTATCAGTAAACAAGACTGTTTATAAACTTGTCTTCATGTATGCCTGGACCCACTGCAACCGGTTCTGCTTGTGAGCATTGATTAGGGGCCGAATAGTAGGTTTATGCACGACTGCAAGCCTCTAAAGGATCCTACACCTTGAGGTTCTCGGGACTCCAGAGGCACCAGCAGCTTCAAATACCTGTTTGCTGCTTTGTAACGGCATTTCAGCAGCTGCTCTCTTAATCTGATGAATTTGTCTGGCAGAAACCTTCTTCATTCTGCTTTTATCTGCACGAACCTGTCTGTGATCTGAATCAGACACAAATGTCTTCACAGTACGATGATCACGCTTAAGTTTTCATGAAATATCTAATGTTTTTATACCTTGTCCGAGGCATTGCACTATTTGAGGCTTTTCGGCAGCAGAGATCCTTTTTCTTTCCCATATTGCTTGAAACCTGCGGCTGCTTAATAATGTGGAACAACCTTCTTCAGTACTTCTCCTTTAATTGTCCTCATCTGGCAAACTAATTATCACACGTGTCTGAGATTCATTTCAGTGACCCAAAGAGCCCTGAGACACGACACCATCCATGAGTTTAATTTAAAAACTAAACATTTAATGTTTATGACACTTACATCCAATTTGCATAATAATTTGGAACGCGGTGTACTAATCAAGGACCTGAATATAATTTTTATTTTTTTTATATATACATGTACATCTTTATGAGTTTCTCCCTAACAGAGCAGCAGGACGTCACGGTGCTGAGGGACAAACTCCCTGAGACGGAACCCATCCTCACCTGGGTTTGTGGAAATAGTTAGAAGGTAAAAGTTCAAAAATAATTATAACCTGATCAGCTTTAATGTAATCATTGATATTATTATTTCAGTTCAAGCCCACGTACATGTCTGTCCTGTTTAGCTTCTCTAATTAATATCTATTGGTGCAGGTGTTTGTTTACATTGAGACAGTAGCGCATTAGTAGATTATTTTAATGTAGATCATTAAATCCAGCACATTTCTGTTCATAACATCACTTTTATTCAACATTTGGATTTCACTAAATGTTTCCCATGGTGCAGATTAAACTTCAGGCAGATATCTAACCCTAAGTACTGCAGTAGTTTCATTAAATTCTGTCTAGACAGACTGTCTGATGGACAGAATTTTTTCTGAGACTTGTTTTTGGTTCTCCAGTGTATGAAACATAAAGATATAATTGAAAGAGTGAGTTCTGACCAATGTACAGACAAAAC
Organism: Channallabes apus; assembly: GCA_030522415.1. NCBI lineage: Eukaryota > Metazoa > Chordata > Actinopteri > Siluriformes > Clariidae > Channallabes > Channallabes apus. Next base: position 41,559,021 of record CM060113.1, read on the forward strand.
CTTTCTTTTTATTTATATAGATGTGTGTGTCCACTTTATTGAGGTTAAACACTGTCCGCTTACTATGCTAATTTATTACATTCTATTTATGATATTTACTATAAATCAGGAGCCTGTCAGGTGTAGAGAGTCGGTCCTGTCACTAAGTGTTGCTCTACTACGTGTCCTCAGTGTGAGTGTGGGGCAGGAGCAGGCCTGCCCAGATGGAGTATGTGGTGCAGTTCCAATTCCTGACCACTAGGGGTGGAAGAACTTAGTGGAAACTCAAATCAAATCAGTCAAATAACGGCACGCTTTAGTTATTGCTGTCTCAAAAGAGGCGATCGTGTAAACCCTGTGATTCTGACAAATAAAGACACAAATAAGTTTAAAAAGGGAAACAATTGTTGTATTTTTTCTTTCCAAAGCATAACAAATATAAGATTTAAAAACATCATTTAATACAAAAGTAATTACTGTAAAATATTTAAAATGAAACAATTAATGATAATGATTTTATCCGCTGGATAAAAAAAGACTTCTGGGAAACATCAGCATGTGGCAAATAAATATATCAGTTGGTCACATTTACTCGTGTGTGTGTGTGTGTGAGAGAGAGTGTGTTTATTTTGCAATCGCTGTAATCAGCCACTCCTTCACCACTTCCTTGTTCTTCTCGAGCCACTTGATGTTGGCCTTCGTCCTCTCGATCGACTGTTCGATGGCCATGGAGCCGGAACCGAAGCCGATGTGTTCATTATCCGTCCTGAACTGCTCCAACTACAGCAACATCAAACGGAGAGAGAGAGAGAGAGAGAGAGATTCAAAGGGTGTTGATTAGTTCTCTATAACAGAAGCTCTGACCGTAGTGCAGGTTTATATTAATGTGTGCGTCAGTGTGTGTGTGTGTGTGTGTGTGTACCTGTTTAAGATCAAACTCAGTAGAGAAGCGTTTGGTGACTCCGTTGATTAAATTAGCGAATGAGAACGATCCGCCGCCATACCTGCGCAACAGAACACACACGGTTACGGTCCAGGTGTTTGTGTGTTACTCTGCTTTATTCACTGGTTTGTTTCGGCCGCAGTGGAATGCAGATGAAGAAAATGTGAGATTTTAAGCATGATGGTGTGGAGGTGACACTCACTCTCTGTAGATGTACTCCCAGTTTGCCCTGATGAAGTCCCAGGCCAGCGGCTGACCCACCACGTTATTCGCCACATAGACGATCGTAGACGTCGCGTCCTGTTTTCGGATCTTTAACGGATCCAGTGTGTACTGCAGATACCTGCGACGGACAGATGACTGAGATATCACACACAGATATAGTGAAGTATATTACAGTGATACTATATAGCAGACATCAGAAGAAAGCTTCTCGGGTTCGGGACAAAGAGCTGTGTTCGACGAAAACCACATCACTCGTAGAACCACATCACTCATCACTCATCACTCAGAGACTTTCTCCCCAGTGTGAAGCACGGTGCTGGTAGCCTCATCTTCATCACTGTCCTCATGCTAGTGTTTAGGACTAACCCCCTTCCTCTACCTGCCCCCTGACTTTAAGTGAACCTTGTGCTCGATCCAGACTCACGGCTCTTTACGTTTTTAAATAAGAGTTGAATGTTTTGGTTACCGGTTGAGGATCCAGGGTGTGGTACTGCACGCCATGGCGGCTCTCAGTTTATCGGCCTCTGTGGCGATGGTGGCGGCCTGAAACATGGACCAGGCAAAGTCCCACTCTCTGGCGCCCCCTAAAGCGATGGCTCGGCAGTACACGGTTGACCTCAGGTTGGGGTGAATCCTGAAGGAGAGAGAGCGTGTAAGGAGAGTGCTCACACACAAACTGTATGATGTTGGTGTCAGAGACAGTAAGTGTGGTATAACCAGAGGTGGAAAGAGTAATAAAATTTTGTACTCAAGTAAAAGTACTGTTACTTCAGTGAAATTTTACTTAAGTACAAGTAAAGTTACAATTATAAAAATCTACTCAAGTAAAAGTAAAAAGTAGCTCATTAAAAAATGTACTCAGAGTAAAAGTTACCGAGTTACTTTTTTATTTTTTTTAACAGCGGGGGTGGGATGAGGCATTCGTAGTTCAAAAAAGATGAGCAGATATAAATTCTCAAACTAGTTGTTTTTAACTGAAGGAACACCTTTGCATAATAAAGCTGTTGTCTTTGTTGTGCTTGAAAATCAAAGTGGTCACTTAAATATGGTGTTACGTCCCAGTCTAGGGTCATACAGCAAAAGAATGGTTCAGGGTTCTATTTATAATATATATAACTGTATGGAAATGGTGGTATATGGCAGAAAGAACTAGATCCAATCATTAACTGATGAAATAATGAGGTTTGTACACACACACACACACACACACCAGGAGGAGGATCAGATTCAGGTTGGACCCAGGCCAAAATAATTTAAACAAAATGGTATTTATATTTAGTATACATATTAATATATTTATATTGCTAGATTACCTGCAAAAAAAAAAAAAAAAAAACACACACACACACACAAACAAAAATACAGGTACCTTCCCGGACTCCCTAAACCAAAAACAATGAAATTATCTATAAATATATACAAAGACCAACCAAACCAAAGGGACAAAGCAATAATCAAAGTCAATTGGAGGCAAAAAGTCAAAACCGGAATACACAACCAAATATCAAAACGCCAAAATCACAACCTCTTTCATCTTTCCCGCGTCTCTCTCTGGTTTATCATTAGTCGCGCTAGTCGATGACGTCACTCAGGGCGGAAGCGGCCGTGTGGAAGGTCAGGAAGATGCCGATGTCAGAAAACCTGGAGTGGAGTCTGGAGCGGCGCGCGACCAGGACATGATACACACACGCGGCGCAACGGAGCATTTATACAAAGCATAATATCTTTTATTATTTTATAATTTTCATTCATTTATTTTTTACTCAGTAGCGAATATGATTTAAAATGTAGCGAATTACAATACTTCAAACAAAACGTACTTAAGTAAAAGTAAAATTACAGATTTTTAAAACTACTTTAAAAAGTAGAAATACACAAAAAAGCTACTCAATTACAGTAACGCGAGTAAATGTCATTCATTACTTTCCACCTCTGGGTATAACATTAAACTGCAATGTCATAGATACAGTATTAATGAACAAGCAAGAAAAAACATTAAAAAAATCATAATAAAACAAGCAAAATTTGTTGATGAACTTTAACTTGTTAAACGAGCGAGTTCTTTATATACAAGTACTTTTGCACTTTGTGTGCTGAGTGTCACTCGTATAGTCAACATCCGTGTGTGTGTGTGTACTGTTTACTATAACATTGTGACCATGTGTGTGTGCGCGCGCATTAAGCATTTTTTAATTTTGTGTCCCAGTGTAGTGACTGTCCATTAGTAACTGTACGACAACAACGTCCTATACGGTTATGCCTCCACCCCACCCCCGCCCCCCGCTCCTCCTCTGCTCTCGTATAACACCAATCACGAGTCTTTTCAAAGGTAAAGTGCCGGTTAATTCGTTTTATCTTTACTTCATATTTTGTATTAATTATTTTCATATAAATATTTTTGGGTTGTGGAACGAATCGCTGGAGTTTCTATTATTTGTTATGTGGGAAATTCACTTTGATATACGATTGTTTTGATACACAGGCCGCGGAACGAATAATGCTCGCAAAAAATAAAAAGGTTCAGCTGTAATGATGGGTGAACGTGACCCTAAATTATATCCGCTGTATTGATGTTCTTTATTGATGTTCTGCTGTTTCACTTGGTATTGTATACAGCTATGTCAGAGACAAAAATAAATAAATAACAACAACAATAATAACAGTAATAACAATGATAATAAGACTCACGGGTTGACAGTGGAGTTATTGCTCCAATCATCAAACCATTTCTTAACCAGATTGTTGCAATCATCCAGTCCAGAGCTGCAGGCCATGCGCAGAGCGTTTACCTCATTATACCTGCAAACACACACACACACACACACACACATAATTAAACATGTAGGTAATATTTAGTTATTTTATTAAATGCACTGATAAGGGAGCTGCAGATTTACTGAATATAAGATTTAGTTTCAATTTAAAGTCTACATTAAAAATTTTTTTTAATAAAATAAATAAACAGCTATTTATTTATGCTAAGATAAAAAGCTATAATTTGCATAATTATATTACAGTTCCATTACAGTAAACGACCCAGGAGACTTACTGGTCCATGTGACCATCAGGGATTTTAATAAAGTCATCTGTCATGTTCTGAAAGTACCAGTAAAGCGGCTCCACCTGTTGCTTGGTGTAACCCTGCAGGACACAGAGGTCACATGATCAAACAGGATATAAAAGGGGCAAGTAAAGTGTGGTTCGAATCAAAACAAACCCACAGCATAACCACGCCCTCATCTCGACTTTTTGTATGTGTGCCATTTCTCATGGCTAAGCTCCGCCCACTTATACAGGAAGCTGATGCTTGACTGTCATATCGAAAGGCCACTCCCACACACCACACTTCAGACAGACACACAGTGTATTTATTACTGTACAATCAGCTGCTCCCAGTGAAGCTCTCACCACACACTGTCATTACTGTTGTTATAAAACCATAAACGTTTACAATATAGTTACAATATCTTAAATGTAGCTACATTATCTCACAATATAGTTACATTATCTACATTATTTTGTGCAATAGAAACTGTGGAATAAAATCTTTATTAAACTAATAATTAAAATATTATATTATCTAGTGTAATTTGATTTGATTGAAAGTGTAACTGCTGTATTATTTTTTGTTTTCTGTATTTATACACTGTACTATGTATTAATATTTGTTTTTGATAATGTTTATTTTTCTTTTCTTTTGTATTTATACACGGTACTGTCGCTACTTTATGTTTGAACAATGTGCTGTAACGCCGAATTTCCCCACTATGGGATGAATAAAGGTATATCTCATCTTATCTCATCTTATCTCATCTTATCTCATCTCATCTTATCTCATCTCATCTCATCTTATCCTATCTTATATCATCTTATCTCATCTCATCTCATCTCATCTTATCCTATCTTATATCATCTTATCTCATCTCATCTCATCTCATCCTATCTTATCCTATCTTATCTTATCTTACCTCATCTTACCTCATCTCATCTCATCTTATCTCATCTCATCTCATCTTATCTTATCCTATCTTATCCTATCTCATCTTATCTTATCTCATCTTATCTCATCTTATCTCATCTCATCTTATCCTATCTTATATCATCTTATCTCATCTCATCTCATCTTATCCTATCTTATATCATCTTATCTCATCTCATCTCATCTTATCCTATCTTATATCATCTTATCTCATCTCATCTCATCCTATCTTATCTTATCTTACCTCATCTTATCTCATCTCATCTCATCTCATCTCATCTCATCTCATCTTATCTCATCTTATCTCATCTTATCTCATCTTATCTCATCTTATCTCATCTTATCTCATCTCATCTCATCTCATCCTATCCCATCCCATCCCATCCTTAACTGAGTAACTTGTAAGATGTGTGTAATCTGACCTGCAGGAGGCCGTAAGTGTCTGATCGATCGAACATGAGGTAGAAATAGTCGAGGTTGTTGAGAGCCGACTGCCAGGGCATGTAGTCTGTCTCCTGTGATAGATACCGCGTGGTGTCCAGAGCCAGTGTGGTCTCGGTAATACCTGCCCTGTGGACCACACACACACACACACACACATACGATCAGCATGCACTCTGATTGGCTGACTCGTGGCAAAACGCATAATGGCGAGTAACACATAAATAACTACATAATGCACTGATTCATTTCAAATCATGTGTTTTTTTATTCTGACGATCTGATTGATTTTTGTTTGTAGATTTTAAACACTCACCTTGCAAGATTAAAAGCATCGTCTATGATCTGGGCTCGGTTAATGACGGGAATGCTCTGGGGAGAAAAAAGATCGTTTAAGGTTCACTGAGATCACGTAAACATAAACATCAGTATTAGATTTCTTAACGTTTCTAACTTTATCAGTACGATACACGGCAGTGAATAGAGATATTCCTCAACAAACACCTTCATACTGCATTAAACACAGATAAATCATCGACACCCACGTTCTCCATCATCAAACACCAGCACACACCATCCCTCAGGCCATGTGACCACTCACACATAAACACCACTCGGCTACACACACTTTCTCCAATACAAACAAACACCAAAATTACCTAGCACACACACACACACACATACACACACACATACACATACATTTTGTCTAATACCAATAAAAGCATACACACACTTTCTTCAATACAAACAAACACTTGAATTACCCATCACACACACACACACACACACACACACACACATTCTCCAACACTTCCAAATCCTCTTTCTTAAAAAAGTTCTTTCTCGTACCTCGCGTGTGTCGTTGAGTTTCTGCAGCAGTCTGTTCCAGTTCACCTGGTCGTAGTTCACTCTGTAGTACCCCGAGACGTTGAGGTTGGCCACCAGCCAATCAGAAGCCCCCATAACCATATCCTTATTATCACCTTAAAAAAGGACAGATTATTCAGATCATCAGATTCACAGCCACATTACAGATGTGTCACATTACAGATGTGTCTACAACAATGTCCTGATTGTGTCACTTCATAGCAAAATGATGGGAGAGATATCTCCGACTGAGTTGAGAGGGAACTACTTTACTGGCTTCAGTTTATCGTTATGTTGCACATGCTCACAAATCTAGAGACAAATTCCGTTTCATTACATGAAGGAAATCATGACTGTCCAGAAGAGGGCGCTACCGAGGTCACTGTTTCCATCATGTGCTTGGTAGCGTAAGTTAAAATGGGAACAGTGTTAATGAATACTGATGTATAATGTATAAAGGGGTGTGGCTATTAACTCAATTTGCATATGCATTTGAAGCACTTTAAACTGATTGATTTAAACTGGTTTTATTTTGAGATATATGGAATGGAAATTATTTCAGTATTTCTTATGTTTGCTTTAAAAAGCTTTATGTAGAATCAGATGAAGAGCAGGTGTTCCAGTAACGTGTTCACACGCTTTCTTATGTTTTATAATAGAGCTTCCAGAATCACCTCCCCCTTTTCAACCACACCCCTTTTGACCACACCCCCTTTCCAACCACACCCCTTTTCACTGTATGATGCAGCATGTTTTTGCTCACCAGTTTTGCTCTCCAGCCAGAAGTTGTTCTGTTCAGCTCCGTTTTTCATCCACTGAATAGGTACAATCCATTCGTAGCTAAAAGAGAAAAAACAAGTACATTCCGTATATATATATATTACACCACACGTCTGTGTTAACTGTGTGTTTGTTTGTTTGTTTTTTAATGAAATATTCATCAGTTTATAATCCGGCCTACTTGAACGGAGACGGTCGGTCCACCACAGACTCAGGATCCAGGAGGAAGTGCTTCTGAGTTACCGTTCCCGTCGCCGTGTCGATCGTCACCACTGGGAAACCCATCTGAAGAACCCAGCGGTCCATGATGTCACTAACACTTTTCGGGAGATTAAGTCCGGTTTCGTTTACAGCCTGAAAGAGATGAAACAGCACACAGTCAGACCTCCACAGTCGCTCCTCTTAAGTCTTCTGGTGTGGAACCTGTTAACAGTCTGCATCTGAATCAGCGAACGTCTTTAACAACAAAGAAATCTTAATGATCTAATGAAGGCTTATTTTTTTTCCGTGTGTATTTAATTTCACACCAAAGCACTTTTTAATCCTGAATTCTGATTGGTTAGACGATATTGCCTTATTTTCATCTTATTGATTATGTACCTCTAACAGCATGTAAGAATCCTAAAAGAATTCAACAAGGTGGAATAAAGCTCACCTGCTGGAGATGATGCCAAAGGTCTGTGTATACTGTGTTTCGATACTCGAAGGCCGTGAGGTAGCTCTGTGAGGATGGGAATAAATATCCTGTAAGTATTAGTTATGAACACTTAATACTTTTCTTGTGAATTGATTTGGCTCCGCCCACTAACCACTGTTCAAAGCCGTGTGTAACTTGGCTTGTTGTGTCGTAATTATGATATGTTGTAATAATATATCCAGTTGTCAGGTTTTTCTGTATTAGACGCTCGTCCTCAGGAAGCACACGGCTTTAAGAAGCTTTCAGCAATAAAATCTTCACTAATGTATCTGTCTGATCTATCTGTCTAATATGATGTTGTTTGTAACTGTAATTATAAAGAGCTGTTCCAGCATTTTTTTGGATAATTCTAGCTAGCAACTACCATTGATACTGTTTGCTAATAAAAATGTTCCATCCTTTTGACAAATTTTATCTTAAAATAAAAAAAGCAAAGGAAAAGCTGAGCTGAAACCTACATTGAGACCATTCACAAAAACAGCTTCACTGAGGAAATTCGAGAGCATCCTCAACACCGACGCCCCCTAGAGACAGAAATCATGTGCACACACACACGCACACACACACACACACACACACAAAGAATACAGACATAAACATATTACTTAATGCACACTGAAACATGGTCACATGAGTGTAAAAAAGTGTGGATGGGCTTAGACTGAGGGGTGGGGTTAGACTGAGGGGTGGGGTTAGACTGAGGGGTGGGGTTAGACTGAGGGGTGGGGTTAGACTGAGGGGTGGGATTAGACTGAGGGGTGGGATTAGACTGAGGGGTGGGATTAGACTGAGGGGTGGGATTAGGGGTTGGTATAGACTTAGGGATGGGGTGAGTGTGGGGTTTGATTGAGGGGGCGGGGTTAAACGGAGGAATGGGGTTAGACTGATGGGTGGGTATAGACTAAGGGCTGGGGTAAGTGTGGAGGTGTTATTAGACTAAGGGGTGGGGTTAGACTGAGGGGTGGGGTTAGACTGGTGATTGGGTATAGACAATGGGGCTGGGGTAAGTATGGGGGTGGTGTTAGACTGAGGGGTGGGGTTAAGGTTATTTGAGGAACAGGGTTACTCCGAATAGTGGAGATTAGGGAGCGAGAGTGGGGTGGGTGTTGAGCGCCACCTTGCTGTAGGAGATGGCGTCGAACACCTCGCTGATCTGCTCAGGTCTCAGGACTTCGTCTTCTTTGGAGGACAGCGGGTGGGACGTGGACAGAGCGTCCACGGCGAAAACCTTGTGCACATCGTTCAGCACGATCAGGTCTTTCTGATGAGGGGAAAAGAAATTAAAAAATGTTAATTACAGCACGACATATAGTTGTCTGTGTGTCGTGAATTATCGACCAATCAGAGCTCATTGCTCATTGCTGGGCCGATGACTTAATAACAGGTCTTGGGGTTGTTGCAATCACTTTAATTAATTAACATCTTAATTAATGATCATGAATGACTTACGATGTTCCAGTCAGGCTCAGCTTCATCAGCTCCGAGATATTCCACGTAGGAGGCGAAACCTTCGTTCAGCCAGAGATCGTTCCACCATTTAATGGTTACGAGATTCCCAAACCACTGAGCGAGTGAGAAGCAGAACATCAGAGTGACACCTCATAAACTGGCGTAATCTTTCTTCAAAGTTCTTTTTTGGGTTCAACAAACAGTAATATATTTTGCCCTTATTTAAACCTCCATCTACCATAAAAATAATATGTGTTATAATGTTATAGAGGCAAAAAACTCTGCTTTTCTTTCCTGACCACGCCCTGACCACACCCTCGTTATAGCGTTCATGCAGAGTCTCCTAGCTACAAAATCTGTTGTTTAACGCTTTTACACAAATTTTTTTTTTTTTTCAGTTCTATACTGTACAGTGAACAGGGGAAAGTGTACCATGTGTGCGAGTTCGTGAGCGATGACGGTGGCGACTCGCTCTTTATTCCCTGTTGAGGAAACCGCGCTGTCGTAGAGCAGAGCCGTTTCTCTGTAGGTGATCAAACCCCAGTTCTCCATCGCACCAGCGTTAAAGTCCGGCAGAGCCACCTGATCTGCATGAATCATTCCAACATCATCATCATCATCTACTTTATTCTAGAGACGTGTTAAAACCAGACGTTATTTAAAGACGGATATCACACGTGTCACTGGTGCTGAGTCTAATATTTCTAGCTTTACGCCTAAAATTACTGAACATAACAGTTTGTGTTACATTAAAGCCTGAAACATCAGGATTATAATTACACTAATAAGAACACAGGGGCCTCATCACGGGCCCCCAGCCTGCGTTTATCCCTCACCTGATTTGGAAAGCGGGTAAGGCACGTTGTAATATCTTTCGAAGAAGTTCAGGATCTTTCCGGTGATGTTCAGTGCGTAATCTCCGTGACCTGCATCGATCGCCTCCTTACGAGCAAAAATACGGATCTGTGCAGCAAAAAACGAGAAACAGAATTATTACGAGTTCACATCAGTGCAAATATAGATGTTAGAAAACATATTGAAAATATAGAAAATTAACCAAATTAGCTAAAGAAAAACATAATTACCAAACGACCGCCTTCTATTGTGCCAATGTCTTTAAAATTACTGACAATAAACGCCACCAGGTACGTCGACATTTTCCTGATAGTTTCAAATGTGGTTTTATTGAGAATCTCATCACCTTCCATAATTTGAACCGAGTCTGAAAGTTTAAAAACAAAACATCAATATACAAACAATTATTGACACATACATGTCCAAATCACATGAGGAATTATAACCGATTTTAAAGATAAATTTATATATCTTTATAGTGATGTATATTCTTTATAAGTAGTCATAGAAAAAAAAATATATTAACCCTGTCTTAAAGGGAAACTTTAAGTATATTGTGCAATTCTACTGAGCTCGTTAAGAGGGTTATGAGTTGTGCCTCCGAGTGGCGCAGTGATAAAGTTCTCGCCCTATCATCCGGAGATCGCTGGTTCGATTCCCGGGTGATGCTGCTTTCCTCTCGCAGCCGGAGGCACAGAGAGAGCTGATTGGCCGAGCTCTCTCGGGGGGGAGGGATTAGAGGTACTTGTGCTCCCACATTAATGACGGCTCTGCAGCCAATCAGGGGCGTCTGTGAGCTCGCGCACGCGGAAGGAGTGGATAGCGCTGTCCTCCGAGTGTGTTACTCCACTCCTAATGGTGCGAGAGCGAGCAGTTCGAAAAGATGCGGTCGGTTGACGTCACGCTGTTCGGAGGAAACACGTGATAGTCTTCGCCCTCCCGACTGAGACTTAATGTGGGAGCCCCCTAGTGGCGGGGAGGAATTGGCCACGACTAAATTGTGGAGAAAAATTTGAAAAAAAAAAACAAACAAAAAAAAATAATAAAAAAAGAGAGTTATGAGTTATAAAATGATCCTAATTTTCTTACCAATTTGCTGTCCGTTGGACAGAGCGATGGTTCCTGGTTCATGCAGCAGCGTGATGTTGAAATCAGCTTTCATTGCAGGTTCATCGAAACAAGGGAACGCTTTCCGTGCATCTGTAGGCTGCATCTGAGTCGTGGCCACCACACTAAAAAAAATTGTTAATTTGGCTTCATAAAATAAATCTAAATTAATAATTTTCTTTGAAATACAGAAAACCACATAGAATGATCTTGAATATGGTTCAAAAAGTCTTTATATGTATATATATTTCCGGTTATACTTAAAAAAGCTGAAAAGTCTTCTTCGGTACATTTTCAAGTTCATTATCAGTAATAAACCAGTTGCAGACTAGTGGAAAACAATGCAATCTAAATCCACATGAATAAAGAAAAAAATCAAGGAGATAAGACAAAAGATCTGAAAGCATTTCATGGAGAAAGTCCATCCAGACAATAACTGAGCTGTGAGATTTCCAGCACTTAGATTTAAACAGAAGTCAGAAAGAAAGGGAAGAATGCCTACTACTTGACTCCGCTCTCCTCGTACTCGCTCCTGTAAAATCCTCCCAGATCATCAGCGAGTTCCCCTATGAAGCTGGTGTGGAGTGTGTACCGCTCTTCTGCTTTTAAATTCTCACTCAAGTGAAAAACAAAATACTGGGTTTTGCTGATGGTTTGCATGTTGTTGATTGTGGGTGCGGAAGCGCCGCTGAGAGCAGTCAGTGTGGGTTCGGCGGTTAGGTTCAGCCTGTGGGCGTGAATCAGGATCAGATTCGTCTCCTTCTCACAACGGAACACCACGCTGGAGGACCCCGTGAAGGTGTAGAGGCCTGCAGGGTCCGGTTTGAGACGTGGCCTTAAGGTGATATCGTAAGACTCTGGCATGAGAGTATCAGGGAGACGAAACTTGTCCCAGGGTTCGTTGGATGCTGGTGTGGTTGGCTGGGCTGTTGTGGTGGTTGTCGTTGGTACAGTGGGTTTCACCTCTAGGTCATTGTTTCTGGATTTCTCTTGATCGTAAACGACAGAGAGAGCGATGATGGTGGCCACAGCTCCGGCGGCCAGAACCATCCCGGTGATCCCAACTGCCTTGCTAACGAAGAACCCCTTAGCCATGATGAACAGACGTGCTGCAGTAGGGACAAGTGCAGGGACTTTCTGATGCTCCTTTTATTTAGAGGTTCCTCCTCCCACCAGATTTAATACATCATCTATTAACACTAACTAACCACCAAAGCCCAGGTTCATAGGGCACCTAGCGGAGTGTTTGGACAAGGGGGAAGCAGGACAGCATGAAGTGTTAACATTAATTTGATGAGACAGCTGAAAAAAAACAAAGAATTGAAGAAGGCTCTTCACATTATGTAATACTTGGTGAAATATTTCAGAACTTATGTGAGGTTGATATTAAAGTTCTGTTTCCAGACTCACACCCTCCTGTCACAGCTCAGGTCTGGATCTGATAGGTGGACCTCTGATCTGATCCTCTTAGTCATTTTCAGTACCTTTCTCCAGCTTTAGTCCATTTCTTCTGCCACCTTCTTCATTCCCTGAGCTGGTGATCTATTACACCCTTCCGCATCTGGGACGATTCCAGTACCGGTCCCAGTTCTTTAATCTGTTTCTGACCCTGTCTAGATCTTCTGCTGGTCTTCAGCACCGCTCCAGGTGTGTTACCAGCCTCAGGCCGTAGTCCAGGTACGTCAAGGGGTTAAACGTTGCACCAAATGTGTATGAAAGCTTAATTTTTAAAGATAAGTTCGAGGCAGTCTTTGATGCTGCACTCACGAGTGTAACTTAGTTATTAATAAGTAGCATAAAAACAAACACGAGCAGTGGCAGAGAAAGACCACGAGGTTTGGACGAGGACGTCAATCTGGCAACAGAACTTTTGGGCTTTTGGGATGATTTAATGTCAACCTCATTAATATTACATTACATATACGTATTAGTTACACATAGTGACAACACTTCAGACTGTCAACTTTCCTTCTTGTCCAAACGGCCCTGTGTGTCTCTGCTGGATGTCCTCTTAACCTGGGACATTAGTGCATTAGTGGTTAGTGTGTGTTTTTTTACTTCTGTATAGTCTCATGTAGTTCTGTCTGGTTTTATACAGCACCATAAATCTGGAGTCTCATGTGACTGTGTGCTGTACTTACTGTACATGATTGAAATTACAATAAAAACCACTTTGTCCTTCGACTATAAATTGTCATGACTTACAGTCAAAGTCAAAAATTTGGTTGAAGTTTTGTGGAAGAACTCGAGTGTCCATCACAGAGGCCTGACTGAACTCAACCCGACTGGACCTGGAGCCTCCTCGACATCCCAACATCAGCGCCTGAGTGCTTTTGTAGTGGAATGAAGACAAATGTCTAGTGGACGAGTCTTCTCAGTAGAGTGGAGGATGTTATAGCAGGAAACACAGGAAGCACGTGAAGCTAATAAACTGGCTAATAACTGCAGACGGACCTCGTTTGATCCGAAGCAATACGCCTCTGGGATAAAGAAAGTTCTTTGAATCACTCGAGTTAGAATATTTAGAATATACAGTGGAGTTTTTCCGAGTTCCGAGTTCCGAGCTGAGACACAGCACAGTGTTAGAGTTCTCCTCCTGCATAAATAACTTTCTTTTCCCAGAAAAAGTGCCGTGCAAAGTTCAGGAACACACTGTATATCAGCTTTTACGGTGCCTGATGAGCCATCAGTTATCATGAATTATTGTCTAAAATGCTCAATAAATCCTCCACAGTCTAATGCAGCTTTATCTAGCGTCCCATATCTTATCTGCTGACATCAGAAAGAGGCGTGTTCCGTCGCAGTGAAATTAACAAGGAGGGAAATAAAACCGAATGGAAACTGCACTGGCTTTTTATAAAACACAGGCTTTATTCTTCTCTATCTTATAATGACGTTAATGATTTATACGGTCATGCCTTGCTCCGTGATGGATCACAGTCAATTAAGTAATATCAAGAAGTTTGAGGAGCCCAAAGGTGATATTTCAAACTCTTTATTTGCTCAATAAATCTCATGAGTAGCACTTCTCTCGATGATCTTGATGCTGCATTTATATTACAGCTGCAAACATCTGGTAGAGGCAACCAGGAGAAGATTAAATAATAGATATACTTTTATATAACGATTTATTGGTCATTAGCTGAATCATTTGAGTGGATTTAGGGGCTTTACCATACAGGCTGCTCAAAAATAAAAGAACCGTCATCATGCTGACGTGGTGTATCAGACAGTGTAATCTTACACACTTAGTGTCTTCTATTAATAAATGCTCTCAATTATGTATGAATTAATATCAGTGTGTCAATCAGATACATTTTGTTGTATAAAAAACAAACACTAACTCGCTTAACTTCACATTTTTATTCTTATATAAATGTACCTTTAACTTTATTTATACACTTCATGGAAAAAAAAGATTACCCCAGACACATGAACCACATGTGCTAACTTCACTGCCCTCGATGTGCAACATGAGAAAAACATAATAAGGAAGATTTTTAGAATACAATCGCAAAAATAAAAACGAATCTCACGCAGTCTTAAAGTTTTGAATTTCCATGTATTTCAGTGAGCACATTATAAAATGTTAGATTTTGGAAGAAAATTGCCAGAAGCTCCGCCTACTACTGAACTACTGAACTTGCTGTAAATTTCTAGCTCAGTTTCTACTAAAAGCTGGACTTGAACCCTCGACCCCAGAGGTACGAGGTCACCATGCACAGTTACAGTATAGGTTCTGTTTCTCAGTAAACCTCAGATACATCACCGGTCCTCGACTGCAAAAAAATCATCTCACGTAATTGCGTTACGTTGACTCTGCACATTTTTGTGTGATAATTTTTAACCTTTGATAGGATCTTATCTCATAAAGCTATCTGAGTGAGATCGCAATCACTGAGGGTGAAACCAGGACATTTACAGCGGCAAAAGAAAATGTCATGTCACAGTCACGTTGTTGAGATCATCAAAGAAAAAAAAAAAAATATATATATATATATATATATATATATATATATATTACACAAAGATAACAAGAGTCCACACAAAATGCAGCTTTTAAATATTTATTTTATTTATTAATGGATGAAAGCTGTCCAAACCAACCTGGCCTTATGTGTAAAAAGTATTTGCCCCCTTGATAAACCATGAATAAACTGGGTTAAATATCATTTGCCACACTGATTACTGCCAGACCTGTTGAATCAAGAAATTACATAAATAGACTATGTCTGTCAAACTGAAGCAAAAGATCTAAAAAGATAAAAATAAGCTAAAAGATCTCAAAAAGGCAAAACAATCTAAAGTAGTTCAAGAACAGATAAGAAACAAATTAGTTAATATGTATCAGTCTGGTAAGAAAACATGACGAAGAATGTGTGTCTTCTTATGAGACACACAATGACATCATCCAGACTGTACTGGGATCAGCTCCAGTGTGACCTGTATTACTATTTTCCACATTCTGTAACAGTGTTACGTGTCAGTGCTCCACATATTAAACCTGTGTGTTTAGATTGAATTCACCAAATGTGAACGAATAAATATGAGACACATTTAACATTAAAGCAGCTTCACCAATCAAAATAATTACAGCACTGTAATTATTGACCCCCTCATTTCTTCATATTTTGCTTCCTAAGCTCCAGGCTTTATGTTTAATGTGTTCTTGAGGGTATAGTTCTCCGGGTTTCTTGAAGTTCTCCAAGTCTCATCATTTCCAGTCCAATCCCTGTACCTGAGCAGTTTCAGAGGAACGTTTTTTGAGCCACACAGTGACCTATGAATCATTCAAGCATTAAAAAATACTAACTGAAAACATGACCCAGGGAAATGAGGATGCTGCTGAGGTTGTTACATAAACAACCAGTTTTTAAACTGTATCTTTAGCGACTTTGCGGCGTGTCGCAGTAAAACAGGCTGCAACAGGCTACATTTTCATTTAATCAGCATCATTTAATTTACTTTGATATGAATAAATGAACTTTTGCACAGTACAGTATGAACACAAAATGCTTGTGTACATTTACTTGTAAAAGCTGCACCTTCCTTTATAAACAACAGAAATACACGATTCATCTGGTTTATTCAAGAGTTTAGCTGTTTTTGATGAAGACGTTTTACAGATTTTATCAAATTCAGAAACAAAGTAAGAAAAGACGAGAAATCACACGGCAGGACTCCAGAACTCTGAGTTTATTAGCACTACAAAGCAGTGACACATAACTAAAAATCAACATCAGTAGTGGAACATTTACATGGTTGAACACAATAATCCGAGTATAAATAAGGTGTGTGATGGCAGAGTGAGAGCTGGCGAGGGTTAGACAGACTAAACTCAGACGTGTTCATCGGTTTACTCAAATTTCTCGATATTTCAACAACACTGCTACACAAAGACAAAACACACTTCTACTAAAATCTGTAACAGCATGGCTTAGCGATGCTAACGAGCTACTGACGGTTTCCTTCTCAACATGAAGTACTTCACACACACACACACACACGTTTTTGCTTTGTCAGTGATTAAGGAAATAAAATGCTCTGTGATTCGTGGAGAGTTTTGGCCCCTAAACATAAAAAAATAACTCAGATTGAGTGAAAATAACCGCGAGGACGAGGAAGAGGAGGAGCCATGTGACTCAGAACGGAGACAGACTCGGCACTTTGATGTTGATGTCGCCGATGTTGATGTTGCGAGGGATTTCAGGAAGGTTCATGTTTTTCACGGCTGAGACGGCTCGAGCTGGAGCGGCAGAAAGTCCACCCTGAGGGACGACAACAACAACAACAACATGACCATCAACAACAACAACTTTCAAAATATCAAATTTATTTATTATTTTTTGTTTATTTATTCTTCTGATAAATTTGATTTTTTTAAATTTTAAACATCACTTAAGGAAGTTTACATTTTTTAAGATAAATGACTCCAGGTTTTTTAAAGCTGTTCACAAACCAACATTGTTTAATCAGTTGCGATTATAAAAAGATTCATAATTTACACTCTATATAAATCAGCCAGGTCTGATGATGATTATGATAATGATTATTGCTTCAAGTTTGGATTCAAGTTTGTATTTTTTGATAAAAAATCTAAACGGGTCCCACAGACCTGAACACTGCACAATGATTTGTGGGACCAGTTTTAATTTTTTTTTTATCAAAAGAAAAGTTATACAATTCATTATGTTTTCAAACTCAGACTGTGAAGAGCCTAAATCAAAACACATTTTCACTGGCCACTCCCCCCCCGTACACACACATTTATATTACTCAATTCAATTACATTCTATTTGTATAGCGCTTTTAACAATTGTCATTGTCACAAAGCAGCTTTACACAATCAAAAGAATTATTTAAGTGTGTATGAAATGTGAATGTGTATGGACCAAAATGATAAGATAGTCCCTGATGAACAAGCCGAGGACGATGGTGGCAAGGAAAAACTCCCTGAGATGGTAATAGGAAGAAACCTTGAGGGGAACCAGACTCAACAGGGAACCCATCCTCATGTGGGTGATGACGGATAGCAGGGATTGATCTGCACTCATACTGTGTGTTAGGAGGCTGGAAGTTCAGTATAACAGGAGATGTGGAGAAGTTAAAATTGAGTCTAGTTTGTTATTGGAGGCTCATTTTACATACAGGATGTTTGGGTCCACTGGACCGGTGCTAATAAAAGTGTGCAAATTGTAGATCCTGTGTACCTTCACTCTGTCCTCCTCCAGCTGTTAGTATGTGTGAGAAATTTATTTTTATGGCCTTGTTGTTCCATCTCATAGGTGTGTGCGCACGGAGAGTTCAGTGTATGTGTGCGTCTCATAGATGTGTGTGAGTGCATTTCAGATATAGGTGTTTAAGCACTTAGTAGTATATATATATGTGTTACATATATGTTTATGTGTGAAGTTTGATTTAAGCCGTATATGGGGCCTCATATTACAGTGAAGATCAGAGAGTAGAAAAAAAAATCTCTGATCTCCCCTGTAAGGTTGGGGGAAACACCACACGCTAGGTCAAGAGTTTTAATCTTGGCCACCGAATGATACACATCATCCTGCCTGTGACCCCGCCTCCTCTGTGATGATTGGCTGTGGATGCGGCACGTTCCCTATTGAGTCAGTGACTAGCATACACTACGCCCAGACTCGCCTCTAAAACATCAGCGACTCGTGAGGGGGAAAGTCTGGTGTCAGTCTGGTGTCCTCACAGATTTCTGTGCCAACTTGCCACACCATCTGGTGCAGCTGACTGAGACGTGTACAGACTAGTCATGGAAATTTTAATAATTTTAGTGACTCGGTTCTTTGAATCTCGTTTGTTAAAATGAACAAATCTTTTTTGAGTCATTTAATTCATTTCGTTCTTTTGATTTTTATAAGAAATCAAATAAAATGTTGCAGTTTCAATAAACAGAACCCTATACGTCTACATACACACATTTTGGCTATAGTTCCAGTAATAAAAATATTACAATGCAGCTAAGGACATATTATAATAAACAGAATGAGTAGCTCATCTCTTACATCTTCTAGTCTGAGTCGTTCGTGCTTTTGAATCTATTGCACTGCATAGTGTCCATGGGAGTCGTGACAAAGGAACAAACGACTCAGAGTTGAAGAGTCACTGAGAAAGAATCGCTCAATTCTGTTTCCTGTACATAAGCCAAGGAGGTTTTGTGATTATTTGCGCGTCCAGTAGAAAATGACCGGATCACTCTCCGAGATACTCGTTCTTCTGAGTCACGTTAAAGATGTGTCCAAAAACAACGACTCGTTCATGAACGACTCGTCACTCGTACAGAATCCTGTGTAAAGTCGTGCAGTGTGTCAGCAGTCGACAGGGAGTGGTCACATGACCGACGAACTCTGGCACCATATTCAAAAACATCTCACATCTCGAAGGTTACCAGACTTAAGTTTTACTCTAGAAAATTATTTACATGTGTGTGTGTGTGTGTGTGTCTGTGTGTGTGTGTGTGTGTGTGTGTAGTGAAAGTGCTTACCTCAGATTTTTCCATCCGGTTCTGCAGCTCAACCTGAGCGACGATTTCATTCATGTTGGTCTCGAGCACCATCCCTCCCATCACCACCTCCTGCAGGATATAGTGTACCTACACACACACACACACACACACACACACACACACACACACACACACACACACACACACACTCATTAAACCACACTTTTTTACATAACATTTTAAATTGCTGAAGTTTAAAATTTAAGATTTGCAGTTTTGATTACAGTGGACACACACAGACACTCTTATACACACACACACGCACACTCACTCTGGTACATATACACACACACACACACACACACACACACACACACACACACACACACACACACACACACACACACACTCACTCTGGTTCATATACACACAAACTCACACTGGTACACACACACACACACACACACACACACACTCACTCTGGTACACACACACACTCACTCTTGCACACTCGTGTACACACACACACGTGCACACACGTACACACACACTCGTACACACACTCGTACACACACACACACACACTTGTACACACGTACACACACACACACTCGTACACACACTCGTACACACACACACACACTCGTACACACACACACACACTCGTACACACACACACACACACACACACTTGTACACACGTACACACACACACACTCGTACACACACACACACACACACTCGTACACACACACACACACACACACACTCTCGTACACACACACACACACACTCGTACACACACACACACACACACACTCGTACACACACACACACACACTCGTACACACACACACACACTCGTACACACACACACTCGTACACACACTCGTACACACACTCGTACACACACACACACACACACTCGTACACACACTCGTACACACACTTGTACACACACTCGTACACACACTCGTACACACACTCGTACACACACACACACACACACACACACACACACTCGTACACACACACACACACACACACACACACACACACACTCGTACACACACACACACACACACACACACACACACACACACACACTCGTACACACACACACACACACACACACAGTCACTGATCATGAGACTGAGATGAGACGCCACATTCTCTCCAGAACCTTCAGTCTGAGGAGCATCAGGACCTGAACACACTCGAACCGGGTCAGTATCTGGTCTCGGCCGCTGCGCCGTCGGTTCGAGGACACGTTTAACACTTTTTATGAGGCGCTGCAGTATTTAAACATCGCGTTTCACTTTATTACCTTCATTATGTTCATTCACCTTCACTTTATGGCCACTACGTCCGTCTCTGCGTCTCAAAGTCTCTTCATATTTATTTATTTTAGTGTGTGACACTGAGTGCTGTTGTGAAGCTTCCATCACTATAGTCATATAGCACAGAGTCTTCGTACACACACACACACACACACACACACACACACACACACACACGGCGGGGATGTAGATGTCTGATCATCACTCTTAATGCACTTCCTCTGTACTCTCCTAGTGTTTACTACATCCTGCACTTTACACTCACTGCTAGCTATATCAACACCCCCCCCCCCACACACACACCCCCCCACACACACACACACACACACACACACACTCTCTCATTCTGGTATATAATCCATATTTTTATATCTATATACTGTATAGCACTTGTAGTTAATCTCACACTCTTTTTATCACACACCTGTACAGTACCCGAGTCTCAGCACAAGCATTTCAATGTACAACTGTCACTGTCCTCTGGTCACATGACCAATAAACACTTTTCAAAACGTTTGGACACATCTGGAAAACCTTAAACTCTCCTGAACTACACTGTATCGCTGTCGAGATTAGGAGTGTGAGAACGTCCACCATCAGCTGATAAAGCACTTCCCATCACATCATAAACCCTCAGCCCGGGTCACATATTACCCCGTATCCGCCTGTGATAATGTTTACTGCTGTAATCAGTGCCGCACACACACACACACACACACACACACACACACACACACACACACACACACACACACACACACACACTCACTTACTGAATAACAACTCAACTAATTACTGTTAATAATAATAATAATAATAATAATAATAATAATAATAATAATAATAATAATCAATTAAACTCAGGTATTGGACTACGGTTCGGAAGGTCCAAGCTTCAAACCCCACGACCACCATGTTTTCACTGTTGGGCCCTTGATCGAGGCCCTTAACTCTCAACTGCTCAGATGTGTAAACCAGATTTAAACGTTCCGCGTCTCGGATCAGTTAAGATTTATTTTAAGAACGTGAAATTTCAGAATGATTATTTCTTTCATCACATTCAGCAGCAGCTCATAAGTTTACACACACTGCGACAGCATTGGGTAATACTGGGTAGTGTGTAACTCTGGTCAGCAGTTTTGGGTCGTCTTACACACACACCTATGGGGTGAGGCAGCTGTCCAAAAAGACGTGTACTAATAAACATTCATTTTTAAACTCTAGTATAAGTCAAATCATACATAAAATATGTAGTGTGTGTTCTTATGTGAGAACACGATTCCAAAAAAAACTAAACAAAAAACTACAATAATAATAATAATAATAATATGAAGCGTTTCTTTGTTATGAATATGAATTGATAATGAATACTGGAATGGATCCGACCCCTTGGGGTGTGGCTCCAGAGTGCCTCTGGGAAATGCTATGGTTGATTGACATGAGTATCCCGTATACGTCTGGTCCGTTCAAAGTCAAACCGGGACTTTTGAAATTTACAGAATAACAGAACGGTTCTGAGAATAAAAACTCCTCTTTATTTCTCTATACAATCTCCTGATACACTAACGCACTTATCCCAGTGTTTCACGAGAGCTTGGACACCATCAAGGTAGAAAGTTTTCTTAGTATGCCGGAGAAGTGATCGGAAACATCTGAAAACACCGGCCTCCCAGGAACTCCTTTCATGACCCCCAACATGTGGAAATGTCGCTGAATGTCCATGTTCACGGGAACGACTGCAGCAAATCCTGGTTTGACTTGAACGCCCCTGGTGTGTGTGTGTGTGTGTGTGTATGTATATGTATATTGTTACTAGAAGATTCTTCTGTTATAAGGAAGTAGAATGCATTTACTGTAATATAAACACACACACACACTCTCTCTCTTTTAATAATTAATAGATCATTAATATGCTGCGGGTCAAACGGTGTGTGTGGGAGGGGTGTTAAGCAGGAAGTGATGTCACACTCACTTTGTCCATGTGGAAGATCAGGTCGAGCTCACACACGTTCTCGAAGCATTTGTCCAGTGTCTCCACAAAAACCTGCACCGTTAAACACATACACACACACACACACACAATATTAACACTTATACATATATTTTATAATAGTTTTCTTTTATAGTTTCATTAAAAATGTTAATGTTATTTTTTTAATGGGTGAATAAAATTCAGAGCAGATTAACGAAACTCCTTCAACCCCAGAGTCTCCTGATCAGTGTCAGTACCGGACTTAAAATAAATGATGGTGATTTTTATCTGTGTGACCGAATCCGCTCGGTGTGACGGCGTGAAGACGAACCTGAATCAGGTCCAGGATGCCGAGCTCGCTCTCAGACGAATCAACACAAAACACAAAGTACAGCGTGGCGTAGTGTCTGTAGATCAGCTTGTAGTCTGAGCCGCCGATCAGACTGAAATAACACACACGCGCACACACGCGCGCACGCACACACACACGCACACACAGGTGAGAATTACATTTCTGTTCCACTCAGGTCGACTCCATCTGATTTAATTAGTGCTTTAAACACAATAAACAAAACTGCTCTATAATAAATACACATATAACTGTGTCTCCTTTAGGAGCTGTATTGTGTGTGTGTGTGTGTGTGTGTGTGTGTGTGTGTTTTAACTGATTATTATATTTGATTTATTCCTCTACCTGCCGCCTTCCAGGAAATTGCAGACGTTATCGTCTCTCTTAGACACCAAGTGAAACGTCTCTCTGATAATCTGCTGCTGCATGTCTTCTGCCTAAACACACACACACACACACACACACATGTATGAATATACAGTGGTGTGAAAAACTATTTGCCCCCCTCCTGATTTCTTATTCTTTTGCATGTTTGTCACACAAAATGTTTCGGATCATCAAACACATTTGACTATTAGTCAAAGATAACACAAGTAAACACAAAATGCAGTTTTTAAATGAGGGGTTTTATTATTTAGGGAGAAAAAAAATCCAAACCTACATGGCCCTGTGTGAAAAAGTGATTGCCCCCTGAACCTAATAACTGGTTGGGCCACCCTTAGCAGCAATAACTGCAATCAAGCGTTTGCGATAACTTGCAACGAGTCTTTTACAGCGCTCTGGAGGAATTTTGGCCCACTCATCTTTGCAGAATTGTTGTAATTCAGCTTTATTTGAGGGTTTTCTAGCATGAACCGCCTTTTTAAGGTCATGCCACAACATCTCAATAGGATTCAGGTCAGGACTTTGACTAGGCCACTCCAAAGTCTTCATTTTGTTTTTCTTCAGCCATTCAGAGGTGGATTTGCTGGTGTGTTTTGGGTCATTGTCCTGCTGCAGCACCCAAGATCGCTTCAGCTTGAGTTGACGAACAGATGGCCGGACATTCTCCTTCAGGATTTTTTGGTAGACAGTAGAATTCATGGTTCCATCTATCACAGCAAGCCTTCCAGGTCCTGAAGCAGCAAAACAACCCCAGACCATCACACTACCACCACCATATTTTACTGTTGGTATGATGTTCTTTTTCTGAAATGCTGTGTTACTTTTACGCCAGATGTAACGGGACACGCACCTTCCAAAAAGTTCAACTTTTGTCTTGTCGGTCCACAAGGTATTTTCCCAAAAGTCTTGGCAATCATTGAGATGTTTTTTAGCAAAATTGAGACGAGCCTTAATGTTCTTTTTGCTTAAAAGTGGTTTGCGCCTTGGAAATCTGCCATGCAGGCCGTTTTTGCCCAGTCTCTTTCTTATGGTGGAGTCGTGAACACTGACCTTAATTGAGGCAAGTGAGGCCTGCAGTTCTTTAGATGTTGTCCTGGGGTCTTTTGTGGCCTCTCGGATGAGTTGTCTCTGCGCTCTTGGGGTAATTTTGGTCGGCCGGTCACTCCTGGGAAGGTTCACCACTGTTCCATGTTTTTGCCATTTGTGGATAATGGCTCTCACTGTGGTTCGCTGGAGTCCCAAAGCTTTAGAAATGGCTTTATAACCTTTACCAGACTGATAGATCTCAATTACTTTTGTTCTCATTTGTTCCTGAATTTCTTTGGATCTTGGCATGATGTCTAGCTTTTGAGGTGCTTTTGGTCTACTTCTCTGCGTCAGGTAGCTCCTATTTAAGTGATTACTTGATTGAAACAGGTGTGGCAGTAATCAGGCCTGGGGGTGACTACAGAAATTGAACTCAGGTGTGATAAACCACAGTTAAGTTATTTTTTAACAAGGGGGGCAATCACTTTTTCACACAGGGCCATGTAGGTTTGGATTTTTTTTCTCCCTAAATAATAAAACCCCTCATTTAAAAACTGCATTTTGTGTTTACTTGTGTTATCTTTGACTAATAGTTAAATGTGTTTGATGATCAGAAACATTTTGTGTGACAAACATGCAAAAGAATAAGAAATGAGGAGGGGGGCAAATAGTTTTTCACACCACTGTATGCATGTTTATATACTGTATATATGTGTGTGCATGTGTGTTAAACTGCTATGCTTCAGAATACAGCACACACAATAACACACAGTAACACACAGTAACCCACAATATAATGCACAGTAACACCGTAACGCACTGTAACGCACTAACACGCACTGTAACGCACTAACACGCACTGTAACGCACTAACACGCACTGTAACGCACTAACACGCACTGTAACGCACAGTAACGCACTAACACGCACTGTAACGCACTGTAACGCACTGTAACGCATTAACACGCACTGTAACGCATTAACACGCACTGTAACGCACTAACACGCACTGTAACGCACTAACACGCATTGTAACGCACTGTAACGCACTGTAACGCACTAACACGCACTGTAACGCACTAACACGCACTGTAACGCACTAACACGCACTGTAACGCACTGTAACGCACTGTAACGCACTAACACGCACTGTAACGCACTAACACGCACAGTAACGCACTAACACGCACAGTAACGCACTGTAACGCACTAACACGCACTGTAACGCACTAACACGCACTGTAACGCACTAACACGCACAGTAACGCACTAACACGCACTGTAACGCACTGTAACGCACTGTAACGCACTGTAACGCACTAACACGCACTGTAACGCACTAACACGCACTGTAACGCACTGTAACGCACTAACACGCACTGTAACGCACTAACACGCACTGTAACGCACTAACACGCACAGTAACGCACTGTAACGCACTGTAACGCACAGTAACGCACTAACACGCACTGTAACGCACTAACAC
>CM060113.1:41589871-41624871 GCA_030522415.1 Channallabes apus
GCACTGTAACGCACTAACACGCACTGTAACGCACAGTAACGCACTAACACGCACTGTAACGCACAGTAACGCACAGTAACGCACTGTAACGCACTAACACGCACTGTAACGCACTGTAACGCACTGTAACGCACTGTAACGCACTGTAACGCACTAACACGCACTGTAACGCACTAACACGCACTGTAACGCACTAACACGCACAGTAACGCACTAACACGCACTGTAACGCACTGTAACGCACTGTAACGCACTAACACGCACTGTAACGCACTAACACGCACTGTAACGCACTAACACGCACTGTAACGCACTGTAACGCACAGTAACGCACAGTAACGCACAGTAACGCACTGTAACGCACAGTAACGCACTAACACGCACTGTAACGCGCTAACACGCACTGTAACGCGCTAACACGCACTGTAACGCGCTAACACGCACTGTAACGCGCTAACACGCACTGTAACGCGCTAACACGCACAGTAACGCGCTAACACGCACTGTAACGCGCTAACACGCACAGTAACGCGCTAACACGCACAGTAACGCGCTAACACGCACAGTAACGCGCTAACACGCACTGTAACGCGCTAACACGCACTGTAACGCGCTAACACGCACAGTAACGCGCTAACACGCACTGTAACGCCTAACACGCACTGTAACGCACTAACACGCACTGTAACGCACTAACACGCACTGTAACGCAGTGTAACGCACTAACACGCACTGTAACGCACTAACACGCACAGTAACGCACTAACACGCACTGTAACGCACTGTAACGCACTGTAACGCACTGTAACGCACTAACACGCACTGTAACGCACTAACACGCACTGTAACGCACTAACACGCACAGTAACGCACAGTCACGCACTAACACGCACTAACACGCACTAACACGCACTGTAACGCACTAACACGCACTGTAACGCACTAACACGCACTAACACGCACTAACACGCACTGTAACGCACTAACACGCACTGTAACGCACTAACACGCACAGTAACGCACTAACACGCACAGTAACGCACTAACACGCACTGTAACGCACTAACACGCACTGTAACGCACTAACACGCACTGTAACGCAGTGTAACGCACTAACACGCACTGTAACGCACTAACACGCACAGTAACGCACTGTAACGCACTGTAACGCACTAACACGCACTAACACGCACTGTAACGCACTAACACGCACTGTAACGCACTGTAACGCACTAACACGCACTGTAACGCACTAACACGCACTGTAACGCACTAACACGCACTGTAACGCACTAACACGCACTGTAACGCACTGTAACGCACTGTAACGCACTAACACGCACTGTAACGCACTAACACGCACTGTAACGCACTAACACGCACAGTAACGCACTAACACGCACTGTAACGCACTAACACGCACTGTAACGCACTGTAACGCACTAACACGCACTGTAACGCACTAACACGCACTAACACGCACTGTAACGCACTAACACGCACTAACACGCACTGTAACGCACTGTAACGCACTAACACGCACTGTAACGCACTGTAACGCACTGTAACGCACAGTAATGCACTAACACGCACTGTAACGCACTGTAACGCACTGTAACGCACTGTAACGCACTGTAACGCACTAACACGCACTGTAACGCACTGTAACGCACTGTAACGCACTAACACGCACTGTAACGCACAGTAACGCACTAACACGCACTGTAACGCACAGTAACGCACAGTAACGCACTGTAACGCACTAACACGCACTGTAACGCACTGTAACGCACTGTAACGCACTGTAACGCACTGTAACGCACTAACACGCACTGTAACGCACTAACACGCACTGTAACGCACTAACACGCACAGTAACGCACTAACACGCACTGTAACGCACTGTAACGCACTGTAACGCACTAACACGCACTGTAACGCACTAACACGCACTGTAACGCACTAACACGCACTGTAACGCACTGTAACGCACAGTAACGCACAGTAACGCACAGTAACGCACTGTAACGCACAGTAACGCACTAACACGCACTGTAACGCGCTAACACGCACTGTAACGCGCTAACACGCACTGTAACGCGCTAACACGCACTGTAACGCGCTAACACGCACTGTAACGCGCTAACACGCACAGTAACGCGCTAACACGCACTGTAACGCGCTAACACGCACAGTAACGCGCTAACACGCACAGTAACGCGCTAACACGCACAGTAACGCGCTAACACGCACTGTAACGCGCTAACACGCACTGTAACGCGCTAACACGCACAGTAACGCGCTAACACGCACTGTAACGCCTAACACGCACTGTAACGCACTAACACGCACTGTAACGCACTAACACGCACTGTAACGCAGTGTAACGCACTAACACGCACTGTAACGCACTAACACGCACAGTAACGCACTAACACGCACTGTAACGCACTGTAACGCACTGTAACGCACTGTAACGCACTAACACGCACTGTAACGCACTAACACGCACTGTAACGCACTAACACGCACAGTAACGCACAGTCACGCACTAACACGCACTAACACGCACTAACACGCACTGTAACGCACTAACACGCACTGTAACGCACTAACACGCACTAACACGCACTAACACGCACTGTAACGCACTAACACGCACTGTAACGCACTAACACGCACAGTAACGCACTAACACGCACAGTAACGCACTAACACGCACTGTAACGCACTAACACGCACTGTAACGCACTAACACGCACTGTAACGCAGTGTAACGCACTAACACGCACTGTAACGCACTAACACGCACAGTAACGCACTGTAACGCACTGTAACGCACTGTAACGCACTGTAACGCACTAACACGCACTGTAACGCACTAACACGCACTGTAACGCACTAACACGCACAGTAACGCACAGTAACGCACTAACACGCACTAACACGCACTGTAACGCACTAACACGCACTGTAACGCACTAACACGCACTGTAACGCACTAACACGCACAGTAACGCACTAACACGCACAGTAACGCACTAACACGCACTAACACGCACTGTAACGCACTAACACGCACTGTAACGCACTAACACGCACAGTAACGCACTAACACGCACAGTAACGCACTAACACGCACTAACACGCACTGTAACGCACTAACACGCACTGTAACGCACTAACACGCACAGTAACGCACTAACACGCACAGTAACGCACTAACACGCACAGTAACGCACTAACACGCACAGTAACGCACTAACACGCACAGTAACGCACTAACACGCACTGTAACGCACTAACACGCACTGTAACGCACTAACACGCACTGTAACGCACTAACACGCACTGTAACGCACTAACACGCACTGTAACGCACTAACACGCACAGTAACGCACTAACACGCACTGTAACGCACTAACACGCACTGTAACGCATTAACACGCACTGTAACGCACTAACACGCACTAACACGCACTGTAACGCACTAACACGCACAGTAACGCACTAACACGCACTGTAACGCACTGTAACGCACTGTAACGCACTAACACGCACTGTAACGCACTAACACGCACTGTAACGCACTAACACGCACTGTAACGCACTAACACGCACTGTAACGCACTAACACGCACTGTAACGCACTAACACGCACTGTAACGCACAGTAACGCACTAACACGCACTAACACGCACAGTAACGCACTAACACGCACAGTAACGCACTAACACGCACTAACACGCACTGTAACGCACTAACACGCACTGTAACGCACTAACACGCACTGTAACGCACTAACACGCACAGTAACGCACTAACACGCACAGTAACGCACTAACACGCACAGTAACGCACTAACACGCACAGTAACGCACTAACACGCACAGTAACGCACTAACACGCACTGTAACGCACTAACACGCACTGTAACGCACTAACACGCACTGTAACGCACTAACACGCACTGTAACGCACTAACACGCACTGTAACGCACTAACACGCACAGTAACGCACTAACACGCACTGTAACGCACTAACACGCACTGTAACGCATTAACACGCACTGTAACGCACTAACACGCACTAACACGCACTGTAACGCACTAACACGCACAGTAACGCACTAACACGCACTGTAACGCACTGTAACGCACTGTAACGCACTAACACGCACTGTAACGCACTAACACGCACTGTAACGCACTAACACGCACTAACACGCACTGTAACGCACTAACACGCACTGTAACGCACTAACACGCACTGTAACGCACTAACACGCACTGTAACGCACTAACACGCACTGTAACGCACAGTAACGCACTAACACGCACTAACACGCACTAACACGCACTGTAACGCACTAACACGCACTGTAACGCACTGTAACGCACTAACACGCACTGTAACGCACTAACACGCACAATATAATACACAATATAACACACTGTAACACACACCGTAACACACTATAACACACACAGTGTTATTTTCTTTTCTATAATTATTATTTTTATTTATTTATTTATTTATTTTATTTATTTATTTTTTTGTTACATTTCTTTCATTTTTGTGAAGCTGCTTTGAGACAATAACCATTGTTACAGCGCTATATAAATACAATTGAATTGAAATTGAATTGAACTGTAACACATACACACACACAATGTAACACACTGTAACACACACACTGTAACACACTGTAACACACTAACACACACACTGTAACACACTGTAACAACCACACTGTAACACATACTACTGTATAACAAACACTGTAACACACACTGTAACTGTATAACACACACTGTAACACACACACTGTAACACACAGTAACACACACACAATGTAACACACTGTAACACACACACAATGTAACACACTGTAACACACTGTAACACACACACTGTTACACACTATAACACACACTGTAACACACACACTGTAACACACACACACACTGTTACACACTATAACACACAATGTAACACACACACACACACACACTGTAACACACACTGTAACACACACACTGTAACACATGCAACTGTAACACACACACATTATAACACACACTGTAACACACACACTGTATAACACACACACACACACACACACACTGTAACACACACACTGTAACACATGTAACACATGCAACTGTAACACACACACATTATAACACACACTGTAACACACACACTGTATAACACACACACACACACACACACACACTGTAACGCACTAACACGCACTGTAACGCACTAACACGCACTGTAACGCACTAACACGCACTGTAACGCACTAACACGCACAGTAACGCACTAACACGCACTGTAACGCACTAACACGCACTGTAACGCATTAACACGCACTGTAACGCACTAACACGCACTAACACGCACTGTAACGCACTAACACGCACAGTAACGCACTAACACGCACTGTAACGCACTGTAACGCACTGTAACGCACTAACACGCACTGTAACGCACTAACACGCACTGTAACGCACTAACACGCACTAACACGCACTGTAACGCACTAACACGCACTGTAACGCACTAACACGCACTGTAACGCACTAACACGCACTGTAACGCACAGTAACGCACTAACACGCACTAACACGCACTAACACGCACAGTAACGCACTAACACGCACTAACACGCACTGTAACGCACTAACACGCACTGTAACGCACTAACACGCACTGTAACGCACTAACACGCACAGTAACGCACTAACACGCACAGTAACGCACTAACACGCACAGTAACGCACTAACACGCACAGTAACGCACTAACACGCACAGTAACGCACTAACACGCACTGTAACGCACTAACACGCACTGTAACGCACTAACACGCACTGTAACGCACTAACACGCACTGTAACGCACTAACACGCACTGCAACGCACTAACACGCACAGTAACGCACTAACACGCACTGTAACGCACTAACACGCACTGTAACGCATTAACACGCACTGTAACGCACTAACACGCACTAACACGCACTGTAACGCACTAACACGCACAGTAACGCACTAACACGCACTGTAACGCACTGTAACGCACTAACACGCACTGTAACGCACTAACACGCACTGTAACGCACTAACACGCACTAACACGCACTGTAACGCACTAACACGCACTGTAACGCACTAACACGCACTGTAACGCACTAACACGCACTGTAACGCACTAACACGCACTGTAACGCACAGTAACGCACTAACACGCACTAACACGCACTAACACGCACTAACACGCACTGTAACGCACTAACACGCACTGTAACGCACTGTAACGCACTAACACGCACAATATAATACACAATATAACACACTGTAACACACACCGTAACACACTATAACACACACAGTGTTATTTTCTTTTCTATAATTATTATTTTTATTTATTTATTTATTTATTTTATTTATTTATTTTATTTATTTATTTTTTTGTTACATTTCTTTCATTTTTGTGAAGCTGCTTTGAGACAATAACCATTGTTACAGCGCTATATAAATACAATTGAATTGAAATTGAATTGAACTGTAACACATACACACACACAATGTAACACACTGTAACACACACACTGTAACACACTGTAACACACTAACACACACACTGTAACACACTGTAACAACCACACTGTAACACATACTACTGTATAACAAACACTGTAACACACAATGTAACTGTATAACACACACTGTAACACACACACTGTAACACACAGTAACACACACACAATGTAACACACTGTAACACACACACAATGTAACACACTGTAACACACACACAATGTAACACACTGTAACACACTGTAACACACACACTGTTACACACTATAACACACACTGTAACACACACACTGTAACACACACTACTGTATAACACACACTGTAACACACACACACACTGTTACACACTATAACACACACTGTAACACACACACACACACACACTGTAACACACACTGTAACACACACACTGTAACACATGCAACTGTAACACACACACATTATAACACACACTGTAACACACACACTGTATAACACACACACACACACACACACACACACTGTAACACACACACTGTAACACATGTAACACATGCAACTGTAACACACACACATTATAACACACACTGTAACACACACACTGTATAACACACACACACACACACACACACACACTGTAACGCACTAACACGCACAGTAACGCACTAACACGCACAGTAACGCACAGTAACGCACTAACACGCACTGTAACGCACTAACACGCACTGTAACGCACTAACACGCACTGTAACGCACTAACACGCACAGTAACGCACTAACACGCACAGTAACGCACTAACACGCACAGTAACGCACTAACACGCACTGTAACGCACTAACACGCACTGTAACGCACTAACACGCACTGTAACGCACTAACACGCACTGTAACGCACTAACACGCACTGTAACGCACTAACACGCACAGTAACGCACTAACACGCACTGTAACGCACTAACACGCACTGTAACGCATTAACACGCACTGTAACGCACTAACACGCACTAACACGCACTGTAACGCACTAACACGCACAGTAACGCACTAACACGCACTGTAACGCACTGTAACGCACTGTAACGCACTAACACGCACTGTAACGCACTAACACGCACTGTAACGCACTGTAACGCACTAACACGCACTGTAACGCACTAACACGCACTGTAACGCACTAACACGCACTGTAACGCACTAACACGCACTGTAACGCACTAACACGCACAGTAACGCACTAACACGCACTAACACGCACTGTAACGCACT
Source organism: Channallabes apus (assembly GCA_030522415.1). NCBI lineage: Eukaryota > Metazoa > Chordata > Actinopteri > Siluriformes > Clariidae > Channallabes > Channallabes apus. The sequence continues at coordinate 41,597,727 of CM060113.1, forward strand.
AACACGCACTGTAACGCACTGTAACGCACTAACACGCACTGTAACGCACTAACACGCACTGTAACGCACTAACACGCACTGTAACGCACTAACATGCACAGTAACGCACTAACACGCACTAACACGCACTGTAACGCACTAACACGCACTGTAACGCACTAACACGCACAATATAATACACAATATAACACACTGTAACACACACCGTAACACACTATAACACACACAGTGTTATTTTCTTTTCTATAATTATTATTTTTATTTATTTATTTATTTATTTTATTTATTTATTTTATTTATTTATTTTTTGTTAAATTTCTTTCATTTTTGTGAAGCTGCTTTGAGACAATAACCATTGTTACAGCGCTATATAAAAACAATTGAATTGAAATTGAATTGAACTGTAACACATACACACACACAATGTAACACACTGTAACACACACACTGTAACACACTGTAACACACTAACACACACACTGTAACACACTGTAACAACCACACTGTAACACATACTACTGTATAACAAACACTGTAACACACACTGTAACTGTATAACACACACTGTAACACACACACTGTAACACACAGTAACACACACACAATGTAACACACTGTAACACACACACAATGTAACACACTGTAACACACACACAATGTAACACACTGTAACACACTGTAACACACACACTGTTACACACTATAACACACACTGTAACACACACACTGTAACACACACTACTGTATAACACACACTGTAACACACACACACACACACACACTGTAACACACACTGTAACACACACACTGTAACACATGCAACTGTAACACACACACATTATAACACACACTGTAACACACACACTGTATAACACACACACACACACACACACACACACACACACACTGTAACACACACACTGTAACACACACACATTATAACACACACTGTAACACACACACACACTGTTACACACTATAACACACACACACACACACACACACACTGTAACACACACTGTAACACACACACATTATAACACACACACACACACACACACACACTGTAACACACTATAACACACACTATAACACACACTGTAACACACACACTGTAACACACACACACACACACTGTAACACACACACACACACACACTGTAACACACACACACACACACACTGTAACACACACACACACACACACACACACACACACACACTATAACAAACACTGTATAACACACACTGTAACACACACACACACACACACACACACACACTATAACAAACACTGTATAACACACACTGTAACACACACACACACACACTGTAACACACACACACACACACACACACACTGTAACACACACACACACACACACTGTAACACACACACACACACTGTAACACACACACACACACTGTAACACACACACACACACTGTAACACACACACACACACACACACACACACACACACACTGCTGTAACAGTTTCAAATTAAACCGGCTGATGAGACGCACGCGCTATTAACAGTAGAAACAGACTCACAAAATACTGATAAAATCTGATGAGTCTCGGTTTTCCATGGTTATTAAAAATCAGAATTGCTTTGATCATCCTGATTTTTCGGTGTTTTGTGGCACTGAATGGAATTAAATTCGCCTCTCCGTCATGAAAACAAGAAAATCAATAACATGCAATTCACTTCCGGTTTACACACCAGCGCCCACGTCAAAATAAAAGTTCTCAGTCTCATACAATTATAAGACATTTTATTAATTAAAGGAAAATACCATTTATTATATGTGACAGGATGAAACGGAATTTTAAGCAAAGTCCATTCATATCCATTTTTAAATATTATTTTAAGTGTCACCTATTACACTAACAACATAAAATAATAAAAAATATATATATATATATTTAAATCTCATAAGTAAAATGTGCAAGGATTTAGTGCGGCAGAACCACCTGCTACTTAATATTTCAAAGACAAAAGAAATGGTTTTGGATTTTATTAAATGGAAAACTCACTCATTTGATTAACATCATGGGGACTAAAGTGGAGATTGTGGAAAGCTATACGTATCTAGGTGTACACACAGACAATAAACTAAACTGGTGAACCTAAAGAATGCTGGTGTGCTGTAGAAGAAAGCGAAGAGCCGACTGTAATTTCCCAGAGACTCAGGTCTTTCACTGACTACAGAAGCACCCTGCAGATGTTTTATGAGTGCCATCTTCTACCCTGTAGTGTGTTGGGGTAGCAGGGAAAAGACTGGAGATGCCAATGGACTCATCAAGCTCATGAGGAAAGCTGGCTTTATCATTGGAGTGGAGGTGGAGTCTCTGGCGGAGGTGTCTGACAGGAGAACGCTGAAGAAACTTCTCAGGATTCTGAACAAGGCAACCCATCCACTACATGCCATGCTAATGTCCTACCAGAGCAAAATCAGCCGTAGACTGAGGAAAACAAGCAGCACCTTCCTGTGTCTGTCCTTCCTGTGACCTTCAAACTTTTTAACTCCCGTCTGTTGGGAGGAGCGCTAAAATAATGACCAATGAACAGTAGGTGCACTAAACTTACCTCTGCAATCTGCCACGGTTCCTCCATATCACATGCAGTATTAATGCAGTATTAATTAGTAATGTAATCTGCAGTGTCACTCGTCACCGCTGTTGAGTACAATTCTACATATTTATGTCTAAATTGTGGATATTATATTTTTACTTTACTTATTACTTAATTTCATTGCTCCTTATAGTTTATTAGACTTCTTTGATCTCTTTGGAGCCATCCTTGGATTAATAAAGTTTTACCTCATCTTATCTTATCCAGAGTGATGTCACTGTGCTGTAAGGTCCAAGTGACAAATAATAATCATCATCATATCACCTTTGAAGTAGAATAATAAAGTTTACTACTTAGTCACATTCTCTCTAACAGCCAGCGGTGCAGGTTCAAGGTAATGTGCTTGTTCTAGTATGTTATCGTTCCCATAGTAACAGATTGTTTCGTTGTAATGAGTGCTTTATGCACATTTGTATAATTTGCCTATGCTTCAAATAATAATATGGATATTTTGCATCGCATTATCAAGATTTAATTGCAAAAAATATCTTTAAAGAAATGCTTTCCCTGAATGTTTAAATAAAAATCACTCTACTTCCAGAGAATTGTCGGATTGTAACGTTAAAGCCTTCAGGGTAAGAACTAGCAAAAACATGTCTACATTATAAAATGATATTTATTTATTATAAATAAAAATAAATTGAATTAATGGGGAACATATACTGTACCAAAGAGAGACCCAGAAATGCATACACACTTGATGGCTTTGACGATGGTGCGACTAGAGACGTCTTTAGAAAAACACTGCTGCCATCATTCTATTTAGGTTTTAATAAAGCCATAGATAATAACTGCTGAAGTGTGTGTGTATTCTTTGGGGCTCTCTGTGTATTCACTTTCCTGCTCTTTATGGGTAGAGACGCAGACTAACTATAACTTCTCTTAACTTGCAGATAAATCACAGAAATAAACATACTTTACACTTGTTATCGTTACATTATGTGTACGACTCTGGAGTACAGACTGATGGTGTATTTCTAACACAAGTATATTGTTATATTGTGTTTGTGTGACAGGCTGAACACACTGCCTGCTCGAACAACATGGAGGATTTCCACAATTAGTGATGGGTCGCTCATGAACAATTTGTTCTTTTTGAACAAATCTTTAACGTGACTTGGTCATTTTCTAATGTGCAAATCATCGCAAAACCCCCTAGGTTATGTACAGGAACAGAATTGAGTAAATCTTTTGTCACTAGACTCCCATAGACAGGCAGTGCAGAACACAGGAAAAAGAATTTAGCGATTCTTTCTCAATGACTCTTCTACTCCGAGTCGTTTGTTCTTTTGTCACGTGACTCCCATAGATGCAATGCAATGCAGTACACTCTCACTCATCTTCTATACCGCTTTATCCTGTATTCAGGGTCGCGGGGACCTGGTGCCTATCTCTGGACAGGGTGCCAACCCATCACAGGGCACACACACACACATACACACACTCACACTCTCATTCACACCACAGGCAATTAGCCTAACCTGCATGTTTTTGGACTGTGGGAGGAAACCGGAGTACCCGGAGGAAACCCACCAAGCACGGGGAGAACATGCAAACTCCATGCACACAGAGACGGGAATCGAGCCTGGCCAGGACTCGACCCCGGACCCTGGAGGTGCAAGGCGACAGTGCTAACCACCACACCACCGCGCCGCCCAGTGCAGCACACAGGAAACAGAATTGAACGGTTCTCAACGAGTCTTCAAGTCCTGAGTCGTTCGTTCTTTTGACACGTGATAGAAAGACACTTTTGTCCCATAGACACTATGCAGTGCAGTAGATACAAAAGAACGAACGACTCAGACTGGAAGATATAAGAGATGAGCTGTTCATACTGTTTGTTATAACATGTCCTTAGCTGCATTGTAATATTTTCATTACTATAGACACACACTAATGAACTATAGACAAAATGTGTGTATGTAGACATGTTGGGGGTCTGTTTATTGAAAAAGATGAATGATGACTTGAATCACTAAAATGATTCAAACTTCCCATCACTACCCATAGTCCACTGCGCATTTAAGCGCGTTGGAGGAAAGGACTTTTATTTTGACAATAACCCTCATTTTCCGGCTCGTGTCCGGGAGCTCCGCTCTGTATACTGAACCTGCAGGATCCGATTCAGATTCGTTTTACGGGGAATCGATTAAGTGAGGCAAGTATTTAAATCCAACTGTCTGACTGTTAAACTGTGGTGTGAATTCAGTTAATTAATTCATTCATTCATTCATACAGAACATGAGGAATTCCGACTGGAATGTTAGTTTTTATTCTGTCACTTTGTCGTCCTGTAGATATCCGGAGTCGAATCTTTATTTTATATCGTTTTAACGAACCGACTCATTTGGGGAACCGACTCCCGAGTCAGCTGTTGTAACGCTTCCCGTCGTGGCTGGTTTGTTTAGTTCAGCTAACGGTTATCTTAGATTATCTTGTTTTTGGTTAAACTCAGGAACACACAGGCTGTTATACTGAGCATGGTGTTAATCCCGGGGATGAGGAAGATCTCAGGACATCTCATAAGTTCTACAATTTAGTGTTTTATAATCAGAAAATAGCTGTTTAGTTCTGGCGTTAGCATTAGCATTAGCTAGCGGAGTCGCAGTGCAGCTGAAGCGGAGAGATTTGCATGAAGCCACTGAGAGACTTTTCACTCTGGTGAGATCTGAACTTTTATCCTTAAAAAAAAAGCATTTACTTAGATACTTATTCACCTGTAATAATAAATGTGATATACAGGATATGTCTTCTCTACAGTGTTGTATAGGTTGTGCCAAAATATATTTAAAAAAAAAAAGGACAGACAGGAAATGAGAATAAATCTAAAATGTACTTAAGTTAAACTTCTTTTTAATATAAAATGCACTTTCATATATTTAAAATGTTTTTTTCTGTTGTTTCTTCTTCAGTGGAGTTTGCCAGCACACCTCTTATTGAATTCATCTAATTAACATGTGCATAATTAATACAGTTAGAGCTGGTCTTCATTTACTTAGTAACACACAGAGTAAATAAATTAAGTAGACCACGCCCCCTTAATGAATATTCCATAAGCAGTCAGTATCCATGGTAATGATGTTAAGGATCAGAAGCTGACTAGTAAAATTGAATAGTGTGTGTTACAGTGTGATGTAACGTGTCAGAGTTACTACTAAAAAAATTTGCCCTCGCACATGAAGTGTGTTTTATTCCACAGATGAACAGAATCGGAAATTACTGCCACTCAGGCTTTTTTCCTGTATGAACTGACTTACTGGAAGTCCCGCCCCCCTCCCTCCCTCCCTCCCTCCAGCATCCTGTCTGAGATGTGAAACAGAATCTAAATCCACTACTAGCTCCAGGACTCACAGGCCTCTCCGATACGATATCATCGCGATGCTTCGGTGCCGATTCACTTCAAATTGTGATTCTATAAGTATCGCGATTTTATGAATGTCCAGATTCGATATTACATTTTTCACCTGATTTTAAACTTTAAAAAAAAAATTTTTTAAGTTTGTTGAGTAATTAAATGTAGCGTGTTCCTTATAACATTTGTTTTCTCACATAAAAAAAAAAAACAAGGGATGCGTTAAACACTACAAACTTAGTTTTGTTTTGAGACTGGTGTAACTGCGTTTCTGATTAATTCGCTCACACATGATTAACGCTATATAAATGCGTTTCTGTTGCGCCGCTTCTGTGGTCCGTAAATGATTCCTTATTTTCCTCCCATCTCAATGAATTAGTTTAATTTTTGTCCGATCTAACACACCTGTATAGCTAACACCAGGGGAAAAAGATTAATTACCAATTCACTGAAAAGCTCCTGAAACAAAGATCAAATGGATGTTTTGTCTTTTCCGCTTTCCACCACTAGATGGTGCTGTTGCTATTAACTATGTATGAGTCAATGTGAAGTTTCCACATACGGACAGGCAGTGAAAACGTGTGTGTGTGTGTTTATTTGTTTAGGGCGTGTGATGGTGACTTCCTTTGACTAACCAAGTCCTCGTCATGATGAAGATCCAGCATGTCGTCCTGGTGCTCCTGTGGAGTGTGTGTGTGTGTGTGTGTGACGGCAGCAGCATAGCGAGTGTCCTAAAGACAAGCGACCCCGGACACTGCAGTCTGTCCAATTGTAAGTTTATTACAGCTGTGTAGTGTGTGTGTGTGTGTGTGTGTGTGTGTGGTTTAGACACTGTATGGATCTGTTCCCTCAATTTTATTTCTGTTTTTTTTTTTAATACACTTTTTTTTTTTTTTTATAATAAAAAGTCTTTAAACTTTAACAATTTTTTTCCATTCCATTTTTTTTTTAAGTTAACAAGAGACTATAATTCCTTCTTGCTCTTCTCTCCACGCGTCGTGTAGGCGGTGCCGCGGGGAGGCGGGGCTTGTGGTGTCCGCGCGCCGCACATCTGTTCGACTTTACACGCCCGGCTTGCTTTGATGTCACGTGATGTCTTTATAAGCCGCGCTGTGTTCCCGTTTCAGCGTCAGTCGTGTTGAAATGTGTTGCGTGTCGTCTCTAGTCTGTTTGATTTATTTATTTGTTTAGTTGTAGTGTGTGTGTGTGTGTGTGTGTGTGTGAGAGACACAGAGATGAAACACGTCTGTAGAGTATCAGATGTTCAGAGAAACTCCAGTAAAGACACATGTTTAGGTTTTTTTAAAACTTTGAGAACAGACATGTGGCTTAGATATAAGATGAAAGGGCCGTGTGTGTGTGTGTGTGTGTGTGTGTGTGGGTCAGCTGCTTCTAGGCTTTGTAAGGAGAAGCTCTTTTTCTAATTAACATTACCAGCAGCGTGTTTGTTTATTTTATATAATTTGGGCCACACACATCGTCTCAGCATTCTGTGTGTGTGTGTGTGTGTGTGTGTGTGTGTGTGTGTGTGTGAGAGAGAGAGAGCAGCACACTTGACCTTTAGAGAACCACAGGGATTTAGAGAAAGTGTTCTCACACACGCCCGTGAAACGCGCGCACACACACACACTCAGATCTCTGTCCATCTGGAAGTCTAAAATGTTTGGAATTTGAGCTATAAATACACACACACACACACACACACACATCATAGTGTACTCCAGTGCGCGCACACACAAAAAACCATACACGATATTAAAATAAGATTAAATGTGTGTCAGAGAGAGAGTGTTAGACAGTCTGAGAGACAGACAGACGGATATGCAGACAGACAGACAGACAAGCAAGTAAAGAGACAATCAGAGATGCCGGTATAGAGAGAGTGAAGAAGACCGGCAGGTAGAGAGGGAGGAGGAGACGTTCAGATGCGGTACTGAGGCGTGTGTGTGTGTGTTCTGTGTGTGTTGATGCAGTACTGAGGTGTGTGTTAATAACTGAGGTGTGTGTTTTCCTCCCGCAGGTCCTCCTGATAAATCGTGTACGCGAGTGTATTTCTCTCACAGCGACTCCGCCTGTGTTTTCCTGAACTGCCGTAGCGACGCGGTGTGTGATGACCTCATCGCAGAGCTGGGTACGTACCGCTGGCCGACCCGCCGTCACTGCGTCATGGGATACCGCGTAATCATACCTGGGGGCGGGGCAAGCGTTTACAGTCACTTCGTTATTTCTTGAAAAGCAAAAAACTACTAATCATTAAATTAATGATACTGTTGCCATGGTGACGATACCAGAATACACACCGAGAGAGAGGATTCCAGAACCTCGAGTTCCTCCGGTTCCTGCTGGAGCTGGGATTTATTCGGACAACTTAAGACTTTGATCAGAGCTGTTGCATCAGTATCTGGTGTCACACCCTGTAAAGAGTCGAACACTTCATCAGGACATGCTGCTGTACACTCGGGTCCATAAGTAATGGGACAGCGAGTCTGTGTGTGTGTGTGTGCGCGCGCCTCTGTCCTCCACCACAGTGGGTTTAAAATGACGCGATCAGGACGGGACTCTCACGAAATCCCTCCATACCCGCAGGCTCAAAAGTAATCGGACAGCTGACTGACGATCAGCGGCTGTGCGTGTACACAAGAGGAGGACGTCATTAGGCGGAAAGAACAGAAGCTTTAGAACCTTTTATCCCAAATCGATAATGTTGTACTGAGGAATGCACGGACGAGCTCGGCAACATCGAGACAAGTCAGGAACACTCCGGGGGACGTCTGGGGGACGTCTGAGTATCGTTATCCAAGTTACAATCAAGAGACGCCTTCGTGAGTGTAAACACACAGAGTTTAACTCAACATGCAGGAAGAGGAAGAACAGATTAGATGATGATAGGAAACTTGAGTTCTGACAGAAGATGAGTCTGTACCAGCGTGAACATGGAGAAGGAAAGGAAAGGTTTGTGATCCAAAGCACGCATCATATTTATGGACATTATTTCAGTTTTGTTTTTACTCATTTAATAACAGATGCAGAAAAGCTGCTTTGCAACAACGTCTAAGTGTAAAAATGTATGAAGTTCTCGAGTTAAAGCTGAATGTCGACACTGATGGAGAACAAATACACACAAACCAACACTGTCTCGCTGTTCACATACTTATGGACCTGACTATAGATCAATAATTAACTCCTCTTGGTGGACCAGAATCCCGACCGTAGTACACTGGTTTATACGTTTAGAGTTTTAGACTTTATTGTGCTCGTGTGCGTCGCTGAAGGTTCTGATGGTTTTATACTTTACTCTCCTTTAGGAAGGAGAACGCATAAGGAAAGACGGAGTCAGAGAAAACGGACCGATCCTCTCCAAATGCCTTCACCATCTGCCCCCGCTGCCCCTTTACCTCCTCCTGGTGCTAATGGAGAGCAGCGTTCAGCCGGTAACGCTTCCGACTCCGGCTTGAGCAGCAACACCAGCAGGACATCATCTAATGTAGACCCGGGGCGAGTCCAGAACAGCTCCTCCGAGGGTGGAAGCCAGGGGCAATCTGGAGTGGATCCCCCCCACGGTAGAGACCAGTGGCACGTCCAGAACAGTACGCAGCCAGATACACACCTGGGGCAAACCCTGAACAATTCCTTACAGAATGGACAACAAGGGCAACCCTCAAGCCACACCCCTTCTACCCCTGTTACCCCTGCACCAGCCTCACCACCAGCTCCTGTAGCACCTGTGGAGGCAGAGAACATCTCATCATCTGTTCACGAGAATCATGACGGAGCGCAAACGAACAAAACAGCTACCACCGCATCAGCCGCAACCACCACCACCACAACAACAACCATAGCAACCACCAAGAATGCAACCACCACAACCGCACCCACCAAGAATGCATCGACCTCGACCACCACCACCACCTCTCCAGTCAAACCTGCAGTTCCTACCAGCTCCCGCTTTACCTCGACGACCGCTAGCACCACCACAACAACCAACATCACAGAGAGTCTCACCTCACCTCCGTCCACTTCCCAAAAACAACCCACATCTAGCCCACAACCAGCATCTTCTCCATCCCTCGCTCCACCAGTTTTACCCTCCGTCAATTCCTCCACCCCTTCACCAGGGCAGAATCCTCCCACAGCGCCCCCCAGAGTCCCTGACGTTACCTCCGATCAGGACAAAGCCGTAGCAGCCGGAGGAGCGTTGGCGAGTCACCTGGTGAACACCAGCTCCCTGATCGCCGTGCTGATCTTCGGCCTGCTGTTCCTCACCGTCACGGTCGTCCTATTCCTCAGACACGCCTACGAGAGCTATAAGAGGCGGGGCTACACGCAGATGGACTACCTCATCAACGGCATGTACTCCGACTCAGGGCTCTGAACTCTTCCGTTTACACACCAATAAGAAATGTATTCCTTTTTTATTTTTTATTGTTCTGAGTGTTCGCTGTCAGTGAGGCCGCCGTGTCTGGAGGACCGAAGTAGGAAAAAAATAAATAATAGAAACGTTCATCTTTAAAGTAAACTCTGTAAACTGGAGAGCTGGTCATTATAACGGGTAAGAAAAGCAGCAGACGAGAGAAGGAAAATAAATCAGGAACAAAGGAGAAATGACTGTTTTTATCTCGGACAACAAAAAAAAAGTAAAATGAACAAATTAAATGTGAATAAAATCAAAAAACTAAAGAACAAAGAAGTAGGTAAAAATGATCTGTGGAAAAAAAAAGGCAGGATTCAACGTGACATGATGAGCAATTTGAATAAAAGCAGAAAAAAAATTGTGATTGAAAGAAGAGAATAAAATAAATTTAGTGACGATGACATTTTACAAAAAAGTAAATATTGATAAAAGTAAAATGACATTAAAGAAAAACGATCCTCCATCCAGGCGTAACTGAGGACGTTTACACGGACCGAAACCAGAACCGGGCCTGATCGAACCCAGTCTGGAGTGGATTTAAAGACGAACGTCTACTTCCGTCCTCTAAACCGCCTAATATTAATGTTGTGTGTTTGCAGAGTGGAGTAAATCCTGAACCATTTCACTGAATGTATGGCTTTTTCTTTTTTTTTATTGAAATTATTCATACTTTTTCTTCTATGCAGATGCAGATGATGTTAAACTGGTCTTTAATCTCCTGATTTATCGCCATGTTAAAGAACCTAAGGTGCAATATAGATTTTTAGTTTATTTTCTCCTTTCTTCGTCTTCCAGGAGCGACTGACAGTCAGGTTGCACTAGTTGCCTTTTTGCCGTCGTTATTAGAGCGAGTTATTAACCGATGCCTTTATGTTATAATGTTTCCGCTTTTCGGGTTCGGATCCGATGCCAAAATACAGCCAGTGAGGCACCGAAGCACATTAACGAGAAGCCAAGGGGAGCGCAGAGCCATCGCCAACTTCACCGCAGGGTGTGTGTGTGTGTGTGTGTCCAGAGAAGTGGGATTCTTCTTCTCCTGTTTAATTTACTACATTTTCCTGCAGGGGTGAACAGGACAAGCGCAGGATGCCACCATGTTTGTGCCAATAAAACAAAATCATGTCCAATTATGCACTTTTGAAAATAACGATTGTTTACGCTGCAAAAGAAAATAATAAAATAAACACAGAACAAACAGATTGTGATTTATCTTTAACTGATGGAATAAAAAGCGAGATTGAGTATTTATGGTGTGTGTGTTCATGAATATTTTGAGTATATTGTTATTCTTTATAAGTCTGCTTTAGTTCTTTTCTTAACAGTTAAAAACAGTTAAAAACTACTCAAGGTTAAAGGTTTTTGGTTAAACGTTTTTTTCTCAAAAAAAAAAGAAACTTTAAGGTAAACTTTATAATTTTTTTTGCCGTCCTTTTTTTAATTTACACACTTCAGGAAAAGAAAAACTTGTTTAAATATTTCAATATTAAATTTATTGCTACAGTATATTTTATAGATTGATATATATGGTAAAAAATTTGTGATGTGTGTATATTTATATAGTAAATTATTTTGGTCAAACTATTTAAATTTAATTAATTTGTTGTCACATTACATGTTAGATGTGAAGTGATATGACGCGACCCTGAATACAGGATCAAGCCGTATTGATGATTGTGTGAATGAGCTACATTTGAACGCTGTCTTTAAATAATAGAAATAAAAGCTTGTCATGTGACAGAGACGCTGCATATTAGTGGAAGGTGTTGTAGAGTTGCTGTACACGACCCTGGGAATGAGCTGTTACTATGGAAACTAGAATCGTTTCAGTTACTTATCGCAACTCATGTATCGCCACACTGACATCAAAATCGATTTTTCAAAAATTATCATTTTTAGTAACGGAAGGACATCGGATGTAAAAAACCTGTGCAGTTCCTTTAGAATCCTACAGGGCGGTGCTCTAAACTATTCTCACATTGTGTGGTAGAGCACATTATTTACTAAAGTTGCACAGGATTTGTAACAAAATCTAAAAAAAATTAAAAGTTTTAATGTTCATGTCTGGATCTTGACGTGGAGACGATGTGGACTGCTGTATGTCGTCTCTGTGTTTTATTATAAAAGGAATTAAATCAGAGTTTAAGTGTTAAACACAATGTCATGTGTAAACACTCCACATCTGAGGCGCACCAACCGCTTCACCTCTAGGAAGTGTGCGCACGCTGCGTCTCGTTTCTGCGGCCTTAATTGGGGAAGATGAAAGTAAAGGAGGAGGAAACCGCTGGACACCTTTTAAATGAATAACGAGCTCATCAGGGGACGGGGAAGAACAAAAGGCTGGTGTACGTGTGTTTAATCAGAGACAGGGTGAGGGAGAGCGAGTCTAATCACACAGGAAGCTCGCAGTTTACAGCTTCAGATTTTACACCCAACGTCCTGTTTACTGGCGGAGAGAAAGTGTTGAAAAACGTCTCATTCTGTCCATCTCTGTCCATCTCACACCCCTGCTCTCACGCGTCTTCAGAGGGAGACGTGTTCTCCGTACATTTGAAAGATGTGTTATGATGTGCGGTCGAGAGTGTATCAGCACGCGAGCAGCAGTGAAGCAGCACCTCATCCTCGCCGTCCTCAGTGTAGATTATATGCACTTGGTTGGTTCATGTTAAGTTTTGTAGTAATGACTATAATCAATAAATCATTTATTGCAGACTGATGTGCCGGACTTTAACTTTGCTAACATGAAATGAAATGAAGAGCAAGGTCTCAATTTCTGTTTTTTTTTTCTTTTCTAACCTGTGACCCTAATGGCTTTGACCTTTTTTATCCTATTTATTGTTTTTTATCCTATTTATAGTTTTTATTTCTATTTAATTCGACGAGCGTCAGGACATTACACACTCCCAGTACACCCAAAGTACACCCAAAGCTTGCCGAGTCTGAGCGACAGGTTAGAGATGTGCAATAAAATACTGCTTTTATTTAAATTAGGTTGAAACTGGAGTACCGGCGGCGCGGTGGTGTAGCGGTTAGCACTGTCGCCTTGCACCTCCAGGGTCCGGGTTCGATTCCCGTCTCTGTGTGCATGGAGTTTGCATGTTCTCCCCGTGCTTGGTGGGTTTCCTCCGGGTACTCCGGTTTCCTCCCACAGTCCAAAGATATGCAGATTAGGTTAATTGGCGTTCCCAAATTGACCATAGTGTGTGTGTGTGTGTGTGTGTGTGCTCTGCGATGGATTGGCACGCTGTCCAGGATGTCCCCCGCCTCGTGCGCTGAGTCTCCTGGGATAGGCTCCAGGTCCCCCGCGACCCTAAATACAGGATAACGCAGTATAGAAGATGAATGAATGAAACTGGAGTGCTAGCGATAACCCGGGGGAAGGTCGATGCTTTCAGAGCAGTGGAACTTTTTAGCATTTAGCAATTATAGTGAAGAAGATCAGAGTCACCTCTCACACTCGTGTCCAGGAAGGCGAGTCAAAATAAGATGAACTGTGGTGTTCTGGAAATGTGTGTAAAGTTTCACCGAGCTGAGGTTCTGCTAAATGTCTATTAGATAGCTAACAATTACAAATACGCTAACGCTAGCATAGCCGAATTAGCTAGGAAATCCCTTTTCCCTGGGAATCCTGGACACCTCACCTTTGACCTTAAAAGTGTAAATTCTGATATTCATTAAAACCATAGTTTATAAAAATGTACTTGATAAAAATTACCAAGTTTTACACACACACACACACACACACACACACACATACAGTACATACACAGACACACACTTTAGTAAACGAGTAAATTGTTGAAAAAGTGAAATGCTCATCATTGGAATATTTCTGCTACTGTAGTCTCCAAGCCGCATGTGATCTTAGCTAATCTTTGCTAATGATCCAGTTAGCATGCTAGCTTTTCTCCTCAATCTCTGTTTTTGTGTGTGTGTGTGTAAATGTGAGGTGCTGAGAATAAAGGCTGGTGTCTGGGTCACAGCCTGGTCCTGCAGCTCAGTTTGTGTAAAGATGCAGGAAATCTCGCCGTGTTGCGCTACACAACTGTAGCGTCGCGCTAACGACTCATGGAGAGGTGAAAGTGTTAGCGGGAGTGTGAGTGCCAAGCTGCCGAACACAAGGCTTTTGTTTTTTAAGTGCCCTGCTCCAGATGGTGTGCGTTATGCCAGAGGTATGCTGGACGTTCGGGATCGGACGTGTTGTTGTTTTTTTACTTAACCGCGATACTGAGTCGAAATTTTATTTGCTAGGCCTGGAGGATCAAAGTGACGCCGCCGGCCTTTAGCTGCGCAGGTGACTGTGTAGAGCCAGGTTTCATTAGTGTGGTTTACACACACACACATACACATGTGCTTCTGCTTTCACCAGCCAATTGGACTTAAACCCCCTGGCTTCAGCCCTGGTCCTGTGAAAACAGGTTCTCACCGTTGTGTTTTTTTGCTCATTATGACTTTAGATTGTTTTTATGCTGTTGTTGTTTTTTCGTTTTATGAATAAGGGGTAAAATGAAACAGGTTTCAAAGTTTGGAGTTGTTTTCTTTAAATCTGAATTAAAGAAGAACTGAATGCAGTGTCTAGTTAATCGTCTGAATCATCACACAAAATACGTAAGCCTGAACTTTACAGTCAACTGTATGGATGCACGTGGCTCCGCCTCCATATGTTAGGCCACACCCTCTTTGCTGAGTCTGCTGCTGATCAACACCGGTTAAACAGGGTTAACACTGGTTATGTGCATTCAGAAAAGTGTAAGGCTGTGTGCTAAACCAGTTTCCTTCCTACACAGTGGACTGGTGTGTGTGTGTAGGGGTGTAATAGGTGAATAGGACACGCCCACAGTGGACTGGTGTGTGTGTGTGTGTGTGTGTGTGTGTGTGTAGGGGTGTAATAGGTGAATAGGACACGCCCACAGTGGACTGGTGATAAATTAATAATGTTAAGAACAAACATTACAAAAAATAAATCTGGATGTATAATAAAATATTGACTTACATAATAACATATAAAAGTCAGTAAAGGTCAAAAGTTTAGACACCCTTTCTAATTCTATATTTTTTGTTTAGTGAATCATTTCCTACATTCTAGAGCAATACTGCAGATTCCACAATTATAAACATTATAAACATATTAAATATTCAAAATTTACATTGTAAATAAACAATAACAAAAGAAAAGCAACAGTACCAAAAACTATCAGTACCTATCTGAACAGTAGTGAGGTTAGATTGTGATGGGGGTTAGGGTTAGGGTTAGGGTTAGAGATATTCAAAGTGTGTCTCACGCTATGTCTCGCACTGTCTCTCAAGTTTTCAGATATGTATTTTGCAGCACGGGCAGCAGTGGGGCCTTCTGTTAAAAATCATTCTAATTCTCTCACCATCTGTCAGTTTGGGAATTTTTTTTGTTTTGTGTGTGTGATGTTTTCAGTAAAGCTGTTTCTTAGATGTTCATATTTTCTCTAACTGGAGGAAAAGTGGAGTGTAGAAATGAAACATACCCCTTCTCCTCCACAGACTGCGGTAGTGAACTGGATGTTAGTTATGGCGCTTTTCCACTGCATAGTTACGGCACGACACGGTTCAGTTCAGCTCACTTTTGGGGGGTTTTCCACTGGGAACAGTACCTGGTACCTGGTCCTTTTTTTAGTATCACCTCAGCCGAGGTTCCAAGCGCGCCGAACCGTTACCAAAACGTGACGTGTAAACTCTGCTGGTCACCGATTGGCCGGAGAAAATCGTCATTACTGCGTCACCGAACTTGCGACACGAGACACAACAGAACCGCTATATTTAGAAACAGCCAGAGAAGGATCGCACGCACCTTTTTGTATTAACCCCAAATTTTCTTTGGCTGCCATCAGCCTCTTTTGAAACAAACTCCTTCGTCTCGCTGTTAAAAACATCCACATGCCGAGAATGAAGAACACCAGGCCGTCAATATGCTCCATTGTTGTGTGTTTGTTTGTGGCGCGTTTACGATGATGTCACGGCAGTAGCGGCGCCGCAACTAAAACGACACGTGAGTAATCCCGCCCACTCTAAAGCGTTACTACACTGCAGTGGAAGCGCGAACCGAGCCGAACTGAGCCGAACCGAAGTGATTTGAACTGAACCATGTCGTGCCGTTACTGCAGTGGAAAAGAGGCATTAGTGTAGTGTATTAAGTTAAATTCAAGCCGAGGTCGACGGTGCTGAGGGAAAAACTCCCTGAGATGGCAATAGGAAGACTCAACAGGAAACCCATCCTCATCTGGGTGATAATGGATAGCAGGGATTGATCTGCTGTCATACTGTGTGTTAGGAGGCTCCTGTTCAGTATAACAGGAGATGTGTTTAAGTTAATATAGTCCTGTTTCATTAATGAAGGCTCAGGTAGACTGTAGGAAATTCCAGTCCTGAACTATTGAGAATGTCCTCAGAGAACAGCTGTCTGCATCAGCTGAGGCAAAGACCGACGTCATGGCAAAGTAGAACCGTCCCCAGTCACCAAACACATCCCAAGCAAGGCATCCATGTGATCTCCAATCAGAAGAAGGGTACCAAGACGAGTCAGGCAGGTCCAGAGGGCAGAGGGGGTCTGGATCACTGACAGCTCAGGAGTGAGAGAGAGAGAGAGAGAGAGAGAGAGAGACAGACAGTAAGACAAGAAAAGAGAGAGATAAGAGTTTGGTTTGATTCACTATAGAAGGTGAATGTATATTTACTGTAGAGTGCAAGCAGGGATTCCAGCAGGGCTAACTATGACATCATAACTAAGAGGGAGAGCCAGAAGGAAACACAGACATGAGGGGGAACTGGGATGTAAAGCAACCAGTCACTTCACCATCAAGAAACCTGAGTGATCAATGAGAGTGAGGAAGGCAGCATCTAAACATACCAGTTCACCGTAATACTCTACATCCATGAGTCCCCCAGATCTGCTCCTTTATCTAAGGCAAATCTATTTATAAAAAAACCTAGACTAAAACACCAGACAGTAAGGGGGGGCGCTCTTGCATGGCAATGGAGTAGGACGTGTTTGGCTCGTGCTCTCGCCGAACTCTTGTTTTTTTTATATAATAAGCGCTTTATTTTACAAAACAGTACAACAAATTTGATATGATTTACCCTCTGAAACAAGGGGGAAATTAATATGCGGGTCAATGGCGGAAAAATTACGCAAATATAAATACGACGCATCATCCAACACTAGGCCCAACGTCGCCTCGTCTTCGTGCTCCACCGTCACCCGGTCTCGAGCAACACCACCCCCTCCGGGCAGTCCGGAGAAAATGGATGCTGAGGCCTTGAAATCCGAGATTCTTCGCTCATTAAAAGAAGACATCTCGGCAGTAATTAAGGCTGAACTAAAAAACGCGCTTGCCGATGATTTCAACGCCCTTAAAAACGAGATACAATCCGTTAAAAGGGAAATTATAAATAATGCGGCGGCGTTTCACTCGGAAATAGAACAAATGAAGACCGTGATACAGGAGGTGGAGGGCGGCCTTTCAACGTGGTCGGACGAGGTGACGACTTTAAAATCTGTGGTCACTTGTTTAAAAACAGAGGTAGCCGAGTTAAGAGGGAAATGCGAGGACATGGAGGGTAGAATGAGAAGGTGTAATATCAGGATAGTGGGGGTCGCTGAGACGGAGGGATCGAGCTCTACTGTGTTTGTGTCGAGGCTGCTGAAACAAACACTACAAATGGAGAAGGATGTGCTTGTGGACCACTCGCATAGAATTCAGGCTCCAAGAAGATCGGATGGTAAACCGCGTGTCATCATGGCGAAACTTCACTACCACCAAGACTGTGTCGAGGTGTTGAGCCGTGCGCGCGCTCGGGCTCCGCTGAGATTTAACGGAGAACCGGTCGCCATTTTCCCGGATTACACTGCGAGTGTTGCCAAGGCCAGAGCTGCGTTTACCGAGGCTCGGAAATTACTGCGGAATCGTCAGGGTGTCCGGTTTGGCATTCTATACCCAGCCCGTTTACGTGTTTCACATGACGGAACAGAAAAGGTGTTTACAGATGCAGAGGAAGCCATGAGGTATATCAGGAAGAACATTATCCCCGCAGAGCCCTGAAAATGTTGCAAACACTTAACTTCTATTCGTCTATACCGTCTTCCGGCCTAGACCGCGCTTCAGTGGAGCGGTGACCTTTTGTTTTTAGCTCCTCCTAGAGGGCGTACAAGGTACTATTCAGTCATGAGCAGGAGACTTTCTACTGATAACACTGACATGACAATATTTACTTAATAGTCTCGCTACTCATGGAAACATCACTGACTCTATTGTTGGTGTACCGTTAAGGTTTCCATCTCTACTTTTAACCTTTTTTGGTTTATCTATCTTACTGTTATTATTATTATTTTATATCTTTTAATTAATGGTGTGACTCTTCCTCAACTCTGAGCTTGTATTGCTTAGTTGCATTTTAAGAGAAGCGTTTAATATCTTTGCCGGTGTTAATAGGCTTACTTTAATTTACTTTTTTCCCCTATTGTTATTACCATTATTATTCTTACTGTTATTACTATGTTATTCCGCAGATTTTACGACATATCATAATGCGCTTTTTGAGTTACTTTTGTATGGTGGGTTTGGCGGGAGCGGGAGCTGATGGCTCTGTAGAGCTCCCAACGCAAACACTCAATGTGTGGATTAGTTTTTGCAGGGTATTTTGTTCACCATGTTCGTGTAGGTGATAGGGGGGAGCGGGGAGGGGGTTTATTGGGGGGTTTTTTTGTTTCTTTCTTTTTTTTTTTTCCTACCAGACTTATTCTGTCAGATGTCCATGTCAATTTACACTTGTTTTCAAGTTGCTTTTATGGATTTCAGTTATATAAACACTTCCCCTTAAGATGACAACTACCAAAACTTCCAAAGTGCTGTATGGCTGCTCAGTTAATTTCGTGAGCTGGAATGTTAAGTCACTTAACCATCCAGTGAAACGTAAAAAGATATTTGCACATTTAAAACAACTTGATGCAGACATCGCATTTCTTCAGGAGACTCATTTACGTTCAATAGATCATTTCCGGCTTAGAGGGAGTTGGGTGGAACAGATGTATCATTCCAATTTCCATTCAAAAGCTAGAGGTGTGGCCATACTCATCAAGAAAAACACGCCATTCACTATGACTAGTGTAGAGGCCGATTCCTTGGGGCGATATGTTATTGTGGTGGGTCAGCTTTATTCCCTACCAGTCATCCTGGCCAATATTTATGCACCAAACTGGGATAACCCTGCATTCTTTTCAAACCTTTTCTCTCGGCTACCAGATATATCATCACACCACCTTATTCTTGGTGGCGACACGAATTGTGTACTCTCCCCCGTTTTAGACCGTAGCTCGTCCAAAAAAGCTCCACTTTCTAAATCAGCACGTTCAATTAAACTTTTTCTTAAATCGTATGGTATAGCTGACGTTTGGCGGTTTCGTAACCCTACTTCCAGAGAATATTCCTTCTTTTCCTCTGTTCATAAGACCTTTTCCCGCATAGATAATTTTTTTCTAGACAAGAGACTTCTTCCTTCTATCACCAAGTGTCATTACGGAGCTATAGTTATATCTGATCATGGTCCCTTAATTATGAAAATGCGTATCCCCGATATACAGTCCAGCTACCGTCCCTGGAGGTTCAACTCTCTACTTCTATCAGAGGAAGCTTTTATTGAATTCATTTCCTCTGAGATTACATTATTCCTTGAGATCAACCAAACACCAGGGATGTCCTCTTCAACTATATGGGAATCACTTAAGGCATATTTACGAGGCCAGATAATTTCATATTGCGCAAGGAAGAATAAAAATGACACTTCACGCCTTAAAGAACTGGCTGATGAGATACTGGAGCTAGATAGACTATATAGTTACCTACCTTCTGCAGACACAATGAAAAAGCGTATACTTTTGCAGACTGAGTTTGATCTCCTGTCAACAAGGCAGGCTGAATATCTTATTTCTAAGTCAAGACATATGTCCTATGAGCATGGAGATAAGGCTGGGCGAACACTTGCTCATCAGCTAAGACAAAGGACTGCCAATCAGTCCATCCCTGTAATTAACAATGAGCAAGGCTTAAAAAATACTGATAGCCTTAAAATTAATGCATGTTTCCAAAATTTTTATCAGTCACTATATACTTCCGATTCATGTGTCGATACTCTCTCTCTGGAGGACTTTTTCAATAATATACATATCCCTTCTGTGGATCCGGTGACGGTTGCTGAATTGGAAGAAAATCTCACGGCGGAAGAGATAGCTTCAGCAATTAGATCTATGCAGAGTGGCAAGTCACCGGGACCGGATGGTTTCCCAACAGATTTCTTTAAAAAATTTTCAGAGCAGCTTTCCCCATTATTGTTGTCAGTTTTTGAAGAGTCACTCTCGGTAAAATCTCTACCACCAACCATGCGTCAGGCAGTTATCTCATTAATCCTTAAAAAAGACAAGAACCCTCTTGAGTGTAGCTCATTTTGTCCAATTTCCCTTCTTAATACTGATGCCAAAGTGCTTGCTAAAGTCCTTGCGCGACGTTTAGAAGGGGTGTTGCCCTCCATCATATCACCTGACCAAACAGGGTTTATTAAGAATCGTTATTCCTTTTTTAACATCAGACGACTTTTGAATATTCTTTACGGCCCCTCTCCACCTGGCACACCGGAGGTAGTTCTCTCACTGGATGTGGAAAAGGCATTTGACCGTGTGGAATGGGGTTATCTTTTTAATACTCTGGAGAGATTTGGATTTGGTCATAAGCTTATATCATGGATAAAACTTTTATATACGTCTCCATTAGCCGCTGTGCGTACTAATAACAGCATATCTGCTTATTTTGAGCTTCAACGTGGCACGAGGCAGGGATGCCCCCTGTCTCCACTTCTATTTGCAGTCGCAATGGAACCACTTGCTTTGACTTTGAGACAAAGAGCCGATATCCAGGGTATTCAACGGGCAGGAATGGAACATAAGGTTTCGCTTTATGCAGACGACATGTTATTATACTTGTCACAGCCCCTGACAAATTTACCCAAGTTAGTCACTCTACTTACAGAGTTTGGCAAAATATCTGGCTATAAAGTTAATATCCAGAAAAGTGAACTAATGCCTGTTGGTGATGGAATCAGTCTGTCATCTTTAAGCTCAATTCCTTTTAAAATTAGCCCTAAAAAATGTAAATATCTTGGGATTTGGGTTACGCATGATCATAAAGACTTGTTCGGAGCCAATTATCCACCTCTCTTATCCAATCTAAAACAAGATCTTGAGCGTTGGGACCACCTCCATCTTTCATTGGGTGGAAGAATTAATACAATAAAAATGAGTGTATTGCCCAAGTTTCTGTATATTTTTCAGTGCCTTCCGTTATTCTTAACAAAATCTTTCTTTTCCAAATTAAATAATCATATTTCAACCTTTATTTGGAACAAAAAAACACCAAGAATTAAAAGAAGTATACTGCAGAGACCTCGTGCAACAGGAGGGATGGCACTTCCAAATTTCCTGTACTATTACTGGGCAGCCAATATAAGAGCACTGATGTTCTGGTTAAATAATGACATTAATTCCCCTGTATGGACAATTCTGGAGGCGGCCTCAGTTAGACACACCTCTCTAATAGCATTATTGTGTTCTAAAATACCACTTGTTCAACCAATCTCTAGTCTGACCTCTAATCCAGTTGTTAAACATTCAGTTAAAATCTGGAATCAATTCAGAATATCGTTTTCTCTTAAAGAATTACCGCAGGCTGCCCCAATTGCTGAAAATTACATGTTTGTTCCATCTATGATGGATGATGCTTTTAAAATTTGGGCTAGAAATGGATTGATCTCATTGTCTGAACTTTATATTGATGGAAATTTTGCATCCTTCGAACAGTTAGTACAGAAATACGACATTCCTAAATCACACTTTTATAGGTATTTGCAGCTTCGGAATTTTGTGGCATTGAATTCTAATAATTTCCCATCATGCCCTCCACTTTCTTTATTAGATTCAATATTTGAATGTAAATCAGTCCAAAAACAAACCATACGCAGGATCTATGAAATGCTCAATGTGTATGATTCAACACCCTTAGACTTACTCAGGAATAAATGGGAGACAGATTTAGATGAACCAATTTCAGAGGAAATCTGGCACAAAATAATACAGGGAATTTCCTCATCATCCATTTGCCTTAGACATGCTGTAATACAATTTAAGATTGTGCATCGTCTACACGGGTCAAAAGTTAGACTTTCTAAGATTAAAACTGATATAGACACCACATGTGACAGATGCAGACAGGCTCCTGCAACTCTGCTGCATATGTTCTGGACTTGTCCAAGACTCTACATGTTCTGGACCAAGATTTTCGATACTTTTTCTGGAATATTTGGAGAGACAGTAGAGCCGACTCCATTTGTAGCATTGTTTGGTGTGCCTCCAGAAAACAAAGGAAAATTTTTTGACCAAAGGAAAATTAAAATATTGGCCTTCTGTTCCCTTTTAGCTAGGAGATTAATTCTGACTAAATGGAAAGACCCTGATCCACCAACATTTAGCCACTGGATAAGGGAAGTGATGTACTGCCTTAAATTGGAGAAAATTAGGTATACAGTTAAAGGGTCTACTGACACATTTTATGATATTTGGCAGCCTTTCTTAACTTTTGCTGAGGGCCTGAACGCAGATATTATTGTACTGTAAAGGAAGTGTGTGGGGAAGATTACTTACTTATTTACTTATTATTTTATTTAATTGAAAAAAAATTTTATGGACATGTGATTGTTATGGCATCCTTGTGTTTGTCTGGTGTTGGGGGGGATGGGGGGGTTGGTTTTTGTGTTCTCTTTTGTTGTGTTTTCTTGTGTTTTTTTTCTGTATAGTTTGAAAATAAATAAAAAAAAAACTTTGATCAAAAAAAAACACCAGACAGTAAATCATTACAATAGTTCAACCTAGAGGTGATAAAAGCATTAACAATTTTTCTGCATTGTTTAGTGACGATATATTCCTTATACTGTATTGACAATATTTCTGAAATAAAAGAACGCTTTCCTGGTAATATTATCTACATGAGCTTCAAATAAAAGACTGAAATCTATAATCACACCAAAGTATTTTACTGTTGCACTTGATGGAACAGAAATGCCATCTAAAGTTAGTGTGATAAAGCTTACTTCTAGCTGCATGTGGTATTAGTACCAGTACTTCTCTCTTGTCAGGATTAAGCAGAAGAAAGTTCATTAACATCCACATCTCTTATGTCCTTCACAATTGATAAACTTTTTCACTCTTGCCTTTTCTCATCCGGCTTTGCTGAGACATAGAACTGTGTGTCATCAGCATAAAGGTGGAAACTAATAGCATGCTTATGAATTATGTTGCCCAGAGGAAGCACATAGGGAGAAAATAGCAGTGGACCTCATAGTGTCTGAGTGTAGTGTAGTGTATGAGTGTAGTGTATAAGTGTACTTTAGTGTATGAGTGTAGTGTAGTGTCTGAGTGTATAAGTGTAGTGTAGTGTATGAGTGTAGTGTATAAGTGTACTTTAGTGTCTGAGTGTAGTGTAGTGTCTGAGTGTAGTGTAGTGTCTGAGTGTAGTGTATAAGTGTACTTTAGTGTATGAGTGTAGTGTAGTGTCTGAGTGTAGTGTATAAGTGTACTTTAGTGTATGAGTGTAGTGTAGTGTATGAGTGTATAAGTGTAGTGTAGTGTATGAGTGTAGTGTATAAGTGTACTTTAGTGTATGAGTGTAGTGTAGTGTCTGAGTGTAGTGTATAAGTGTACTTTAGTGTATGAGTGTAGTGTAGTGTATGAGTGTATAAGTGTAGTGTAGTGTATGAGTGTAGTGTATAAGTGTACTTTAGTGTCTGAGTGTAGTGTAGTGTCTGAGTGTAGTGTAATGTATGAGTGTAGTGTAGTGTCTGAGTGTAGTGTAGTGTCTGAGTGTAGTGTAGTGTATGAGTGTAGTGTAGTGTCTGAGTGTAGAGTAATGTATGAGTGTAGTATAGTGTCTGAGTGTAGTTTAGTGTATGAGTGTAGTGTAGTGTCTGAGTGTAGTGTAGTGTATGAGTGTAGTGTATGAGTGTAGTGTAGTGTCTGAGTGTAGTGTAGTGTCTGAGTGTAGTGTAGTGTCTGAGTGTAGTGTATGAGTGTAGTGTAGTGTCTGAGTGTAGTGTCTGAGTGTAGTGTAGTGTATGAGTGTAGTGTAGTGTATGAGTGTAGTGTAGTGTCTGAGTGTAGTGTAGTGTATGAGTGTAGTGTAGTGTCTGAGTGTAGTGTAGTGTCTGAGTGTATTGTAATGTATGAGTGTAATTTAGTGTCTGAGTGTAGTGTAGTGTATGAGTGTAGTGTAGTGTCTGAGTGTAGTGTATGAGTGTAGTGTAGTGTCTGAGTGTAGTGTAGTGTATGAGTGTAGTGTAGTGTCTGAGTGTAGTGTATGAGTGTAGTGTAGTGTCTGAGTGTAGTGTCTGAGTGTAGTGTAGTGTATGAGTGTAGTTTAGTGTATGAGTGTAGTGTAGTGTATGAGTGTAGTGGAGTGTATGAGTGTAGTGTAGTGTCTGAGTGTAGTGTAGTGTATGAGTGTAGTGTAGTGTCTGAGTGTAGTGTATGAGTGTAGTGTAGTGTCTGAGTGTAGTGTCTGAGTGTAGTGTAGTGTATGAGTGTAGTTTAGTGTATGAGTGTAGTGTAGTGTCTGAGTGTAGTGGAGTGTATGAGTGTAGTGTATGAGTGTACTGTAGTGTATAAGTGTAGTGTAGTGTCTGAGTGTAGTGTAGTGTATGAGTGTAGTGTAGTGTCTGAGTGTAGTGTAGTGTCTGAGTGTAGTGTAGTGTATGAGTGTAGTGTAGTGTCTGAGTGTAGTGTACTGTAGTGTATGAGTGTAGTGTAGTGTAGTGTCTGAGTGTAGTGTAGTGTCTGAGTGTAGTGTAGTGTATGAGTGTAGTGTAGTGTATGAGTGTAGTGTAGTGTCTGAGTGTAGTGTAGTGTCTGAGTGTAGTGTAGTGTCTGAGTGTAGTGTATGAGTGTAGTGTAGTGTCTGAGTGTAGTGTAGTGTATGAGTGTAGTGTAGTGTCTGAGTGTAGTGTAGTGTCTGAGTGTAGTGTAGTGTATGAGTGTAGTGTAGTGACTGAGTGTAGTGTAGTGTCTGAGTGTAGTGTAGTGTCTGAGTGTAGTGTATAAGTGTAGTGTAGTGTATGAGTGTAGTGTAGTGTCTGAGTGTAGTGTAGTGTCTGAGTGTAGTGTCTGAGTGTAGTGTAGTGTCTGAGTGTAGTGTAGTGTATGAGTGTAGTGTAGTGTATGAGTGTAGTGTATGAGTGTAGTGTCTGAGTA
Source organism: Channallabes apus (assembly GCA_030522415.1). Lineage (NCBI taxonomy): Eukaryota > Metazoa > Chordata > Actinopteri > Siluriformes > Clariidae > Channallabes > Channallabes apus. The sequence continues at coordinate 41,623,435 of CM060113.1, forward strand.
TAGTGTAGTGTCTGAGTGTAGTGTCTGAGTGTAGTGTAGTGTCTGAGTGTAGTGTAGTGTATGAGTGTAGTGTAGTGTATGAGTGTAGTGTAGTGTCTGAGTGTAGTGTAGTGTCTGAGTGTAGTGTAGTGTATGAGTGTAGTGTAGTGTATGAGTGTAGTGTAGTGTCTTAGTGTAGTGTAGTGTCTGAGTGTAGTGTAGTGTATGAGTGTAGTGTAGTGTCTGAGTGTAGTGTATGAGTGTAGTGTTGTGTATGAGTGTAGTGTAGTGTCTGAGTGTAGTGTAGTGTCTGAGTGTAGTGTATGAGTGTAGTGTAGTGTCTGAGTGTAGTGTAGTGTATGAGTGTAGTGTAGTGTATGAGTGTAGTGTAGTGTCTGAGTGTAGTATAGTGTCTGAGTGTAGTGTAGTGTCTGAGTGTAGTGTAGTGTATGAGTGTAGTGTATGAGTGTAGTGTAGTGTATGAGTGTAGTGTAGTGTCTGAGTGTAGTGTAGTGTAGTGTATGAGTGTAGTGTATGAGTGTAGTGTAGTGTCTGAGTGTAGTGTAGTGTCTGAGTGTAGTGTAGTGTATGAGTGTAGTGTCTGAGTGTAGTGTAGTGTCTGAGTGTAGTGTAGTGTATGAGTGTAGTGTAGTGTCTGAGTGTAGTGTCTGAGTGTAGTGTCTGAGTGTAGTGTATAAGTGTAGTGTATGAGTGTAGTGTAGTGTATGAGTGTAGTGTAGTGTCTGAGTGTAGTGTAGTGTCTGGGTGTAGTGTAGTGTATGAGTGTAGTGTAGTGTATGAGTGTAGTGTAGTGTCTGAGTGTAGTGTAGTGTATGAGTGTAGTGTAGTGTATGAGTGTAGTGTAGTGTCTGAGTGTAGTGTACTGTCTGAGTGTAGTGTAATGTATGAGTGTAGTGTAATGTCTGAGTGTAGTGTAGTGTCTGAGTGTAGTGTAATATATGAGTGTAGTGTAGTGTCTGAGTGTAGTGTAATGTATGAGTGTAATTTAGTGTCTGAGTGTAGTGTAGTGTATGAGTGTAGTGTAGTGTCTGAGTGTAGTGTATGAGTGTAGTGTAGTGTCTGAGTTGTAGTGTAGTGTCTGAGTGTAGTGTATGAGTGTAGTGTAGTGTATGAGTGTAGTGTATGAGTGTATTGTAGTGTCTGAGTGTAGTGTAGTGTAGTGTATGAGTGTAGTGTAGTGTCTGAGTGTAGTGTATGAGTGTAGTGTAGTGTCTGAGTGTAGTGTATGAGTGTAGTGTAGTGTAGTGTCTGAGTGTAGTGTCTGAGTGTAGTGTAGTGTCTGAGTGTAGTGTAGTGTCTGAGTGTAGTGTATAAGTGTAGTGTAGTGTCTGAGTGTAGTGTCTGAGTGTAGTGTAGTGTTTGAGTGTAGTGTAGTGTCTGAGTGTAGTGGAGTGTCTGAGTGTAGTGTAGTGTCTGAGTGTAGTGTAGTGTCTGAGT
>CM060113.1:41629871-41632371 GCA_030522415.1 Channallabes apus
CGCCGCGTTCCTCAACGCCGCGTTCCTCATCGCCGCGTTCCTCATCGCCGCGTTCCTCAACGCCGCGTTCCTCATCGCCGCGTTCCTCATCGCCGCGTTCCTCATCGCCGCGTTCCTCAACACACGCGTTCCTCATCGCCGCGTTCCTCATCGCCGCGTTCCTCATCGCCGCGTTCCTCATCGCCGCGTTCCTCATCGCCGCGTTCCTCATCGCCGCGTTCCTCAACGCCGCGTTCCTCATCGCCGCGTTCCTCATCGCCGCGTTCCTCATCGCCGCGTTCCTCAACGCCGCGTTCCTCAACGCCGCGTTCCTCATCGCCGTGTTCCTCAACGCCGCGTTCCTCATCGCCGCGTTCCTCATCGCCGCGTTCCTCAACGCCGCGTTCCTCATCGCCGCGTTCCTCATCGCCGCGTTCCTCAACACACGCGTTCCTCATCGCCGCGTTCCTCATCGCCGCGTTCCTCATCGCCGCGTTCCTCATCGCCGCGTTCCTCAACACCGCGTTCCTCATCACCGTGTTCCTCAACACCGCGTTCCTCATCACCGCGTTCCTCATCGCCGCGTTCCTCATCGCCGCGTTCCTCATCGCCGCGTTCCTCATCGCCGCGTTCCTCATCGCCGCGTTCCTCATCGCCGCGTTCCTCAACACCGCGTTCCTCATCACCGTGTTCCTCAACACCGCGTTCCCGAAGAGCGAGAGCAGCGGATTGATGAGAAGGTTCCATCTTTATGACTTTCTCAGAGAGAGCGTTACTCATGGTGTGATTATGATGCGTAGCGTGAAAGTTAGAGAATCAAATGCAAATGACTCACCTGCAATCTGATTCACTGACTCAGCGACTTGGAGAGTCAGAGATAGAGAGTCAGGGACTTAGTGACTCAGAAGCTAAGTAACTCATTGACTGAATGATTTGAAGACTCACTGATGCAGAGACTGACGGACTCAGTGTCAGTCTATCAGTGTCTCAGTGTCTCAGTGTTTCAGTCTCTCAGTGTCTCAGTCTATCAGTGTCTCAGTGTTTCAGTCTCTCAGTGTCTCAGTCTCTCAGTCTATCAGTGTTTCAGTCTCTCAGTGTCTCAGTCTCTCAGTGTCTCAGTCTCTCAATGTCTCAGTGTCTCAGTCTCTCAGTGTCTCAATGTCTCAGTCTCTCAGTGTTTCAGTCTCTCAGTGTTTCAGTCTCTCAGTCTCTCAGTGTCTCAATGTCTCAGTGTCTCAGTCTCTCAGTGTTTCAGTCTCTCAGTGTCTCAGTCTCTCAATGTCTCAGTCTCTCAGTGTCTCAATGTCTCAGTCTCTCAGTGTCTCAATGTCTCAGTGTCTCAGTCTCTCAGTGTTTCAGTCTCTCAGTGTCTCAGTCTCTCAATGTCTCAGTCTCTCAGTGTCTCAGTGTCTCAATGTCTCAGTCTCTCAGTGTCTCAATGTCTCAGTCTCTCAGTGTCTCAGTGTTATTCAGACTCAGTTATGTGTTTGTTTATGTGTGTGTGTTTGTGTATTTGTGTGTTTAGGTGTGTGTGTGTGTGTGTGTGTGTGTGTGTGTGTAAAACAGACACAGTCAGAGGGTTTTTGTTCCGTCTATGCTGCATACAGTTAGTTGGTTATAACTCATAATTTGCCAACAAAATCAGGAAAGTCCCAAGGAAACGCTTCTCACCTCGGAATTCCTCCTGTGCGCGTCTGCACGCTGATGTCAGACCAACATGGCGGCTCTGAGCGCCAGCAGTAACACAGCAGCACTTCCTCCGGTATTAAACACTGACTCCACACTGCTCTCCTCTCACTGATCTGAGGTCAGCACTCGGCTCCGGTAGCTGAGGAGAATTCATACTACAGCCCCAGCTGCAGGGTCAAAGGTGATCACATGACCTGGGGTATGAACCCAAACAGCCGATGGCATCACCATGGCGACGCTTCCTGTTCACATCCTTTATAATTAAAGCTGCAGTGAGACTAAACAGTGTCAGAGGTGTTAATGAGTCTGATAAACTAATCAATAAACAGTGTGTGTGTGTGTCTGGTGTGTGTGTGTGTGTGCGTGTGTGTGTAACTGCTCATTCTTTGAACCTGACCGCCACACGTTAATTTTTAATCTAATGCCATCTCTGAGGAGCAAAAGTCCAACCTTTATTTACTCAGAGACTTTCTACCTGTCTGTCTCTCTACCTGTCTGTCTCTCTACCTGTCTGTCTCTCTGTGTCTGTCTCTCTACCTGTCTGTCTCTCTACCTGTCTGTCTCTCTGTGTCTGTCTCTCTGTGTCTGTCTTATGTCCTCGGCTTGTCTGTCTGTCCTTCTCCTCATCGCTCCAGCACACAGGAAACATGCAGAGCTTTTTTCTCTGTTTAAAGAATGAATAAATGAACAGATCTTTATTTTTAATCTGAAAGTTTTCTAATTAAATATTTTCTCTCAGCGTTTTGCTTTGGTGTGAAGTGAAGCCGAGCAGATCCGTGCCTGTGGTCTGTGAGGAACTCAGGCAGGGAAGTGTGAAGTTGTTGAACATGCT
>CM060113.1:41637371-41642371 GCA_030522415.1 Channallabes apus
GTAAGTGTTCGAGTGTGTGTAAACACTGACTCTGGCTTTAATGATCTTAAAGTGAAACGTGTGTGTGAATTTCACACATCTGTCTTCCATTTGATCTTATTATTACTCACACACACACACACACACACACACACACACACACACACACACACACACACGCTTCCCTCATTCCTTCAGTGTCCAGAGAAGATAAAGTCCCGTGATCTCTCCTCTGATGGAGCGATGCCATGTAACTCTCTCTCTCTCTCTTATCATTATTGTGTGTGTGTGTGTGTGTGTGTGTGTGTCAGAAGTTGGTCTTTAGGTGCAAATGCGTCTTGCTTTTAAAGCTTTTGAAACGCTCTTGTTTAGTCTAGCAGTGAGATTGTGCTGCTTTAACCTCCAGTCTGTTCCAGTAAACTATTCTCTTTCACACACTTCAAGTATATGTGTGTCTGTGTGTGTGTGTGTGTGTGTGTGTGTGTGTGTGTGTGTTTGAGGTCCCTATAAATGTCATTCAGACTACACAAACTTTGTGTAATAAGTAGTGAGAATGTACTATGTAAGCGCGTAGTTTGTGCAGTAAAGCGTTAGCGTAAGTAACGCACAGCGCGAGTGTTAGCGAGCTAAATATTAGCGACATAAATGTGGCGGTATTTAAACACTAAAGAGTGAAAAGAGCGGGTCTTTGATTCATGATGGTTTATGTTCCATGTTGTTGATATAAACACACTTGAGCGATCAGTGGAGAATAATAATTAGTTTAATGCTGCAGTACTTGATATGAATATGCATGAGTTAAGGCCCGCCCCCATGTCCTCCTGTCATGAAAGGAATTTCAGGAATTTACTGTATGACCGTGTGGAATGTCTGTTAGACCTCTGTGTGTGTGTGTGTGTGTGTGGCCGGAGTGAGCGTGTCCGTGTCCTCATACCTTCCACAGAGCTTTAGAAGCCGTGTTAGATTGGAGTGTTAGTGAGCGGATGCAGTATGTCGCCCCCTGCCTGTGTGGAGCAGATCTGCACTGATGTGTTTGGAAGAAGACATCGCGTAATAAACTGCGACTGATTTAGACAGTATTTTATTTTCCCGTTTCAACTGAATGTCCTCCTTTAGTGCAGATTTATTTCACAAACTATTTCTTTCTATTTCTTTAGAATATCATCCAAAAGAAATAATCAAATTGTTATTTATTATTTTTGAGATCTTTTATCATTATTCTGTCTGATATATTACACTCGACTCTGTTCCTCCCTCTTTGTTTCTTGAATGTTTGGCTGTGATTATGGAAACGGATAAACCGATTCAAACTGTGACGTGTCGTTCATTCTTTAATAAATAAATTATACTCGTTAGTGAGATGCTGAGTAATAAGAGGAATAAAACACTCTACATTTACATCGAATTTCCTTACTAACAGAGTAAGATGGCAGTCTTTAATTGTGTGTGTGTGTGTGTGTGTGTGTGTGTAGGTACATGTACTGGACAGACTGGGGTGAGGAGCCGAGGATCGAGCGCTCGGGGATGGACGGCAGCAGCAGGAGGGTGATTATAGAGGAGGACATTTACTGGCCCAACGGCCTGACCATCGACCTGGACGAGCAGAAACTGTACTGGGCCGACGCCAAGCTCAGCTTCATCCACAGAGCCAACCTGGACGGCACCGCACGGTCTGCTCCACACACACACACACACACACACACGGCTTGTCCCTCACACACATTGTGAAATCGTGTAGCATTTTGGTTGTCATGGTTACAGAGAACAGCTGCTGAAGAACTCCTGAACCTGCTAGTGGGTCACACACTGCCTTCTCCCCTGTGCCTCTCCACTCATCTCCCATCCACTTTGTTCTTCTCAGTTCTTACTCGTTCCTCTCTATTCCTTGTGTTCTGTCATGTTGTACTCTGTTCGTTTCCTTTTCCTTCCTCTCTCCTCTGCTTTTTCCTTTTTTCCTGCTCTGTTCTCTTTCAGTCTTCTCAGATGTTCCTCGCCTTTCGTGTATCTTCTCTGTCCATTGCGATCGTTCCTCTTCCATATATTTTCTGGTTCCGCTCCTGTCTCGTGTATCCGGTTCTGTCCCGTTCTATCCTGTGATTTCTGTAGTTTTTTCGCACCTCAGCTTGTGCTCTGTGTTACACAAGAACGCCGGCTCTGTTTCACGCCGGTGATTCCGGACACCTCTGATTAATGACGGGGTTTACGGAGCTCCAGCTCACTTCAATCGCTCGCGCCGCCGCCCCAGAGCCCGTTTACGTCACAAGTCTGGATGGAATTAAGCTTCATCTCCCTCAGCTCCTCAGGACAGCTCCGTTATTCACACCATGTTACATCCCTGGTGTTGTCCTGCAGGTTACCCCTGAGAGACCCCCTGTCTGTCTGTACTGCGCTGCTGCTCACGGCCTCGTTCAGAGTGTTTACACACACACACACACACACACACACACAGAGGCTGTACTTCTGATTCAGAAAGCAGACCCTCTTCACTAACAGACATCGCTATCAGGACCTTCACTGAAGCGTAGAGCCGGTAATCAGGGCCGTAGTGTTACAGAAACAACTTCCTACAATGTCTGAAGAACATCTGCTGTAATCCATTCTCAATGTTGTTAGAAAGTTCTCGTACAAAAGTTACAAAACAGCCCCGTTGTGGGAGTGTGTGTGTGCGCGAGAGGTTTTTAGGATAACGCGCTGATAGATTTAATGCTCTGGGAAACAAAAGACCCCTAAAATGAAAAGGTTGAAAAAATGTTTAGCTAATTTAAAACAATTTGTTATCTGCATTGTGCTGTGAATGACCTTCAGCCGGCTGAACCCACAGGAGCGGCGTGAGGCTCCGTCTTTACTCGCGGAGCCTTTTATAATTATACCATTATACATGTGTTTATTGTAAATCACTCAAATTAAAGTCTACAATCAATTTTTAATCTAAAAATCATCAGAAAGTCATGAGCTACATGAAGCCTTGACGTCTGTCAGCGGGAATCACGTCTCACGTCTCAGTCAGGAGTAAACATCTGTCCTTTAACTTTCCACATAGAAACCTGAGCGCTAGAATATTTACTGCGACTCGCTCTCGTAAAAAATTGTTTTGGAAAATATCAGGATTGTGACGAGATAAAATTGCAAATCCAGATGTTTGATTTAACGAGCAAAATATCTGATTAACGAGTTTATAAAAAAAACAGTTCACTCATTAAACACTTTGCTAATTATATGCAGATTTCCCTCGGAGAGCTTTTAACAGCGTCAGAGACTTTCACACTGTATTAAACATTAAATGTGTCTCCGATTCAGGACGCGTCAGGAGCGCGGACTCCGGAGGCTCAGTGTAGGCAGTAGGACTCGAGGTTTTCCCACGTAATCAATAAAGCCAGGAACGTGTTCAGGAATCGCTGATCTGAATCCTCACATCGCGTGTGTGAGAGACATAGTGTGACTTTTTACATGTATGCAAATTGTATTTATTATTAATCACTTGATTATCTTCAGCTGTTTGTAGAAAGTAAACATCAAACGGCGTGTTGGTGTGTGACATCGAGACACAAGAGCGCTGAACGGTTGTGTTGTTGTTGTTTTCAGAGAGACGGTGGTGGCAGGGACACTCACACACCCGTTTGCCCTCACACTGTTTGACGAGACGCTGTACTGGACAGACTGGCAAACCCGCTCGATACACTCCTGCAACAAACACACGGGTAACGACAGGAGAGAAATCCTCAACGGCATCTACTCGCCCATGGACATCCAGGTGCTGGGGCAGAAGAGACAGCCTTACAGTGAGTGTTTATCTTACACACACACACACACACATATTAGTGATGGTCGTTCATGAACGATTCGTTATTTTTGAACGAATCTTTAACATGACTCAGATGAAGGAGTCGTCTCGGAGAGTGATTCGTTCAGTTTCTATCGGGCGCGCATGCGCAAAGCATCGCAACACCTCCGTATGTTATATACAGGAAACAGTATTGAACGATTCTCAGCAATAAGTCTTTGAGTCTCGAGTCGTTCGTTCTTTTAACACGTGACTCCCATAGACGCTATGCGGTGCAATAGATTCAAAAGAACGAACGACTCAGACTGGAAGATATAAGAGGTGAGCTGCTCATTCTGTTTATTATAATATGTCCTTAGTTACATGGTAATATTTCCATAACTGGAACTATAGACAAAATTTGTGTATGTAGACGTGTTGAGTCTGTTTTATTGAAAATGCAACATTTTAATTTATTTCTGATCAAAAGAACGAAATGAACGAAATGACTCAAAATGAGATTCAAAATTACTTTGATGAACGAGATTCAAAGAACCGAGTCACTAAAATGATTCGAACTTCCCATCACGAACACACACACTCAGGTAGGCCTCTATTTTATTCACCTGAGGCAAATTGTCTCATTCCATATATGGAAATGTGGGTGTGTCTCTAAATCCTCTGAAGTATGTATAAGTACAATGTCGAAAACATTCTGTTAGCCTGCGAGCTAACGATAAATAACCTGAGAGGATTTCTGACAGGATGATTCAACATAATTTGTGATTATTTAATATCTTTACAGCTGAAGCTAGCTAATAAAAATGACTTAAAGTGATTATAAGGATATAAGATAGAGTTCAAAAATATTTGCAATCTTCCTGCGAAACATAGCTGACTAACTATATTATTTGTTAGCAGTTTAAACCGCGAGATTAGCTGAGCTGATGAGGAGTCAAAATTATTTAACTTTTTTACCTTTTAAAAAAAAAAAAAAAAAACTTAATTTAGCAAACAATATGAGCTGATCTAATCTCAGAGGATGGACAGGAAGTCATTTCCATGTACAATCAGAGTGTCTGTGCCAACATTAGCATGCTAGCTAATAAACAGGAAAACTGACAGGATTTCTGACCGAACTTTTAATCAGATTGATGAATGTCCAAGATCTTTACTGCTAATGTTAGCCAGCTAGCCAGAATTAGCTCGCATTGTGTTCTGTTAATAGACGTTTCACACTCGTGTTATGTAGCTAGGGCTA
>CM060113.1:41647371-41649871 GCA_030522415.1 Channallabes apus
TGTGAGGAGAGTCGGTGTGAGGAGAGTCGGTGTGAGAAGAGTCGGTGTGAGGAGAGTCAGTGAGGAGAGTCGGTGTGAGGAGAGTCGGTGTGAGGAGAGTCGGTGTGAGGAGAGTCGGTGTGAGGAGAGTCGGTGTGAGGAGTCGGTGTGAGGAGAGTCGGTGTGAGGAGTCGGTGTGAGGAGAGTCGGTGTGAGGAGAGTCAGTGTGAGGAGAGTCAGTGTGAGGAGTCAGTGTGAGGAGAGTCAGTGTGAGGAGTCAGTGTGAGGAGTCAGTGTGAGGAGAGTCGGTGTGAGGACTGTCGGTGTGAGGAGTCAGTGTGAGGAGAGTCGGTGTGAGGAGAGTCGGTGTGAGGAGAGTCGGTGTGAGGAGTCGGTGTGAGGAGAGTCAGTGTGGAGAGTCAGCGTGAGGAGAGTCGGTGTGAGAAGAGTCGGTGTGAGGAGTCGGTGTGAGGAGTCGGTGTGAGGAGTCGGTGTGAGGAGAGTCAGCGTGGAGACTCGGCGTGAGGAGTCGGCGTGAGGAGTCGGCGTGAGGAGAGTCGGTGTGAGGAGAGTCGGTGTGAGGAGAGTCGGTGTGAGGAGAGTCGGTGTGAGGAGAGTCGGCGTGAGGAGTCGGCGTGAGGAGAGTCGGCGTGAGAAGAGTCGGTGTGAGGAGTCGGTGTGAGGAGAGTCAGCGTGAGGAGTCGGTGTGAGGAGTCGGTGTGAGGAGTCGGTGTGAGGAGAGTCAGTGTGAGGAGAGTCGGTGTGAGGAGAGTCGGTGTGAGGAGAGTCGGTGTGAGGAGAGTCAGTGTGAGGAGTCAGTGTGAGGAGAGTCGGTGTGAGGAGTCAGTGTGAGGAGAGTCGGTGTGAGGAGAGTCGGTGTGAGGAGAGTCAGTGTGAGGAGAGTCAGTGTGAGGAGTCAGTGTGAGGAGAGTCAGTGTGAGGAGTCAGTGTGAGGAGTCAGTGTGAGGAGAGTCGGTGTGAGGACTGTCGGTGTGAGGAGTCAGTGTGAGGAGAGTCGGTGTGAGGAGAGTCGGTGTGAGGAGAGTCGGTGTGAGGAGTCGGTGTGAGGAGAGTCAGTGTGGAGAGTCAGCGTGAGGAGTTGGCGTGAGGAGAGTCGGTGTGAGAAGAGTCGGTGTGAGGAGTCGGTGTGAGGAGTCGGTGTGAGGAGAGTCAGCGTGGAGAGTCGGCGTGAGGAGTCGGCGTGAGGAGTCGGCGTGAGGAGAGTCGGTGTGAGGAGAGTCGGTGTGAGGAGAGTCGGCGTGAGGAGTCGGCGTGAGGAGAGTCGGTGTGAGAAGAGTCGGTGTGAGGAGTCGGTGTGAGGAGAGTCAGTGTGGAGAGTCGGCGTGAGGAGAGTCGGTGTGAGGAGAGTCGGTGTGAGGAGTCGGTGTGAGGAGAGTCAGCGTGGAGAGTCAGCGTGAGGAGTCGGTGTGAGGAGAGTCGGTGTGAGGAGTCGGTGTGAGGAGTCGGTGTGAGGAGAGTCAGTGTGAGGAGAGTCGGTGTGAGGAGAGTCGGTGTGAGGAGAGTCGTTGTGAGGAGTCGGTGTGAGGAGAGTCAGTGTGGAGAGTCAGCGTGAGGAGTCGGCGTGAGGAGAGTCGGTGTGAGGAGTCGGTGTGAGGAGTCGGTGTGAGGAGAGTCGGTGTGAGGAGAGTCGGTGTGAGGAGAGACGGTGTGAGGAGTCAGTGTGAGGAGTCAGTGTGAGGAGAGTCGGTGTGAGGAGAGTCAGTGTGAGGAGTCAGTGTGAGGAGAGTCAGTGTGAGGAGTCAGTGTGAGGAGAGTCGGTGTGAGGAGAGTCAGTGTGAGGAGTCAGTGTGAGGAGTCAGTGTGAGGAGAGTCGGTGTGAGGAGAGTCGGTGTGAGGAGCGTCGGTGTGAGGAGAATCAGTGTGAGGAGAGTCGGTGTGAGGAGAATCAGTGTGAGGAGTGTCGGTGTGAGGAGTCAGTGTGAGGAGTCAGTGTGAGGAGAGTCAGTGTGAGGAGTCAGTGTGAGGAGAGTCGGTGTGAGGAGAGTCAGTGTGAGGAGTCAGTGTGAGGAGTCAGTGTGAGGAGAGTCGGTGTGAGGAGAGTCGGTGTGAGGAGCGTCGGTGTGAGGAGAATCAGTGTGAGGAGAGTCGGTGTGAGGAGAATCAGTGTGAGGAGAGTCGGTGTGAGGAGAATCAGTGTGAGGAGAGTCGGTGTGGAGAGAGTCGGTGTGAGGAGTCAGTGTGAGGAGTGTCGGTGTGAGGAGTCAGTGTGAGGAGTCAGTGTGAGGAGAGTTAGTGTGAAGAGTCAGTGTGAGGAGAGTCAGTGTGAGGAGTCGGTGTGAGGAGTCAGTGTGAGGAGAGTCGGTGTGAGGAGTCAGGGTGAGGAGTCTAGTGTTGCTGCAGAAACAAAATGTGACACGGTGGTGGAGGTACAGTAGAGCAAGACGTGTATTACTGACTTTACCGTAACTGTAATGTCACAGTCAAAGTTTTTGCCTTGTTCTGTGTCCAATCAAATGCTTCCATATATATATAGACTCCGCCCCAATACACAGAACACTTT
>CM060113.1:41654871-41659871 GCA_030522415.1 Channallabes apus
CTGCTCGAGCTGATCAGAAGAGCGCGAGATCTTTCACTTCCCGTAGGAGTCGAGCTGGAGACATTCCTGTGTGATGACCTCAGACGCTGTTCAGTACTGAGCTCACACCGTCTCTCTCTCTCTCCTGTCTCTCTCTCTCTCTGAATGTGGTAGTAGATGTGTGTGTGTGTGTGTGTGTGTGTGTGTTGTGTCTCAGCCGTCTGCGTGTCTAATCAAGGCAGTAAAGTCAGTGAAAGCAGTGAGTCAGTGCCGCGAGCCTCCTGCTGACCTTCAAAGCCTCTGACGTTTTCATTCTGCTTTAATTTCAGATTTAAACTGAATCAACACCTTTCTGATTAAACACAACGTCTCTCTCTCTCTCTGTCTCTCTCTCTCTCTCTGTCTCTCTCGCGTGCGCAGGCTCAGGGCTCGCCGTGTGTAAACACTTTCAATTAATTGTAAAACTTTCTTTTACTCTTTGATCCAGTTATTATCTTTGATGTTGCATTTTTCTTATAAATAAAGCAGATATTACTTAATTTATTTATGTATTTTTGACAATTTTTTCTGTATTTATCTTCTTTGCTCATCTTTTTTATTTTTTATTTTTTTTTCAATTAGTTGTATTGAAGTTAAACTCTGACTCTCTCGTCGGCTCGGAGACTCACCTGTGAAATAAAGTGATGTTAGTGTTAGCAGTGAGACGCCAGGAGATGGAGGGACGTCTCCTGACTGCATTCAGAGGAACACAGGAACTCAAAGCTAAAGCGCTCGTAATAAACTAAGAGCATGGTATCTGCATTAGCCTTAAATTAAAGTTTGGTGTGTGTATTATAAAAGAACGAATTGTGATAATTGTGATAATGTACATCTTCCTGTTATTGCCTCGTGTAAGTCTGGAATAAACCACAAATTCAGCAACAGGTTCGGTTCGGAGCGAGACGAACTAAAACAACACACCGCATTCTTTCTCCCTCTGTTTTTGCCGTTTGTGAGAAGTAATGCAGCCAGCAGCTGGACGGAGTACAGAAATAAATCAGCCAGTCACCTCCACACTCCCTCCCTCCCTCCCTCCCTCCCTCCCTCCCTCCCTCGCGCCCTCGTGCCCTCGCTCCCTCTTTCTGTAGAATCAGAGCAGTGGAAGTTTCGGTGCGCTTTGAAGCTTTTGTGTGCCGCGTCTTCACACAGGGAACAATATGCTGAATTATAACGGCTCTCTGTCAGCGTCAAGCCGTTCATCTGATCACCCTTTACATCCCCGACTGCGTCCCAATCCCCCCTTTCCCACGCGCCCTCGTGCACTTCCCCTCGGTTTAATCGTACTTAAGCACAGCTCAGTGGTTTATCAGCTTCACTGAAGTGTGCTAGAGGAGGGATCGAGTCAGCATCAGCAAATAAACCCCGTAGTCAGTCTGCTGCAGCCGTATCCCAAACCACACACCCGGGTCACTACTCAAACACTTTTAATACTGGTTCCATTTAGGCATTTGTCAGAAGCCCTGATCCAGAGCGACTTACATTTTTATCTCATGTTGCATCTGAACAAGGAGAACTTGGTGCTAATGGGATCTGAACATGGGACTTTTCGAACCGAAGTCCAATTATCCAGATACTCTGCAGTGTTGGTTAAAACTGTCTTTGTAAATAATACACAGATGAATTGATCATTCACTGATTGTGTGACGAACGCTTGTCTGATGTTTGTTTAGGTGATAAACGTGGACGGGTCGAACAGAGCGACTCTGCTGGACGACAAACTGCCGCACATATTCGGCTTCACGCTGCTGGGTGACTACATCTACTGGAGCGACTGGCAGCGGAGGAGCATCGAGCGCGTTCACACCACCACCATGACGCGCGAGGTCATCGTCGAGCAGCTGCCTGATCTCATGGGCCTCAAAGCCACCAAGGTCACCGAGACTTTCGGTAAGAAATCCAGCAGGAGACTGGGTGCAGTGGGTGGAGCTCTAAGGTTCAGTTCATTTACACTCATTTACATTCATTCACTGATTCCAGGTTAAGACAAACAAAGTAGAGCATCAGTAATGAAAGGTAATAATGATGGAAACGATTCCTGGATGAATTATCAAGTTTCCCCTCTACGTGTGAAACTCCCAGACACAAGGAATGTATCCCGCCTATAAACGTCACTTAAACTTATTTACATTTACATTTACATTTAGGCATTTGGCAGACGCTCTTATCCAGAGCGACTTACAAAAAAGTGCTTTAAAGTTAACATCACTGGATACATACTTACACTGGGTTAACTAGGTTTATAACTAAGTGCCATTAGTCGAACACAACTGGGAAGAGAGTTTTTTTTTTTTTTTTGGGGGGGGGGGGGGTTAGTCCAAGTACTGGAGAAACAGATGCGTCTTGAGTCGTCGTTTAAAGATAGTCAAAGTCTCTGCTGTACGGACATCTAGAGGAAGTTCGTTCCACCACCTAGGTGCCAGAACAGAAAAGAGCCTGGATGAATGCCGCCCTCGATCCCTGAGAGATGGTGGGATGAGGCAAGCAGTGCTGGAGGATCGGAGGGAACGTGGTGCAGTGCGTGGTGTGATTAGAGCAGAGAGGTAAGTGGGTGCAGGGCCATTTTTAGCTTTGTAGGCAAGCATCAGCGTTTTGAATTTGATGCGGGCAGCTACAGGAAGCCAGTGCAGGGAGCGGAGGAGTGGGGTGGTGTGGGAGAACTTGGGGAGGTTAAAAACGAGACGTGCTGCTGCATTCTGGATCAGTTGCAGAGGACGAATCGTGGACAGAGGCAGACCTGCCAGAAGTGAGTTGCAGTAGTCCAGTCTTGAAATAACAAGGGACTGAACAAGCACCTGAGTAGCCTGTGAAGAAAGAAATGGGCGAATTCTTCTGATATTGTAAAGAAGAAATCTACAAGAGCGAGTAAAGTTAGCGATGTGGGGGGAAAATGACAGATGGTTGTCCATGGTTACCCCAAGATTGCGGGCAGTGGCTGAAGGAGTGATTTGGTTGTTGTCCAGGGATATCACAAGGTCTTGACCTGGGGATGAGTCACAAGGGATGAACAACAGTTCAGTTTTACTCAGATTGAGCTTTAGCTGATGTACAGTCATCCAGGATGAGATGTCTGCCAGACATGCTGAGATCCGGGTGGAAACCTGAGTGTCAGAGGGAGGAAAGGAGAGAGTAAGTTGGGTGTCATCTGCATAACAATGGTATGAAAATCCATGCGATGATATGACTTTACCAAGAGACTGGGTATAGAGGGAGAACTTTTGGTTCTTTTACTTATATCAGGCACGAGAGCTTTGTTTCTGTTTGAAAGATCTTGTTTAAGTTCAATGTGTGTATTTCAAAAACAGCTGCTTATCCAAAGCGGTCCAAAGGATAAGCTTTTTTTTTCCCCCCCTGGAAATTAGACAGAGTGGGAAATGAATGGATGACAAAATCCCAAACGGTTTGACGGCTCCTCTGTTTAAAGTTGAAATAATGCAGGAGAGCCGGCTCTCTGCTGTGTCCCGTAGCGTTGTGGGGGTGAGGAGGGGGGAGTGAAGACTACGGAGTGATGTTTAAACTGATTTCAGGGCCTTTTTTGAAGAAGTGATTTATTTCTGATCGACATGATTTTTTTAATGAAAGTGGTCGAGTTTTCAGGCTCTCAGACACGACGTCTCGTGTTCCAAAAAAAAAAGGCTCGTCATAACTCAAACACGGCGGGTTCTGCGGTGAGGTTGTTGCTGAATCATCAGATTCACTGATTCAAACACAAAGGAGGATTTTTTTTGGTCTGATCTGATTTTTTGTCACGTTCATAATTACAGCTGACTTTTATCTGAATAAAATAACATCCAGTGTTTGAAATGGACCTCGTTTATTTGAAACACTAGATGTGATTTTAGCAGGAATCTGCTCGGGGTTCTGTTCGTGGTCCAGACGATGGAAGAAAACCAAGCGCCGTTCTTTAGCTGTTTTATCACTGCCGGCGTTCACTGATGACATCACACCCTACGCAAGTGCAAGTCACATGACCGTGTATCAGATCTGTGTCCAATCTAGACCGCGTATGAAAGTGACTCGGATCCGAGCTGAAAACCTGAGATGTGTGTGTGCAGACAGCGCTGAGAAAATCAGGTCATCAGGGTTAAAGGTCCGACAATTCAGGCCAGTTGAAATGAGTCAGTGCAGTTAAACTCAGTGACGTGTGTGTGTGTGTGTGTGTGTTTTTAGGCACTAACGGCTGCACCGAGAACAACGGCGGCTGCAGTCACCTGTGTTTTAACGGGCCGCGCGGTCTCACGTGCGCGTGCCCGATGGGTCTGGAGCTCCTCAGTGATCTGCGAACGTGTGTCGTTCCTGAAGCGTTCCTGCTCTTCACCAACCGTGTCGACATCCGCAGTATCTCGCTGGGAACCAACAGCAACGACGTGGCCATCCCGCTCAGCGGCGTTAAAGAGGCGTCGGCACTCGACTTCGACGTCGCAGAAAACCGAATCTTCTGGACCGACATTAACACCAAGGTACGCGCTTCAGGGTCTCCTGACCTACAGAATGTTCTCTTCTTATCAGAAAGTCAGAGGCACTGGTTACATCCTCTAACGCGACAGTCTGTAGCACAGAATGCTAACTGTCTACGTTATTTTTGTATTTTATGCTAACCTTTATCAAGAGGAAGATATAATGCTGTCACTTCAGTTTCTAAGTAACGCTAGCAGCGCGGCGTTGTCTGAGGTGTTAGCTGTAGCAGTGCAGGCTAACTGACTGTCTGTCACGCTTCTTTAGCGTTAGGTGTTGATGCTAACTGTTCCCTTTCCTGCAGTTTAACCCTGATTTGTTCTCTGTGACAGACGATAAGTCGCGCGTTTATCAACGGCAGCGGTGTGGAGGCGGTGATCGAGTTCGGTCTGGATTATCCCGAGGGCATGGCAGTGGACTGGATGGGCAGGAACATTTACTGGGCCGACACCGGAACCAACCGGATCGAGGTGGCCCGTCTGGACGGTCAGTACCGCCAGGTTCTGGTGTGCAAAGACCTGGACAACCCG
>CM060113.1:41662371-41774871 GCA_030522415.1 Channallabes apus
CCTCCTCCTCCTCCTCCTCCCCACAGCCCCCTCTAGTTTCCTGCTGTTCATTCAGAAGAGCTCGATCAGCCGCATGGTTCTGGGAGAGCAGAGTCCCGACATGGTTCTGCCGATCCACGTCCTGAAGAATCTGCGAGCGATCACCTTCGACCCGCTGAAACGCTTCATCTACTGGATCGACGGGAAGCAGAGCATCCGCAAGGCCCGGGACGACGGCTCTCAGGTACGACCGCGCGCTGACCTCTGACCTCTGACCTCTGGGGCCAATCAGGGGACAGCTTTAGTAACCCGGAATCATTTAGGTTCTCCACTCCCTGTACACTGCTCAGGTGGCTTACACCTCCATCCCTTCCCTCATCTTAAATGACCTTTGACCCCACAGGTAACACTCAGTCGTCGACACCGATTGTTCTGGAGTCACATTAGACCCCATTCTGGAGGTGACCTTAGACCTCTCAGGTAACCTTTGCCTGATAAGTGACTTGTGTACTAACAACGGGTTGCCCTTTAGTAACCTTTGACCCACAGGTAACGCATCTTGTTGCCTTAGGTAAACTGTCCTAATGATTTCGGACGCTTCGTTAGTGACCTTTGACCTTTTGAGTAACAGCTGACATGACAAACAAGCTAGTATGAAGAAAAATACTAGTGTTAAAAGATTGACATGAACTGACGCTATGTGTGTGTGTGTGTGTGTGTGTGTGTGTGTGTGTGTGCGTCAGGCGGCGACCGTGGTGGCCCCGAGCTCGACGCAGCCTCTCAAACAGCCGCACGACCTCAGCCTGGATCCGTTCAGCCGCACGGTTTACTGGACCTGCGAGAACACCAACACCATCAACGTGCAGCGCATGGACGGGCAGGTGGTGGGGGAGGTGCTGAGGGACGACGTGGACAAACCCCGAGCCATCGTCGTCAACGCAGAGAAAGGGTGAGCCGTGACGGGGACACGTGGCGGAGACGCTCACGTCAATAAGAGAGAAACCGCGAAGAACGAAAGCGCTGACGCTGCAAACTCCTCACACTCACGCCACAAACACACACTTCTCCTTACAGGACACTTCACCTGTACACACCCCTGTGAACGAGCCGTTACTATGGAAACGATCACGTATCAGAGCTGCTGTTAGAGAGAGTTAATCAGTCGGCCGGTTTCACGTGTGTACCCAGGATTATTAAACACCTTAAACTTAAACTGTTTTATTGCCCAAATCTGGAAATGAAACATTTGTAGACTTTCACGTCTGCGTGCGAACCGTATCAAAGAAGAGTTAAGGATTGTTTTTTTGTCTCCATCTGTTAGCAATTCGGCTGTTCGTGCTCTTTCTCTCGCCAAGTCTGTGTTTTAAACCGTATCACAGATCAGATCTGGAGATCAGAGAGACGGACAGCGTGAGATGAAACTTTAACTCCCTCGGGCTGTAACGCTTCCACACACGGAGACGGATGACGTCCATCACGCGAGCCGCCGCATCACAGGATCAGTCCGGGATTCATCAGCCTGCGTGTCTGTGCCAGGTCACCGCGTTAAACACCGGCACAGAACCCTCAGGTCTGATCGCTCGACTCATGATGTCATCACAGAGCAACTCGCACCGTTCTCACACAGCGTGGACCTGACACGCAGCTCGCACTGGACCGCAGTCACACACACACACACACACACACACACACACACACACACACACACTGTTCACTGTAATTAAACTGTAGTGTTGATTAATTCTCTCTAACATCAGCGCTGACAGAACTGCAGGTTTATATTAATGCGCTCACGCTGGTACGTTATCGTCTCCATAGTAACGGCACATGATCGACTGGAAATAAACAGATTAAATGATATTTACATTACAGCATTTGGCACACGCCCTTATCCAGAGCGACTTACATTTATACCTCATTACACATCTGAGCCGGTGAGGGTTAGGGCCTTGCTCAAAGGGCTTTAACCCGGGACACCCACTATTAATATCTGTGTGTGTGTGTGTGTGTGTATAACGTATTTAAGGAGTCTCCAGTGTCAGTGCTTTCTAACAGCCAGAAATAAAGCTCTAAGAGTTTAAGTTTAAATTCTTTTCTAAACTAGCTGAAACACACCTCAGATCTACATACTGTCTGTTTCACTCCTTTTCCGGTCACGCTCTTTCAGTGTCTGTGGCTTTAAATGAACCCCCCAAACCCCAGAATGCCTTTTTTCAGGAAGTGAATTTTTGCAACCAATCAGAACACAGGGACCGGAAACAGCCATTTTCTGGACCTTATCAAGATTTCCCCACCCGTTTTCAGGCCTAATGTGATTTAAGTCTGATTAATTTGCGGTGACAATTTTGAGTGAGTAATAATAAACGGATTAATAATCTTTCTCTCCTCAGCTACATGTACTTCACCACGCTGCAGGATGGCTCGGCGAAGATCGAGGGCGCGTCTCTGGACGGGACGGAGCGAGAATCCCTTTTCACGACCGGTTTGATCCGGCCCGTGGCGCTCGCTCTGGATAACAAATTGGGCAAGCTGTTCTGGGTGGACGCCGATCTGAAACGCATCGAGAGCAGCGACCTGTCCGGTGAGTGGGAGACAGTCCGGATGATTTACCGGGAGGCTGCGAGCCTAGTGTGCTTATGTGGTGTGCTAGCAGGCTCGGGTACCCCCGCGTGGTTTAATAGGACTGACTAGCAGAAGCTAGCCTAGAGCGATGTCATAGTTACCGTGGTAACAGTCTTCCAGACGTTGTGTTAATTACAATTG
Source organism: Channallabes apus (assembly GCA_030522415.1). NCBI lineage: Eukaryota > Metazoa > Chordata > Actinopteri > Siluriformes > Clariidae > Channallabes > Channallabes apus. The sequence goes on from CM060113.1 coordinate 41,665,114, forward strand.
TCGTTTTACAATAACGTTTTATGATATGATTATTACATAACCTCACTCAAACGAGACCAATACAAGCTAGGATATTAATACATCACCAGATACTCATGTGTGTGTGTGTGTGTGTGTGTGCGCGCACATGTCTGGTTGTAATTAGCCGATACGTGAGCTCAGTTGCATGTGAACTCGTCTCGCTCTTTTGGCACTCCATGCTTCGTTTCAGCTACATTTGCAGGTGTGTGTGTGTGTGTGTGTGTGTGTGTGTGTGTGAGTGATAAATAAGCTCTCTGTTGAGATTATGATCTGTCTCGTCCCGTCAGTGAGGAAATAAAACAGACGCAGCAGAGAGACAGAGATATCCATCAGCACACACTCACGGCTAAGGAAGGGGAAGTCACTGATTTATTTACATTCAAACAAACAAACAAATAAATAAATGTTTAATTAATGCCACAGCAGTAGTAATGTGTCATAAAGCCTAAACACTTGGGAAATACAAAAAAAGAAATAAATACGTGTTACAGGATCTTCTTCTTTCGGCTGCTCACGCAATCTAAAATAAGGAATTAAAATTCATATTGTTTGTTTTAGACGACAAATAAATGTCAAAACAAACAAACAGAACTTGGAAAATATTTTAAAAAAAAATCAAGAATTAAACTTATATTTAAAAATATAAAAACATTTTTATAAGAGTCGTGTAAAGTGCAGCTGTCTCGCTCCTGCGCCTCCTGGAGGTCAGTGTGAGTCATTACAGCAGTAAGGTTTGGATTATATCTATAGAGGGAAAAAATATAGAAATTTGAACAAATTTTAAATTTGAAATAAAGCAATTCATTTCTTTCTATTACAATGTTTGTACAATTATATTTGTTAAATGTAGAGTATTATCATATTACATCTATATGAGTTATAAAGTGCTGCTGAAACACTGTAGGTTACTGTAATCATATTTAGCTCTCTACACTAATCCATACATTAATATGCGGTTAATTATGTATAAAAGATGGTAAATGTTATAAGGAGGGTTAAATAAAAACTTAAATACAGTGGAACCTTGGATTACTAGCATGATTCGTAGTTTCGTAAACCAAATTGAATTTTCCCATAAGAAATAATGGAAACTCAAATTATTCGTTCCACAGCCCAAAAAAATAATTACATACAAAATATAAAGTAAAAATAAAACAAATTAACCTGCACTTAAAGTAAAAAAAGTAAAAATAAATCCAGACAGATAAGTTTTTCCATTTGTGTGTGCAGGTGCTATGTGTGTGTATGTGTGTATGTGTGTGTGTGTGTGTGTGTGTGTGTGAAGCTAAAGTAAGGAGACCCTCCCCCTCTCCACCTTCTCGTCTTACACAGTTACCCTTCCTCCACTCTTTTCACACAAACGCGCACACAACGGAAACACTGTTTTATCTGAAAAATTAATAAGAGTATGTGTGTCTGTGTATGTATGTGTGTGTTTTGTGTGTCTGTGTGTGTGGCACGTTGTCCAATGACGTGCTCGCACACAGCATACAAAGACCAGACTGTACCTTGATCAGAGAGAGAAAATGGATCTTTAACCTCTCTAATGAGACTTGCTTTTGCTTTACATGCGCGCTGTACACACACACATATTGACACAAAATAAAATATGTTTATACAGACACACACGTGGTCACAGTGTTACAGTAAACAGTACACGTGTGCACGGATGTTGATTATACCAGTAAGACGAGCACTAAGACCCAGCAGAGGAGACGATTACCCACAATTCCGCAGCGCAAGAGAGAGAAAAACCATTGGCTCAGTAGTGATCACGTGACGCTCGGCGTCAAAACAAGAAGCGCATGCGTGATACATGTTACTCTGTACTCGTAAACCAAGACAACGCTCGTTTTCCAAAACAAAATTTCTTTGCTCGTCTTGCGGAACACTCGCAAACCGCGTTATTCGTAATCCGAGGTTCCACTGTACTAAAATGAACTGATTTGTTGTAGTAACACAACACAACTGTTTTTATTCATTTAATTGTATCGATTATATTTTACAATATTTGGGCTTAATCTTAAAAAAAAAAAACTATAATTATGTTGCAAAAAAGTTTTATGGTATATATTACATATTAAATGGTAACACAACAAATGTCTGCCAGGATTGAACCAGAACCACCAACTTTACACACACACACACACACACACACACACACAAAATCTGAACCTATTGAACTGTTAGTTAGAGAGGTTCATCATGCTTGACCCCTGAACTCTGACCCCTGACTGAAACACACACAGACCAGTGTGTTTATCATGTCCTGTTGCAGGTGTGTGAGAGTGTGTGTGTGTGAGTGCTGCTGATGGATGTTGGTGTGTGAGGGAGTAGTGGGGTGATTGATGGCGTCTCTCAGACGGAGGTGTTTCTGGAGCCAGGTGGCTGAACACTAGAGAGATTTCAGAACTAAAACCCAGACATCAGAGTGAAAGCGGTAAAGCGCATGTAACCCCGAGTTCACCTCGCCGTTCTTCTCTACACACACACTCGTACCGGATCCAGACGATCGGCTCGGGCACGTGGTGTGGTGGGGCGCCCCCTACAGTTCTGTTTCTCTCTGTAACACTAATAACACTTCCTGATGTGCGTGTGTACTCGTGACCTCATGCTCCTGCTCTTCCCGTCTCACCGTTCCTGCTCCAGGAGCCAATCGGATCGTCCTCCAGGACTCCAACATGCCTCAGCCGATCAGCCTGACCGTGCTCGGAGATCACCTCTACTGGATCGACAAGCAGCAGCAGATGATCGAGTGCGTGGACAAACGCACCGGGGACAGGAGGACGCGCATACAGGGACGCATTCAGACTCTGACCGGAATTCACGGCGTGGAGCTGATGGAGACGGACGAGTTCTGTACGCTCAACACACACACACACACACACACACACACACACACTGACTGAATATAGCTTTCTATAAATCCTTAATAATTGTTGCTGATGTTGTTCTTTAATAAGATGTAAATGTCGAGTTGTAAGAGGAATGAAACACTAGGGGGCGTGCTGTGCTGTGCCTAACCCTAGCGCCCCCCTGAGCGAGTCTGTTTCTTATCCCCCTCAGCATCGCATCCCTGTTCCCGTGACAACGGAGGATGCTCACATATCTGTATCGCTAAAGGAGACGGGACTCCGCGATGCTCCTGTCCCGCACACCTGGTGCTGCTGCAGAACCTTCTCAGCTGCGGAGGTGGGCCACACACACACACACACACACACAACCAGATAGATAGCAATTACATCAGACAGCACACACTGACCACACACACTTGATAAATACACACAGATAAATACCTGTATCCGGAGAATTGTAGTTCAAATCGTTTTTTGAGATTATTTTAGAATGAAGGTCGTGTTTATGTAACAGGTGCAGCATCATTGTGTCATTTTTGTCGTCCCCCAGACCCGCCCACGTGCTCGTCGGATCACTTCACGTGTGCGACGGGCGACATCGACTGCATCCCGATGGCGTGGCGCTGTGACGGCATTCCGGAGTGCGCCGACAACAGCGACGAGATGAACTGCCCCGTCTGCTCCGAGCAGCAGTTCCAGTGTCACGGCGGACAGTGTGTCGATGGGAAACTGCGCTGCAACGGAGAACAGGACTGCACCGACGGCTCCGACGAACATGACTGCCACGGTACGACCGCGCACATGACCGTGGTCACATGACCACATGATCACCGTCACGTGACCGATATCACATTACCCCTGCTCTCATGTCGACTGTGATGCGATTACTATCACGTGACCTCTGTCACATGACCACTGCGCGAAAGTGATCAGTCACATGGCCGCTGTCTCTTGATGGCTGTTACCCCTGTCACATGACCAGTCATTGTCACATAATTACCGACATGTCTATTGTGACACGTTCCCTGTCACAATAATGACCACCGTCACTAGACTGCCGTTTCATGATGGCTGTCACATGACCATCGACCATATTTGATCAGTCACATGACTGCTGCTATGTCAACTGTAACATGATCGCTGTCACATGATTGCTGCCACTTAATCACTGTCACATGACCGCCGTCGCACTACGGCCGTTACATGATCATTGTCACATGACCGCTGTCACATGACCAGTGTGTGGCACTTTGTGTATGATGTACTTTGAACCTGGTTTATTGTCTGAGGGGCGGAGTTTCAGACACTAGCGCAGTCTCAGGTCCGTCTGCGTGATTTCAGCTGCGGTTTAAATTGTTTGATTACATTGTAACTATATGTGTGTGTGTGTGTGTGTGTGTGTGTGTGTGTTTTGTGCAGCCATCTGCATGCCCAATCAGTTCCGGTGTAAAAATAATAAATGCATCTCGAAGAAGCAGCAGTGCGACTCGTACCCCGACTGCTCTGACGACTCGGACGAGCTTTTCTGCGGTGAGTGATGTCACACTTTAAACAGCCAATCAGCTTTCACCTGGAGGCTTTTCATTACATCTCTCTCTCTCTCTCTCTCTCTCTCCATTCAGATTTCCCCCCACCCAGCGGTGATGAGCGTCACACTAACACCATCGGCCCGGTGATCGGGATCATCCTGTCGGTCTTCGTGCTGGGCGGGATGTGCTTCGTGTGTCAGCGGGTCGTGTGTCGCCGCTACAAAAGCCCGAGTGGGGGATTCCCTCATGATTACATCACAGGGACCGCCCACGTTCCTCTGAACTTCATCAGCACCAATAACACACAGCATGCCAACTGTACAGGTACACACACACACACACACACACACTGAAGTGCCATCCATATATATACTGTTATTACACTTACTAACTGGATTACAATTTTTAATTGATTAACATATACACACACACACACACACACATATTGCATTGATGTACATCATTCATTGTGATTGGGCGGTGAAAAGAATCGAAGAACATAAATGTTGTGCAGATTGTTGTGTGTGAGTGAGTGTGTACAGATTATTAGTACACACACAATGTATTGATTTCTTGTAAGTGGACTAACTTGTGCACGCTCGCGTCACTTAGACATTTTAATGTGGAAAGAAATGACGGTGGCTACGTATACTTGAATATCATAGAGTGTGTGTGTGTGTGTGTGTGTGTGTAGGTATATCTTGTGGGAAGTCGCTTGTGAGCTCGGTCAGCCTGATGGGGAGTAGCAGCAGTGGAGCGCCTCTGTACGACAGGAACCATGTGACTGGGGCTTCATCCAGCAGCTCGTCCAGCACCAAAGCTGCCTTTTACCCTCAGGTTCATAATCACACCAACTTACAGCCACACCTACCGCAATACCCCCCCCCCTCGAACCTTCCCCTAATACCCCCCTCAGCACCTTCCCCTAATACCCCCTCGAACCTTCCCATAATACCCCCTCAAACCTTCCCCTAATACCCCCTCAAACCTTCCCCTAATACCCCCTCAAACCTTCCCCTAATACCCCCTCAAACCTTCCCCTAATACCCCCCTCAGCACCTTCCCCTAATACCCCCTCAAACGATCCCCTAATACCCCCTCGAACCTTCCCATAATACCCCCTCAAACCTTCCCCTAATACCCCCTCAAACCTTCCCCTAATACCCCCTCGAACCTTCCCCTAATACCCCCTCAAACCTTCCCCTAATACCCCCCTCAAACGATCCCCTAATACCCCCACAGCACCTTCCCCTAATACCCCCTCAAACCTTCCCCTAATACCCCCTCGAACCTTCCCATAATACCCCCTCAAACCTTCCCCTAATACCCCCTCAAACCTTCCCCTGAGTGTGTGTAGAGATTCTTGTGATCAGTTTACAATCTGCAGTTACACTTTTCCTCCACTAGGAGGAGTAAGTGTGCAGACAAACACAGGTCATTATGGATACAATAGGAACTTTTCACACTCTGTGTGTTTTAGCAGGAAACAGGGGGAGAAACATAAGCCAGTGTGTGTTGTGTGAGTGGGTGTAGTGTGTAAAATGATTTCTTCTTCATGATTTTACATTTTCTGATGAAATCTGTTTTATTATTTCCTCTGTGTGTAGATTCTGAATCCTCCTCCATCGCCAGCTACAGATCGCTCGCTCTACAACACTGAAGTGTTCTACTCGTCCAACAGCCCGTCAACAACCAGGTCTTACAGGTAAGACACACACACACACACACACACACACACACAGAAAGTTTAGAACTCAGAGGTATAAAGTGTTATGATCATGTGACTTACTAATGCTCACGCATGGCCACGCCTTTTACAAGAAGCAATGATAAGAAAATGAGTTGTGTGTCGTACACGTGGACCGTTTAATGATTAATGAGTACGAGTTGGAAGTCGATATAATATTTTCGAGATACCGCTGTGCTGATTCAATCTGTACTGCGATTTATACATACATATATATATATGCTAATATTACACTTCTAAACAAACTTAGCAAATAATTTGTTCTTACCACATGGGACGCTGTGCTGCCTGCCAATGTGTGAATAGTTTATTCTACACCTGTAGGATTATAAAGGAACGGCAACATTTTACCACCTCAAATGCAAACATTTATAAATTGTTCATGTACACTGTATATATTTATAGGTATTTATAGTTCTATATGGTATATATAATGTCTAATGCTATTACAGTCATGGAAATAACCCTTCCCTCTATCCTGTTTGCTCCGCCCCCTTTTTTCTAGGCCTTATGTGATGCGTGGCGGGGCTCCGCCCACCACGCCCTGCAGCACGGACGTGTGCGACAGCGACTACACGCCGAGCCGCTGGAAGAGCAATAAGTACTACATGGAGGTGAACTGGGACTCGGAGCCGTGCCCGCCCCCGCCCACCCCACGCAGTCACTACATGTCCGCCGAGGAGAGCTGTCCTCCATCGCCCTCCACCGAGCGCAGCTACTTCCACCTGTGTCCACCTCCACCCTCACCCTGCACCGACTCATCCTGACACCCCCCCTCTCCCTCACACACACACACACACACAGTCATGTGGGCGTGTTTATTTTTCCTCACTCGTGTCCACAGACGTTTCTTTATGAAAAGAAATAAACCAAAAAGCCGCTATTTTTTACAGCCGAGATGTTGTACATATGTATAATAAAGTAGATATTAATAATAATAATGATGATTAATAATAACGACATTGTCGTCGTCATGGCGACGTGTCCTTACGATTGTTCTCTATGTGAATTTTTACGAATTACGAAGCGTATGTTTGGCTAGTTCTGTTTACCAAAAGTGTGTTTGCTGCTATTGTACATAATCCTTTAATCTGAATAATGATGAAAACAGCTGGCAAAGACACGCCGCTACCCATGTATATACGTAAATAAATAAATATTACGAATATAAATCTGACCGTAGCTTGCTCGTTAAGTCGTACTGTTAGCGCTAATGATTTAATCGTAACGTTATCGATGTCGTGGCGAGGTTTCGTGTTCGCTCTCGCACAGGATCGCTTGCGAGAGAGAGGAGACAAGTCCGTCTGATTATAGCGAAGAGGAACACACTGTTCACACGTGACTGCTTGTCACGTTACAGAGACATCTGTCAATCATCTCGTTAGCCGCGCCCTGATAAACATTAGTTTAATAACTGGTTTAGTGTAGAAATAAACAGCAAGTTGTGACCATATAAGGAAAGCGAAAGGTAATCCAGGACATGTGTTTGGTTTCAGCCAATCAGAAACATGATGAAATAAAAAGCAGGTCCAGGTTGCGCTCTCGTATGTCTCGAGCCGAATGCGTTAGCTTTTGTTAGCATGCTACGTTAAATCTTCCCCCATGGGCTCTGCACAGGCCGACTCCAGGCTACATGACGGTTTCTTACACTCGCTCCAGCTCACGTCCTCGTGTTTTACAGAAGAACTCTCTGAGTTTAAGGTTTTACATGAAGCACTTAGATTAAAGAAGTGTCTGGAACTTTCTGGAAACCGCGTGCTGATGTTACACGTCACATGACATGAAGTGCTGGACTGTTAACCACATTAACCTCGCTGTGATGTCACAAAACCAACCAATTAGCAGCTCTGATTTAAACCATGCTGTCTCTCTCACACACACACACACACACAGAGTAGTGTCTCTGTCTCTCCGTCATTTACAGCTCTTCACTCCTCTTCCTTTCTCTTCTCTTTCTCCTTTTTTCTTTGATCTCTCCCTCCAGGTTGGTTATATTTTTGCTCTTATCTTTCTTTATCCTGCTTTATCCATCTCTCTCTCTCTCTCTTTTGTTTTAATCATTCGTTTTCCCTTTTATCTTTGTGCTTTCCTCCCGTCTTCCTTCCTTTCTTCCCGTCTCAGCTGCAGTTTATTCTAACACTAACGGCGACGTGCTTCCAGAAAGCTCTGTAGGGTTAAGCAATATTTCTTTTCTTTGTGATTATGATGAATTTGTCTCTGATTGAAAACTGAAGCCCCATTAACTAATTGAATAATGAGCTCATTAGGGTCTCATTAGGGTCTCATTAGGGTCTCACCCCGGGTGTGTTTAAGCCCTGAGTGTGACTGACTCGCCTTATTCTGATCATTTAACGTCTCGATTCTGTCTCGGTTTCTTCATTCAGTGATTTTTATTTCTTGATAAATGTAATTTCTCTTTGGTTAGTGTGTGTGTGTGTGTGTGTGTGTGTGTGCAGCGTCCACACTGCCAGCCAGCTTCAGATCAGCGTTTAATGTACAGATGCCTCATGTAATGCACATTTGTGATGATTTTTTTCTATCAAATACATTTTTATATATAATAAAGGTTCTATTTTACGGAGCGTTGCCTCTCCTGTTATTGCTTAGTAAAATGGTGGAGTGTGTGTGTGTGTGTGTGTGAGAGAGAGAGAGAGAGTGTGAGCTACTAGTCAGTGTGGAAGCTTGAGTTTGTTTTTCTGGCTTTTACTGGCCTCTTGTGGACAAAAACTGAACTACAGCATCATCGATGCTCTTCCTTTATATCACTGAGTGAAAGGACTGAAAAACACCAAAGAGCTTCTGTACTGACTCTGAAATGTATTCTTAAAATCACATTCGATTCAAGAGATTTGTCCACAGACGCAACACAGGAACCACACAAAGAACTAATCTTATTATTATTATAAATGCTTATTATGAGCCGGCAGGGTGGTGCAGCGGCAGCATAGTGGCCTCCCTCCTCCAGGGTCCGGGCTTGATTCCTGCCTCGGAGTCTGTCTGCGTGTTTGGTGGGTTTCCTCCGGGTATCCCGTGTATCCTAGTGTTTCCCAAGGTTTCCTTCTCTCGTGATGCATGAAAAACAGTAGTTTTAATGTGGTTTAGTTTTTACTCTTCGAAGGTGGGCCGTAGCACGGTGATTAAAAGCCAATCAGAATTAGTGGCCTCCCGCCTCCAGGCTTGATTCCTGCTTCGGGGTCTGTGTGCATGGTGTTCGTGTGTTCTCCCTGTGCTTGGTGGGTTTCCTCCGGGTATTCCGGTTTCCTCCAACAGTCCAAAAACATGCAGATTAGGATAACTGGCGTTCTCGAATTGCCTGTAGTGTGTGTGTGTGTGTGTGTGCCCTGCAGTGGATTGGCACCCTGCCCCGGGTGTACCCCGCCTTGTGCCCCAAGTCTCCCCGTGACCCTGTACATAGAATAAAGGGGTATAGATGATGAGTGAGTGAACGCTGTGGTATTTTTAGGGCCCTAAACCAAAAGGTATGTTTTGCTTATAAGATAAACACCTCTTTATAATATTATTATTTTTTCTCTAACATTTTTAAACACACTGTGTACCTAAAGATCTTTATGCACCACCTCTGTGCATGGTGGGTATTTTCAGTAAGAATAAAATAATCTATTATTTAATTTTGCATTTTTTTTAAATTACTATTATTATTGTTGTTTTTGTTTATGAATTAAATTTGAGATTTACCCTATGCAGAATAATAATTAGTATGGATAAAATATAGTAATAATTAAACAAAAACAACAATAATTAATAATAATATGTAAGTTTATAATGAGGTTAACCGCTTCTGGCGTCAACTGACCGGGCCCTGGCCGCTGATTGGTTAGCTTCTATGTCAGTCAGTGACGTCACGCTGTTGCCAGGGCGTTGCAAAATAAGCAAGAAAAAACATTCCGTGCGAATTCGAAATCGAGCGTCGACACAATCTTCCCCGAGATTACTGCGCCGTGTGCCGCCGCGCCGAGGGACCAGTGCCGTGGATTTACACCGGAACCGCCATGACTCGCGCTCGAGTAAAAATCGGTGAGGTATCCGTCTCTCGTGATGAATGAAAAACCGTAGTTTTAATGCGGTTTAGCTTTTACTCTTCGAAGGCGGGCCGTTGCGCGGTGATTAAAAAATGTAACAGCCAATCAGAATCGGGATTTCTATACCAACCGGGAAGCTCATTGGTTCGTAATGATGTGGGCGTATCTATGCTTCTGTTCTGGTTCGTTTTTTTTTTTTTTTTTTTAACATGCGCATCAACATATATTGCGCGTAGTTTCCATTACCTTGTGGCTTATATATAATTATCAATTGATTATTAATATATTTTGTTCGCTTAGATGTGTTTGTTAAAAGTTGTGTTCTGAGGGAAATACGTGTAGACCAATGAGCTTTCAGAACGCGGTTTGATTGACAGGTCGGTGTCCGTGCCGCGGGGGGAAGGGGGTTAGTGACGCCGCCATCTTGAAAAGTCCCGTCTCGGTGCTGAGGCTATATCTCTCTCTGTGTGTGTGTGTTTTTTTTGGCGCCTGTCAGAACCTCTTGTTATCGTCAACAGTTTATTTTTCACTACTAACCGTATGTTTGTACTTTTTTATTTATTTTTTTGGTTACACTTTTATCTTAAGAGTTCCCCCGGAGCTTCATGTCGGGATCTTAATCACTCTTAATCGGTAACGTAACTTGTTTTTCTTTTTTGTCTTGTACAGTTCTCGTTTTTCTGGACACGGGAAAGAGCTTAGCTTAGCTTAGCTTAGCATGGCTAACCATTGAGCTAGCTTTGGGAGCTTAGCATTGGTTCTTCCTTAGCAGTCCACGGTTAAGACTTCAACTAACGTTAGCGTTATCAGTGTAATGCGGTGTCCCAAATCCACAGCACCGTGCTTACGTAAGGGGACTCGCAATGGCGTTAGATAATGTAATCTGTAGTGCGCATGTGTAGTGAAAGTGGAGTGATTTAGGATTGGGCACAGGCTGGCTAAGTTTGTCAACGTAGCCGGTCAATTCTATAAATCATATTTAGATTATTTTCCAAAATAGATTTCAGACGTTTCGTTATCAATATAGTGTTGACAGCAAAACTGAAACTTCGCAGCCTATTTAACTTAAATATTAAAAATCACATTAGCCGCTAATGCTAACAGGGCCGGTCTGTCAGTAACTTTGATGTAACTAGCGTTAGCATTAGCATGAGCAGCTAATGCCGGGGCCTCGACAATTTATCATACTGAACAACTCAGTCTTCATAGCATTTAAAATCAGTTAGAAAATATGAGACTCTGTTCATTAAATATATATTTAAAGGGTTTTACGCGCTCTACAGTTAGCTGTGTTAGCTAGTACAGTTAGCTGGTGTTAGCTTAGCATGCTAGGTGTAGTTCTGAGGAGAATGTGACAGCGGGAGAGAAATTAAATATAATTGATTAATTATAAACTACAGCTGAGTTTTTGTATTATTGTATTTCGCTATAATTTAATTGCGCATGATATTTAAATGTATTTTATGCGTATTGTAGTATTTCACAATAGTGGCAGAAAATTTTGTAGAGAATAAACAAATAACCTGCAGTGTTCCTGTATTCTGATACACACACACACACACACACAAGGTTTAAAATGATTGTGTGTGAGTTCCTGTCGTCACTTGCGCTATAGCAGCTATAAACACTCACTTCCTGAAATAACTGTCTTCTTTTCTCCCTTTCAAGTCAGTATAATGGAGAAATAATCACTGTTTGTTGTTTGACTGAGAGACCATGTAAACTCCTCAGTCCGGAAGATGCGCTGACATTAGAGACTCCTTCCACTGATCTTACCGAAACAGATCTTCCACAGAGAACGCTTCACTGTGTCGACTCTTAACCTTTACTCTAACTAATAAAGTAGCTGTTACTATGGAAACCTTAATGCGTCAGCATGAGCACATTCTTATAAGTGCACATAAATGCGCTACTGTTACAGAGAATTAATCAACGCTTTCTGACCAATCAGGAGCCAGAACGTACCGTAATGAGCTGTGCTTGGGTAAGGTGCGACATAACCTGTGTTTTATTTATGATTAAGAATCGCATTCCCATTGCGATTCAAGCTGCGATCTGTAATTATTAATGCTCCCCTTAAATTTATTTATCGAGGCTAACAGCAAATAAAGGCACAAATGATCTCATTAAGAGGATGTGCACCAATATTTATGTCATAATTAAAAAAAAAATTATAAAAACTGTGTAAATGCCAGACTCTGTGTCTATTACCTGTAATAAATTGTAGGCTTTTTTTGTTTAAATAATTGCACCTGTGCAATTTAAATTATGTGATTAATTGTGCTGTGCTATTTTTCACCCGGAGACATTGTGTTTCCATAATGCACTGGTGGCAAAAGTGTGTAGTGTGTGTAATGTAATAAAAGCACATCTATAAATGTTTCATACAGTGAGGAGACTTATCAATTTATTAATAATAAAACTGATAAATGATACAAAATTGGCATTTGGAATGCAGCCAGTTTCTTAACCGTCTGTCTGTCTGTCTATCTCTATTTGTCTGTATTTCTGTCTCTGTCCATCAGTCCTCATCAGTATTGATGTTCAGTACTGTGTGTGTGTGTATGGACAGAAGGTGCTCTATATAATAACTCTATTAAGCAAAATATGTAACGTGTATAATAACCGTCACCGCCACTGTCTGATCCTGTAGTTTAGATTAAACCAGAGTCTCCGCTCAGGGTGTGTGTGTGTGTGTTTGTGTTATACTGGATCGCAGGTAAAGCTGCACCTCGTCTCACTTTTCTAGCGTTTAACAAATTCCTGAAGTGTAATATGTTTTGTCTGTATAAAATCCTCATGCCCCCGTGGCTGAGCACTGAAACAATTGGACTTTACTGCAGAAATCCATCATTAATTAGTAAAATTAAATCTTTTGTTTTAATCTTTCTTTTTTTTATGGTGATGAATATTATTTAATTTATAAGATCTTTTGTAATAATTATTTGTTCTTTTTTTTCTCTGTTTAGTGTTAGTTATTATATTTGCATATTCCAGATGTTTGTGATTAATTAGTAAACATCAGAAAGCCTGTTTTTTGTTTTACTCATTAACATGCTAGGGATGTTTGAGTGAATATCAAAGTCCTGTATCTGATCACGCTATTTCTTTGTTGTTTTACAGGTGTGTGTTGAGTGTGTGTCCGTGGCCGAGGTGTGTCGTTCTTCAGCCTCTCTCTCTCTCTCTCTCTCGTACCTGCAGTGCCTGGAATGGGCCAGAAGTCCCAAAGAGCTTCAGTGTTATTTTCTTTTTAATCAGAATAGTTTTACCCTCTGAGCTCCATCACGCTCAGGTAGGACCACAGTGACCTCATCAGCAAATTACCATCACACAATATGATCGAAGCGTTTAGTCTGCGGTATTACATAAAATCTAAATGCACAAACTTATTTGCTGTGCTTTATTCTTCTATAAGTAATAATGTCTGATTACATTCTGGTTTTAGAGACACACTGATTAGGTATAACTTTAAAACCACCATCTGGTAAAAAACAACAACTGGAAGGTGTTGATTAACTTGTTGAAACGTAGACAAATAAACAGATGTTGATGGAGCAGAGGAACCGGTGAGTGTGTGTGTGTGTGTGAGTGACTTTGACACGCCGGATCATGATGTCTAGACGACTGGGTCAGAACATCTCCAAAACGCTAGGTATTATGGGATGTTTGGGAAAGGGTGGACGCTGGTCCTTATGGACAGGAGACGGGGGACAGGGTGCACGGCAGGTTGTTGCGTGTGGAGCTGCGTCACTGCAGAGCGGTTGGGGTGCGCATGCTGATGGGGGAAGGAGGTGGATTTTTAAAAAAATTATTATTGTTTTACACTATGTGGATGACGAGATGGCGCCAGGATGCACTATGGGAAGAAGGCGAGTGGGCGGAGTCAGTGCGACGGGGAAACCTCGGGTTCATTCACATAAACGTTAATCTGAGAAAGGAACACGATCTGTTACTGATGGCTCGGTGTCAGATACCACACACACACACACACACACACACGCACGCACAGGAGGTCTGGTGGATTCCAGGGCTGATTTGGTGGCAAAATAGTGAACTTGTCAATTTTAGGGGCGTGGTCATAATCTTCTGCTGTTCTGTGTGTACATGTATAATAAACATGTATATTAAAATTCATTGTTTTTTATAGTTCTTGTTTTTTAAACCATCTGTGTGTAAATACACAAATTTAAGCTTTTAAAAAAAAAAAAACTAAATTTCAATAAATTTCTCTCCAGATATTTATGCAATAAAATGCTGATCTAAAAAAAACCCCAAACATCTAAGTTGTGTTTAGCATTTTGAAAAATGATTAAATTGGATTTATGTACTGAAATGTATAGAATCAACTTTACATGTTAATAAAAACGTTTATATTTATGCCAGACGAAGATGTATAATTGTATAAGGTTCATGGCATTTAGCAGGTTTTCAGGTCAGACCCCGAGCGGATGGAGGGCGAGGCCTGGTCACGGGTGCTGGGGTTTAAACTCATGACTTTGGCATCAGTAGTTCAGCATCTTAAGCACTGAGATCACTCGCACTTTATTTATGTTTAGTTAATGTAGCACGTTTAATTCTTTAAGCTATTTAAGTCTGATGGTGTGTGTGTGTGTGTGTGCGCGCGGTTCACAGACGCGCCATGTTTTGGAAGTTTGACCTTCACACCACCTCTCACATCGACACGCTCCTGGACAAAGAGGACGTGACCCTGAGGGAGGTGATGGACGAGGAGGACGTTCTGCAGGAGTGTAAAGCGCAGAACCACAAGCTGGTGGACTTCCTGATCCGGCCGCAGTGCATGGAGGACCTGGTGGTCTTCATCACGCAGGAGCCGAACGACGACGTGGAGGAGAAAATTAAATACAAGTGAGATCTTCACACCTCTGTACTTCTGCTCGCTCTGCACCTCTACAGCAGCGTCTCTGTTCACATGGACCTTTAACCCACAACCGTGCTCGAACCTCATACACACAGGAAGCAGGACCAACTGTAGTCACATCACATTATATATATATATATTTCTCAAGTCTAATTTTGGAACTGCTGCTGAAATCTGTATGCAGCAGGTCATTCTTTAACATTTAAAACCAGAGGTGTGTGTGTGTGTGTGTGTGTGTGTGTGTGCGCTGAGAGAAGCCAGTGTCCCGTGCCTCTCTTCAAACCCTCAGTGCTCTCCCACACAGGAAGTGACTTATTAATATGGTGTTTGAGGTTTTACAGATGCTAATCTGATGTCCGCGTTTGTGTTTCGCTCTTACTGTAGTGTCAGTTTATGCTCCGCCCCCAAAACCAGGCTAGATTATTGTTGCGTCCATAAAGTACGTAGGAGTAGAAGAGTTAAAAGGAAGTGTACGTTAATGTCTAAAGTAAAGACCAGCTGGTGGATTTTAGTAACAGAACAAACCTGGAGTAGAAACTCTTGATGTTGCTGATTGTTTAAAGTGTTTCAGTCTCTGTGTTGTATTGAGAGGATGAAATAAAGTTTAAATTGTACTCCTGGCAGATACCCGAACATATCCTGCGAGCTCCTGACATCAGACGTGGGTCAGATCAACGACCGGTTGGGCGAGGATGAGAGTTTACTCATGAAATTGTACGGGTTCCTGCAGAACGAGCCGCCGCTCAACCCTCTGCTGGCGAGCTTCTTCAGCAAAGTGCTGAGCATCCTCATCGGGAGGAAGCCGGAGCAGGTGAGAGCAGCATCCTCCGGTTTATAAATCAGACAGATGCAGTGTGACAGGTTTTGCTCCAGAGTTCAAGCCCGTGTGCATCATAACCAGCCTGTTTAAAATCCTCATCTCTAACCCCGTAACTGTTTTACTGAAATGTCTAGTGTACTTTTGTCGTCGCCTGGTGTACTACCTAAAGGTTTAACACAAGGGTTTAAACTTCCCTAAAATGAGCGAATCAACAGCATCTGATTGGTCAGGAAGTGATGATTTACTTTCTAATGTACTCCTTCAAGTACGTTATTGTTTCTATGGTATCAGCATATTTAATTTATTTTTTGTTAAAGTGATTCTTGTGTAACAATACAATCTATGAAGGGAGATGTTTTTTTTTTTTTTTTTTTTTTTTTTCTGTTCCTGTCATACAACGACCCGAACCTATTGACCTTTTTCGTTTTAAGTTTTCCTGCCCTGCACATCGACCGTGATGTTTCTCACTGAGTGTCAGTACAGTGTATGTTAACGGGGGCAAATTCCACAACCCTCATTCTGTGCAGAAAGGCGTCCCAAAGTTCAGCTGAGACTCAAACGAAGCCTCTCCAGTCCAGTCCAGCTTCTGCTAGATTTTTGGTTACACTGTATTTAGTACAGATTAAACTCTTTCTATTTTCCCGTGGAATTAACCTCATGGCTCAGTGAGACTGCGGGAACTTCATTGTTACAACTTTATGAAACTTTATTTGAAATTTTCTGAAATCTTCAGGACATAGAAATTCATACTGCTATTGTGGTTTCTTGGTTACATTGTTAAGCTGTAATTTTGTTTAATTACTTGCTTAGATAGATGGATAGATAGATAGATAGATAGATAGATAGATAGATAGATAAGTTAATGGCCAGTGATAGAACATGTGTTTATAGTTGCTATAACCTCAGTAACAATCTGAAGAATTCAGATTATCTATGAATAAACAGTGTGACATCTCTCGTTCTGTGAAAAAATTATAGCATTAAATGTGATAATAAAAACGTATTTAAATTAAATTGTGTGTAGATTGTGGAGTTCCTGAGAAAGAGAGAAGACTTTGTGGATCTGATGATTAAACACATAGGAACCTCAGCCATCATGGACCTGCTGCTCAGGATGCTCACCTGCATCGAACCTCAGCAGCTCAGACAAGATGTTTTAAACGTGAGGAGACACTTCAGCACCACTCCACACCCCCACTGACACCACTGTCCAACATTTACCCATCTGTCCACTCCCATACACCTACACCCCCCCCCCCCCGCTCTCCCACCTACCCCTCTGTACCCTCATACACCCCATGTCCATTCGTTCATTTCACTTCCTCAACTCCCCCCCCCCCCTCCCCCCATGTCCACTCGTTTACTTCACTTCCTCAACTCCCCCCATCCGCCCCCCCCACGTCCACTAGTTCACTTCACTTCCTCAACTCAACCCCCCATGTCCACTCGTTCACTTCCTCCGCTCGTTCACTTAACTTATTTCTTTTCTGTTTTTTTCCTGGTTACCTTAGTGGTTGAACGAGGAGAAGGTGATCCAGCGGCTGGTCGACATGGTCCAGCCCTCTCAGGACGAGGACGTGAGTCAGTTTTTATTTCCTGTAGAGGTGATGATAAAAGTACGATGTCATATGATACCTGTGTATTGTCTAATTTCTAAAGTGTCACAGTCTGTTCACTAACACATCTAGGGATGAGTTTAAACATAAAATACATTTAACGTCTTAGAAAAGAAACAAACTCTAAAATCAGACAGTATTAGTTTTAGTCAGTCTTGTAAAAGTTATTGTAATGTACAGCGACACTCGCAGCTTCTCAGAGGAACAGTTTATGATGATATTAAAGTCACTGTTATTAAGCATGTGGAAAGATAATGTAAGTAAACTTTACAGATCTGTGTATTTCTTTCCTTTCGCGTTATTTGTTTATTGATTTTATTATTATTTTCTCACAGAGGCACTCGAATGCGTCTCAGTCTCTGTGTGAGATCATTCGTCTGAGCAGGGATCAGATGTTCCAGGTGCAGGGTTCCTCAGAGCCTGATCCTCTGCTTGCCACACTGGAGAAGTACGTCTCTCGCTCACACACACACACACACACAGAATCAGTGTAGCGATGTGTGGACGGTAACCCCGGTGCTGTTTCTCCCCCAGACAAGAGACTGTAGAGCAGCTGCTGTCCAATATCTTTGACCGAGAGAAGAATGATTCTGCTATAGTCAGTGTGATCCAGATCCTCCTCACACTCTTCGAGACACGGAGACCAGCGTAAGTGACCTGCAGCGTGTCAGTCGTGTCACTTTGTCCTTCGCATTAGAGACCGTAGGGGTGCTGTGTTTTATCGTCTTAGACTTGAATCACTTAAAGATTTGTGAGCACGTCTGATTTGTTTGTGCAGGTTCGAGGGCCACTTGGATCTCTGTCCTCCCGGAATGAACCACCCGTCTTTTTCCGTTAATCAGAGCATCCTCGATGCGGTCAGACCCAGACTGAAAGATTTCCATCAGCTGCTCCTGGAACCTCCCAAGGTCTGGGGGTGGGGGGTGGGGGGGGGGGGGGGGGGGGTTAAACCTGATCAGACAAAGCCTGGAAATGTAAACAATGTATGTTAGCTAACTAGCTTGTTCAAATTCCTTTTTGTGATCTCAGAAAACGGTGTTGAAGACGACGTGGGGCGTTTTGGACCCGCCGGTGGGAAACACACGCCTCAACGTGGTGAGACTGGTGGCCAGCCTTCTGCAGACCAACACACACATCATCAACCAGGAACTCATTAACCTCAACATGCTGGGAATCATCCTCGTAAGTCTCTCTCTCACACACACACACACACACACGGAAACGGAGGATCAAGGTTTTACACCAGAAAGACAACTGGACATTATTTTTTACATTTTTAATAAGCTAACGAGATAATAAACAGAAGGTTGTTCTTGTTGTTGACGACGCTTCTGTGGTGTAAGAGGAATAAACTCACTTGGTGTGTGTGTGTGTGTTTCCAGGATATGTATTTTAAATACATTTGGAATAACTTCCTGCACATACAAGTGGAGATCTGTATAGCGATGATCTTAGCCATGCCTCCGACCCAGAGCGACGCCGAGATTAACCGCGAGGAAGATCAGGAGCCGGTCCGAGAAAACATCCTCATCACACACGTGAGTTCTGTTTTATTTGCTTTCAACAAGTCATTGTGGCAAAGCAGCTTCACAGAATAATAAAAAAAAATAAAAAAATGTATGGACGTGTGTGAGAGAACGAGTACGAGTCCGAATGATATCAGATCAGATCGTCCCTGATGACCGAGCCGAGTGTGACGGTGCTGAGGGGGAAAAACTCCCTGAGATGGTAATACAACCCCTGGCAAAAGTGATGGAATCACCCTCTCAGAAGATGTTCATTCAAATGTTTAATCGTGTAGAAAAAAAACAAGCACATACTGTACATGCCACAAAACTATTTTCACTCAACAATCAAAACTTCTGGCTGAAAAAAACACTTTAAAAAAAAAATAAAAAAACAAAGAAAGATAACTATAGTCAACGACAACTGTTTTAACAACTCAAACAGAGGGAAAAAAATATGGAATCACCAAATAAAAACACTACTTGTACTTTGTTGCAGCACCTCTGGCTTTTATAACAGCTTGAATTCTCTGAGGCCTGGATTTAACTAATGTCCAACAGTAGACTTCATCAGTCTGTCTCCAGCTTTGTCTTATTGCAGTTGCCAGATCAGCTTTGCAGGTTGGAGCCTCGTCCTGGACCATTTTCTTTAATTTCCACCACAGATTTTCAATTGGATTAAGGTCCGGACTATTTGCAGGCCATGCCATTGACATTATATGTCTTTCCTGTAGGAATGTTTTCACAGATTTTGCCCTATGGCACGATGCATTATCATCCTGAAAAATGATGCTACCATCACCAAACATCCTTTCAATTGATGGAATAAGAAAAGTGTCCAAAATCTCAACATAAACTTGTGCATTTATAGAAGATGTAATGACTGTCATGTCTCCCATACCTTTACCTGACATACAACCCCATATCAATAATGATTGTGGAAATTTGCATGTTTTCTTCAGGCAGTTGTCTTTATAAATTTCATTGGAACGGCACCAAACAAAAGTTCCAGCATCATCACCCTGCGCAATGCAGATTCGTGATTCATCACTGACTCTAACTCTCATCCAGTCATCCGCAGTCCAAGATTGTCTTTCTTTAGCCCACTGAACCCTTGTTTTTGTTCTGTTTAGATGTTAATGATGGTTTTCTTTTGGCTTTTCTGTATGTAAATCCCATTTCTTTTAGGCGATTTCTTACTGTCCGCTCACAGACATTGACTCCACTTTCTGCCCATTTGTTCCTCATTTGTTTTGTTGTGCATTTTCTGTTTTCAAGTCATATTGCTTTAAGTTTTCTGTCTTGGTGCTTTGATGTCTTTCTTGGTCTACCAGTACGCTTCCCTTTTACAACCTTTCCATTTGATTTGTACTTGGTCCAGATTTTAGACACAGCTGACTCGGAACAACCAACATCTTTCACAACATTCCATGAAGATTTACCTTCTTCAAGAAGTTTGATAATTCTCTCCTTTGTTTCAACTGACATCTCTCGTGTTGGAGCTATGAGTTATGTCAATCATCTTGGTTCAACACATCCCTAATGTGTGCAAGCACTCTTTTTTAACTGTAGACTAATTAGCAGTTGTAATCAGATACAGGTATTTGTTTTAGAAATGCAAAGTGCATGATGATTCCATATTTTTTTCCCTCTGTTTGAGTTGTTAAAACAGTTGTCGTTGACTATAGTTATCTTTCTTTGTTTTTTTTAAGTGTTTTTTTCAGCCAGAAGTTTGGATTGTTGAGTGAAAATAGTTTTGTGGCTTGTACAGTATGTGCTTGTTTTTTTTTCTACACAATTAAACATTTGAATGAACATCTTCTGAGAGGGTGATTCCATAATTTTTGCCAGGGGTTGTAGAAAACCTTGAGAGGGACCAGACTGAACAGGGAACCCATCCTCATGTGGGTGATGACGGATAGCAGGGATTGATCTGCACTCATACTGTGTGTTAGGGGGCTGGAAGTTCAGTATAACAGGAGATGTGGAGAAGTTCATGTGGAGTCCAGTTGGTTATTGGAGGATCTTCAAAATCGCACAGAGACGCATGTACCAGGTGATGGACGTGTGTGTGTGTGTGTGTGTGTTCACAGATGTTTCAGAAGTGTCGGCTGGTGCAGAGAATCCTGGAGGCCTGGAGCTCCAACGAGAAGGAGCAGTGAGTCACTGTTTATATCACTCCACACACACACACACACACAATTATACCGTATATGTGAACATGTTCTCTCTCCTCATTTGTCTTTCCCTTTTCCACTCACTCTTTTTCTTTTACTGTTTTCACTTTTTTTATTTTAACTCTTTTTCTCCTTTGTTTCATTCTCTTTTCTTGCCTGAATCTATACGTCTCTCTCTCTCTCTCTCTCTCTCTCTCTCTCCCTCTCCCTTCTTTATTGTGCGTACTTCACCCACTCTGTCTGTCCGTGTCTGTCTTCTCTCTCTCTCTTTTTCTTTCTTGTACATACTTCACTTTCTCCATTGTGTCTCTAATTGCATTTCCCGTCTGTCTGTCTGTCTGTCTCTCAGGGCTGAAGGAGGCCGTAGGAGAGGTTATATGGGACATCTCACCAGAATCGCTAACTCGGTAGTACACAACAGCGATAAAGGTCCAAACGGCGCTCAGATCCAGCAGCTGATCTCAGGTATTCACGCGTGTCTCACGTCCCGTGTCCGTCTGACCCGCAGTAACCCTCGTTAGAGCCGAACCGTGCGTCAGTATCCTGTATCTGTATCCTGAGTGTTACGTCACGGCTCACTTTACAATCCCCCCCCCCTCCCCCGCTTCTTCTTTTTCTTTTTTTTCCCCCCTAACATCTACATCCCCCCACCATATGAATACCTGCTCTGTAACCATGGCAACGGTGCAGCCGAAGCCCGTGTTTACACTTCCCCCGTCGCACCATCAGCGGCGTGGGTTTGTGCCGAGATACATCTTTTTTTTTTTTTTTTTTTTTTTTTTAAGGGCTGCGGCTTGGAAATGATTTTAATTAAAAGCGACAGGGCGAGATAACCCCCCCCCCCCCACCCCCCTGTAACCATGGCAACAATCCTATAGAGAAGTGGACGTGTCCGGTGTTCGAGGCTGGAAGAGATAACGTTAATATAATAAAAGCGGACTGCTTGGTAATAAGGAGAAGTGTGAGCGCGGCACAGTGACCATGTGACCACATCGGGTTAGACGAGCGTCTCAGGGCACTTGTAAATGTCTAGAACATGTGTTTATATGATTAATGAAGTGTGTGTGTGTGTGTGTGTGTGTTACAGAACTCCAGGAGGACGAGAGGGAGAGATGGGAGGCGTTTACCTCGGGGCAGTTAGCGGACACGAACAAGAAAAACACTGTAGATTTAGTAAGTGGTGTGTGTGTGTGTGTGTGTGTGTTAAAAGGATGAAAGAATGTTTGTCTGGGTAACATGATATCATTAATAATTAACAGTAATGTTGTGAAGTTCTTAGTGTTTGTTTAATTTTCTTACAGCAAATCAATTATTTTTTTTCAGTATTTGTAAATTTTATCAATACCAACTTTTTACTTTGAGATGAATTTATTTCTCATTTGGGCCCAAGCACTATGACATCAGCACTATGACATCAGCACTATGACATCAGCACTATGACATCATGGTGTGTGAAGCGCTCTCTTGTTCTTCTAAGGATGATTGTTTTCTCTCACGATCTTCGCCCTTTTGGGGTCTTAAAATGCTCAAAAATCAGCACACACACACACACACACACACACACACACACAGGGATTTTGCTGCATAGCTCACACACACTTGCACGTATACATACGGAACCCGGTACACATTTACATCGCAATGAACCCTAACCATAAAACACATACTTTTGGACTGCCCAAGTTTCACAACCATAAGAAAACAATTTCTACTGGAACAAGATTTAAAAAACATATTCTGCAAGACAAAACCAGAAAAACTCTTACAATTTCTGTCTAAAGTACACGTAAAGAACCAAATGTAAAAACCTGTTCTTCTGACCAAGACCATGCTATTATCTTATCTTATTATTATTATTATTATTATTATTATATCCTTTTAACTCTCACAACGCTCTTAATCACTTACATTTTTATAACATAATAAATTAGCATAATATTTGATGTGAATCTTGCCATGAAATAGCCTGAGAAGCTGATATGGCAATAAACCCAAATACAAACAAAAACAAACATCGCAATGAGGTGAACAACTTTCGCTGTGCATGTCGTCAGCTCTAGTCAACAGGAAGGCGGTTATTTTGGGACAGTTGCAAAATGCACCCGATATTGATGTAGGGGAGACCGGGTATGGTTGTAACATGGGGAGAGTTTTAACACCCCCAATTCCACCAATCAGGGATAGGATAAGAGTCATATGATTATTTCAGTGTTTACTCACTTCCTCCCTAAACCCACATGGTGGATATCAAGGCTAGGAACAAATACATGCAGATTCTATTATTAAAAAACAGATTTTGAGGTAAGAAAGTACTTTTTTTGACCAAGACTATATTTTGTTTAGTATTTATACTATTGCAGATAAAATCATATAACTTATATTTGATTAAATTGTAGTTTCTTAGGTAAGATGTGATTCATTTATCCCTTGCTAATTTCAAACCACTCTCCTACTACAGCTAGCTAAACAACAGCTAAGAGGAGTGGGGTGGGTTGTAACATGTCTTTAAAAAGTGTTACAATCATCCCCTTACATACAACTAAGGACAGTTTCCTGATTTTAATAATTTTACAGAATGCCTAGACAATGGAAAAGAACGACTGAAAGAGGTATGCCTGCCAGTGTTTTAGAAACAGCATCTGATGAAGTCACAAAGAAGGGCAAGTCAGTCAGGTCAGTTGCGAAGGCACATGGGATCTGCCATGTAACATTGAGCAGATACTGCAAATCACTTCAGAAGCTGAGAGACCAGGGGTCCAGTGATCATCCAAGTTTGTTCTAAAGGCAGAGCAGAGGACAAAGTGGTGGAAGCTGAGAAAGGAAGAATGTTGTGTAGTCTTTAGGGAGGAGTTGAGACAAGCTATGGGTGGTCAGGAGGTGCTTTCAGTTGACTGGACAACTACAGCCAATGTGATCAGGGAGACAGGTAAGAGGATACTTGGTGTATCATCAGGTAAGGGCAAAGTGGACAAGGAGACTTGGTGGTGGAACGAGGTGGGTCTGCATCAAGGATCGGCTCTAAGTCCCTTTTTGTTTGATCTGGTGATGGACAGGATGACAGATGAGGTTAGACAGGAGTCTCCATGGACTATGATGATTTGCAGATGACATTGTGCTTTGTAGCGAGAGCAGGGAACAGGTGGAGGAAAATTTGGAGAGGTGGAGGTACGCTCTGGAAAGCAGAGGAATGAAGGTTAGCCGCAGCAAGACGGAATACATGTGTGTGAATGAGAGGGACCCAAAAGGAACGGTGAGGCTACAGGGAGCAGAGGTAACGAAGGTGCAGGATTTTAAGTACTTAGGGTCAACGGTTGAGAGCAACGGAGAGTGTTCAAAGGAGGTGAAGAGACGAGTACAGGCAGGTTGGAATGGGTGGAGAAAAGTGTCATGTGTACAGGACAGTGGTGAGACCAGCGATGTTCTACAGCTTAGAGACAGTGGCACTGAAGAAAAGACAGGAGGCAGAGCTAGAGGTAGCAGAGCTGAAGATGTTGAGGTTCTCCTTGTGAGTGACAAGGATGGATAGGATCATGAATGAGTTCATCAGAGGGACAACCCATGTTAGATGTTTTGGAGATAAAGTCAGAGAGGCCAGATTGAGGTGGTTTGGACATGTTCAGAGGAGAGATGGTGAATATATCGGTAGAAGGATGCTGAGGTTGGAACTGCCAGGCAGGAGGTCTAGAGGAAGACCAAAGAGGAGATTTATGGATGCAGTGAGAGAGGGCATGAAGTTAGTTGGTGTGAGAGAAGAGGATGCAGAGGACAGGGTTAGATGGAGGCAGATGATTGGCTGTGGCGACCCCTGAAAGGGAACAGCCGAAAGACAAAGAAGAAGAAGAAGTTCTAGCAGACTCACACACAGCACCTGAGTCAAACTTAAAGTGGATTTGAGTTATGGTCAGTCACAGACAAAGACATTGTTCTGTGGTCTTGTTCTTTTATTTCAATAAAACCTCTTTTTGAAGCATACAGCATGGTGTGGTCAATGTTTTTGCTTCTTTTGTCTAACTGTTACAACTCACCCCAGCATGTGTTACAACCTACCCCGGTGGTGCGGTAGGTTGTAACAAAGGAACTCCATGTATTTGTCATGAACTCACAAGGTCTGTGATATTCTTGCAGAGATTTGATTTAGTGCCGTTTGTAGCAAACAAATGTGGGTATTTTGTATAAAAGTTTAAAAACTCTAGCTCAAACATTTTGTGAGTTATAGGTGGTAAAGCAAAAAGTGTTACAATCATACCCGGTCTCCCCTACTCCACCTCCTGGAGGATCAACAAACCGGGCCTTAAACTTATGTGGCTAATAACTTCCTTTAATGACATCACATTGAGTGACATCATTGTATAGATTGAAGATTAGAAAGTTGATTTATTGGTACGAGTAAAAAAAATAAAAGGTCCTTGGTGCTTGAACCCGCTCATTGTGGCTATATTTTCACATTTGCTTTTTTTTTTTTTTTTAAATAACTAAAGTTAGACGGGAGCGATTTGTTTGCATTGTTTGTGTTCTGATCCAGATGAATTGTAAGCGCTTGATGGAACTGATACAGACCGTATGCAGAAATAGATAGTGATTTTTTATTGGTCTTACAGACACTCCTGATTGGTTTGTTTTCTAAGTCAGATTGTTGTAACTCTGTTTTTTACGGCGTGATTTGTGTTGCTCAGGTTTGCCACTGGTGCTGTATTTATTCTTGTTTTTTTTTTCTGCAGGTAAACACGCATCACATTCACTCCTCGAGTGATGACGAGGGTGACTTTAAAGACGGAGGCTTTCACCACGACTCGTCCCTGCAGCAGGTAACACCGTGAGCTTCAGCTCCGTCATAACACTCTTGTACAAACGTTAAGTTTATTAAAGTTTAGCGAAGACGAACCAATAATCACCGACATGATCGTTATTATTATATTATATTCAAATTCACTTTGAGGTGATGTTATATTATTCAGTTTTTTTTCCCAGCTTTAAAAGATTTGGCATTATATATAAAAATAAACGTATTTTTCGAAGGCCGAGAACCCTTAAAGAACCCTTAACTGATTTCAGTTCGGATCTTTACAAAACCGCATGTAATATGAGAGCGTCCACTAGGGGTCAGAGCTAGGTGAGTGGTAAAAAGCCACACGCACCACCACCATCCCATAATGTGGGTAAATTAGTTCTGTGTGTGTGTGTGTGTGTGTGTGTGTGTGGGGGAGGGGGGACCCCAGATCTGATTACTCGAGCTGCTTATTTATAATTTTATTAGAGAGGAGAGATTTTTATTAACCGCCCACAGCGTGATTCGAACGGAAACAGCTAAACCATGTGCTGTCTCGGAGCCCCTCAGGGGTTCCTCAGGGGTTCCTCAAGGGTTCCTCAGGGGTTCTTGGCTTCCAAAGGGAATGTTTTACAAGAAAACAAAAATCTGTTGTAGCGTTCTGTATAGACTCTCAGAGGGTTTCTCCGCAGACGGAGAACTGAAGAACCTTTAAGACGTCTCAGTGACGCCCAAACCGCTAACGTTTTCTGCTGTTACTTTTAATTTATTTATTTATTAATAAGTAATAATTAAGTTTGTTTGGGGAAAACTGTGTGTGAGTTTAAATTTATCTAATACAACACTAATATTGTAATGTTGTTAGATGTTTTTCCACTAAACTGGTGTTGGATTAAGGCTAACCACTGCATGAGTGTGTGTGTGTGTGTGTGTGTGTGTGTGTGTGTGTGTGTGTGTGTGTGTGTGTGTGTGTGTGTGTGTGTGTGTGTGTGTGTGTGTGTGGTGAAATGAAGCTTTTAAAGTTGTCTTTCCCTCGAGACTATATCATTATCGCTGGTCCTGGGCTTTGCCAGGCCTTCTCTGATTATCAGATGCAACAAATGACGTCCAATTTTATTGAGCAGTTCGGCTTCAATGACGAAGAGTTCGCGGATCAGGACGATGTGGTGGAGTGAGTACTCATCCTGCATGATCCTTACCTCTCTCACACGGGGTTGTGGGGGCGTGGGTGGGATTCGGGTGGAGGGTTTATTGTGCCTGCTGGGCTGCCTGGGATGATCAGGGGTCACGACCCGAAACACATTCTGATTCAATGGGGAGTTTAACCGAAAATGAAGTGTAGAGGGCGCTAACCCCGCAGTCGGGACGAGACGCGACGCGGCTGGAGCTAATCTAGAGTTAACGGTCATGAATACAGCCTCGAGCTTAACACGGTCACGTCACACACGGATTACAAAAACACATCACCTGATCTAGTTGTTTTATCAGTAATAACCAATAAAAAGACAGAATAATAAATAATCAACATGAATATTAATTAAATACAAAAGATGGAAATTTACACACAAATTTTTTAATATAAAACGTATCTGGTCTCAGTAAGTGTGTTTTGTAGAGAAACAGACCGAATTGACCTGACAGATGATCGTGACTCCGCTCCTGTCATAACTCCGCCTTAAATTATTTGGCCACGCCCCTTCTATATGTGCGCCCCTGCTCATGACTCAGAGCTGTGGCTGGTTTTATATCCATTATTGTGTGTGTGTGTGTGTGTAGAAACTAGCATAGAGTAGAAACTAGCACAGAGTCTGACCACTGAGTGTGACGAGTTAATCTGGAGGCTGTACACTTCCTTTACTTATTAGCGACGTTAGCGTCGCGGCTCCAGCGCACGGCCTCGGCTGATCCGTCGCGTCTGACGTAAAGAGGAGGGTTACGGTTCTACATTTCATTTTCGGCTGACTCGCTGCTTTCTGCATAGGAAACCTCAGTCCACTAACCGACACCTGGGTTTATTCATCAGTCATTCAAACCAGATTTGCTTTTTTTTTTTTTTTAAATTAATGTATTTTTATTTTATTTTTTTTACACTTTTTAAAATCATGCATCATCTGTAACACTGCAAAGCCCCTCTGTCCTGAAGGTCACAGTCACAGCTTCACCCCTGACTGTTACACAGCGCTCAAACTGGACACTCCTTACATTCATGTCAACACACACACACACACACACACACACACACACTTTTTTCATTAAAAAAAAAATATTTATATATATATAATTTTTTTTTTTTTTTTTAACTAAAACATGAGCAATTATTCTTTGATTTGTTTATTATTTGTGGAGCATGTGCTGCACACCTTCCTGTTACCGAGCCGTTACCATGGAAACCATAGCTTATGAGCGTAAGAGCATTAATATAACACAGCTGCTGTTCGGGAGAATTAATCAACACCGTCCGACCAATCAGATCTGTTCCCTGGGTTCCTATAGCAACCGCTGCCGAAGTCATATATCTGATTCGTAATATGTTTAAATATGAATTATGCGTGTGTGTGTGTGTGTGTGTGTTTGGTGACTGATGCAATAAGAGCGACTCGTTTTAGCGCTGTGCATTATGGGTATTATTCCACAGACCTCCGTATTGGATCAGTTTCAGACTGTGACGTCTGTTAGTGATCTCTGTGATATGATGAAAATATAACGCTGAAAACTAACTGACCGGACTTCACTCCAGACGTCTATCATAAACATGACTCCAGACGATAGATAGACTCCGGCATGTTCCGGCTCGCACCAGTCGACTTCAGTGACCGTGTCTGTCATGTTTACAGCAAATGAATACGAATGAATGACTAACCATCTATCAATTGATGTTAAAACATAAACTGGTTAAAAGTTAATTAACAGCTAATGAATGTTCTGCAGAATATTTCTGTTCCACAGATCTATTAACTTGTACACCACAAGAGGGCGCACTTGCAGTTCAGACAATGAACCATAGAAGTCTGTGATTGTTTCAGGATCTAATCTGGAAATCTGTGGAATGTTTAATGAGCCGTCTTACTAAAGTGCTTTTCTTTAAATGTGTGTGTGTGTGTGTGTGTGACTGGTTTAACTGAACTAAACTCTGTTCTCTTTAACCCCACAGTATTCCCTTTGATAGAATATCAGACATCAATTTTTCCTTGAATACAAATGAAAGTGTAAGTATGTGACGTTTTATTTCAGCACCGCAACCACACACACACACACACACACACACGTATGCATGTCCTTTCATGTCTGTCTCACTAATGGAGTGTAATATTCACACACTGCTTTGTTTTCTGCTAATGTTTATGTTCAACTGATTGTATGTGTGTTGATTTACCACTAAAGTTAAACACACACACAATGCTCTTCCACATAGATGGATTTTGGACACAGTGATCGTTTGGGTTATTAACACACACTTCAGATAGATATTAATTTATAAAAATAAATAAATAATACTTGTATTAAATAAAATTCTGTAGTTAAATTGTTCTTTTAAAAAAAAGTTTTTTCCAACTTTATCTTCCATCTGTTAATTTTTTTTTCATGAGTTTGTTCTATTTTTTTTCTTTTTTTCATTTTTTGTTGCTTTATTTAATTTCTATCCATTTCCTTTTTTAATATTTTTTTTATTTGAGCTCCAGACCTTCATAAAATATATTATTTATAATTTTTTGTTTATGTAATGTATTTTTTGCCTACGTATAGGATTTTGTTTTTATCTGCCTGGAACTGAAATGCACACAGTAAACCGTGTGTGTGTGTGTGTGTGTGTGTGTCCAGGCCAACATGGCTCTGTTTGAGGCGTGCTGTAAGGAGAAGATCCAGCAGTTTGAGGACACGGGTTCGGACGAGGAGGACATCTGGGACGAGAAGGACGTGACATTCGCTCCCGAGGCTCAGAGACGTTCCAGGTGAGGCTCAGCCCGCGCACACTGGGGGTGGTGCCAGTGTGGAGCATTATGGGTAATTTAGATGCAGTATATTGTTTGAACCATGCGCTTCCTCTGACTGTCTCTCTCTCTCTCTCTCTCTCTCTCTCTCTGCTGTCTTACTTCCATCCCACTTGTCATTTGTTTTACAATCACTTCTCATACCTGTCTGTCTCACTCTGTCCCCCCCCCCCTCCCCCAAAACCTGTCTGTCTCTCAGGAGCTCAGGCAGTACAGACAGTGAGGAGAGTACAGACTCGGAGGAGGAGGACGTGAAGAGGGACCAGTTCGAGTCCTCGAACCCAGCGGCTGATGACCGTATGGAGGTGGACAGTGGAGAAGGTGACAGGAAGTGACATCACAGTCTCTCTCACCTGCTGATATGTAATTAATTATTATTATTATTTTTTTTAAATCATCGTTGTGTTTCATCACGTGTCGTTTCAGGCCCCACCTGGACGGCCAACTTTGACGACGTTCCCATGGAAACGGGAGGCTCGTCGGCCCCGCCCACTTCCTCGCCCTCCTCATGGAGCACGCCCACCAACACCGTCGCCACGGAAACGGGCTGGGCCAACTTCTCGAGCTTCACACCGGTCAGGTGAGCGAGCGCCGCAGTCGCGCTAACGCACGTCTAAACGAACACGCGGCGTTTTTTTTTTTTTTTTTTTTTTTTTTTATCGTCGCCGCCGTCACGTGATGTGATGTGATGTGATGACACGTCTGATCTCTGCAGCCCCAAGGACCCCCTGAGGAGCAACTCCCCTGTCGCCATGGAGACAAGCGCAGAGCCGGCAGACCCTCTAGGTGTTAACACACCCACAGGTGAGCGCGCACACACACACACACACACAGAACAAAAGTCCACGTGGTGAGTGTAGGAGTGCGTCTTTACTCTCTCCTTGTCCTCTTAGGAGCGTCTCAGTGGGACACGCCTCCAGCTGTTCATTCCAGAGGTTGTGACGTGGACGAGGAGGCGGCGGCGGCCGACCGCGTCACTGAGACGGTCACGAACGGCTCCATGAAGGAAACGCTCAGCCTTACTGTAGACGCCAAAACCGAAACTGCTGTGTTCAAGAGGTGTGTGTACACACACACACACACACACACACACACACACACACACGTGTGCGCTCTACGCAACATGCACATCCTTTTTTTTTTTTTGCTCACTGTGTATCAGTTTCTTTCTACACGTGTCTGTCTATCTTTCTGCACATCTGTCTGCCTCACTGCACATCTGCTTTCGCATCTTTTCATCTAGAATCTTTCTCTCTCTTTCTCTTCTGTCTTTCTCTCATCTCAGGTTTGTGTCTCTCTGTCTCACGTCATGTCTCTCTCTCTCTCTGTCGTTAATGTGACTACAGAGATGATGATGATGATGATGATGATTATTATTGTGTGTGAGATGAAGGCAGGGTGTGTATGAGGAGTGTGTAGTAGAGTGTTGACATGCGCTTCCTCTCTCTCTCTGCGTGCGTGCATGGGGGATCAGAGTGTTGAAATCCTATCGGTATGTACAGGAGGAGCAGTGTCTGTGTTTAAATGTTCGCTGTACAGTCCACACACACACACTCACACACACTCACACACACTCACTCACTCATGCTCACCTGTGTTTCTCCATCTGCATGTGTCTCATCAGGTCACGGGATACAATAACACCGCCGCCGCGTAACCCGCAGCTAGCGACGTTCACCTCGAGCCCGAAACTCTGTTACGACCCGAACGCTCACGAACATCAACAACCAGCCGCGATGTAGTACAATTAATATAGTCTTTATAACGAGTGTGTGTGTGTGTGTCTCCTCTTCATACAACATCAGATTTTAACATCAGCGCACACACACACGCTAAAGTAATGTGTAACCACAAAACGTAAAAAAAAAAAAAAAAAAAAACTTATGATCTGTCTCCAATCACTTTGAGTTAATTGATTTAATTATAAACTGAATATTTTATTTAGGAACTGCACATTTCCCATGATGCTCCATGATTCCCCCCCCCCCCCCCCCCACTTGTGAAGATGTTCCCTGATCTTCAGTCAACACGCATTTATTTTATTTATTTTTTTTTTTTCCCCCCAAAATCCTCTTTGCATAACGAGCCACGCCCCCGACCTCCTGCAGTCAGTCACGCTTCCTGTAGTAACCGACTCTGAAATGTTTTAAATTTTTTTATTAGATATTTGTTTATTTTAATTCCTGGTTTATTATAGAGAGAATATTGTGATGCTCAGGTTCATCACCACCGCAGACTCCCCGTCTCTCTCACACATCAGAACATCAGAAGGAGGCGGTGCTAATGAGAGCCTCCTACTGCTCTCATGATGAAGCTGCTTAATAATCATGAGGCGCTGTTGAGGAGGCGGAGCTACAGCTGGGTTTTATAGGGTCACAGTCATAACAGTGGTTTCGTCATGTAATTACTAGGCATGTGCTTATCATCGGGTATAATGGTGATCTTTAGAACACACACACACACACACACACAGCAGATCTGCTGACCACTTTGAGTTGAAATCGTGTAGCCGGGTTTTTTTATTTTTTAATAATATTGGTTTTGAGCCTCGAGTTTGACTGGAAGCCCCGCCCACTTCCATCCATCTCCTGTGATCTCTCTCAGCTTCCTGCTTAAAGTCACCACATCACGCTGCAGTGGCTGAGATCAGTGGGGTGTGGCTAAATGAACGGGGTGTGGCCGAAGGTGGTAGGGTGGGGATAGTTTCAAAATGTGGTGGGGTGTGGCCTGAAACTGGGGGTGGGGTTAGGGGCTTTAGGGGCGTGGCTGTTGCTAAGGCGGAATAAGCTTGGCGTTTTCCGGTCCTTTTATAGAACGTTAAAACGTTCCTATTTCAAAATGAAGCGCAAACGTCGCGGTTACGTGCTGCAACGTCACAATCGCGTACAAACTTATTGTAGCGTACATGGGCGTGGCGTCTTCGCGCCTCCTCCTCTCTGCGGTTGGCAGGTCTGACTCCGTAACCATGGATACGGCTTCCACGTCACTCACGCGACCCGACATTGAGACAGACTGAAGATGAGCACATGCCCGTGTCCATCCGCACCGCTCCCGATCAGTGACATCACACACATCAATCATCTCATCCCCGACTCCGCCTCCGCGCCTCCCCATCGTCTGGTTCCAGCCCCTCCCCCTCCCCCACCCCCCACACGCTTCTGTTCACTCCGCTGTTTTTGAATGTGCTCCACACCCGCTGTGCATGGGTGCGTGTGTGTGTTTGAGCGAGGAGACGAGCCGGTGATTTTAAATGCTGTACTGTGTGTGTGTGTTTCAGTGAGGAGGAGAACACATCTACCTCTGAAGACACGTCTGCCAAGTACGCGGTGAGCGACAGCGAGGGCGAGAGGAGCGAGACCGCTAATAACTGCCCCAAACCTGGGTAAGAGTCGTCACTCAGGACTGTCACTCAGGACTGTCACTCAGGGTTAAGGGGCGGAGTCATATTGGTCATTACTTTAAGACGAGGGTTGAACCAGAGGGGGAAAAAAAGGGTCGTTACTGGATTTAACTGGGATAAATTTTTGGGTTTGTAGTTGTTTTACTCTCTGTGTGTGTGTGTGTGTGTGTGTGTGTGTGTGTGTGTGTGTGTGTGTGTGTGTGTGTGTGTGAGACATGATCAGTGTTTTAACAGTGCATTAGTGATTTCAAAATTAACTCATCTCTCACACACACACACACACACTCTCTCGTGTCTCATAGTGCAAAGCATGTGGAAGAGAAAACGAAAGCTACCTGTGAGGTTCTCAACGGTCCTCTAGAGAACACAGCTGCCATGGAGGAGGCCAAGTGAGTACAGCACGTGTGTGTGTGTGTTACATCACCTCTAACACATCATCGTTAGTAGGGTCTCCTTTATACCAACACGCGGCTCCGGAGACTCGTGTGTGTGTGTGTGTGTGTGTGTGTGTGTCTCGGTCATCGCTCTGCTGGGGCTCCGTGTAGCTTTGGAAATTAAATAATGGGTTTTTAATTAAAGTTTGTTTGTTTAAAAAAAACAAATTAAAAAAAAAAGTATGCGTTTGTAGATTCTAAAGATTTTGGTGACCTTGTAGCATAAAAGGTGTTTCTTGTCGCTTAAAGTATACAAGGAGTATTATTATTTATTTATTTTTTAAGTAACCCTCAACTGTTTTTTTTTTTTTTTTTTTTTTGCAGAATGTAGCGGTCATAAATAAAATGTTTTTCTCTGTAGATGTTCATTGATTTCATAAATGCAACACACATACAGAATACATAGCATGAAGGTAAAAAAAATAACACTGCATATAGTTTTTTTGTTATAGATGTCAAAAGTGTGTTTTGTGGCTCCCTGAGGTTTTTTTTTCTTTTTTTTTTTTTTAAGGTGTTTAAGGTTAACCCCAGCCTTAGGGTACCAATACTATTTACTGTTGTAGTCTTTTACACAGTCACACAACCCTGTTTCCTTTCAAGTAAAACAGAGTGAATGTGTCTCGCAATGTTTTGTTGTGGGAGTCCGGCTTAAAAAAAAAAAGTGTAGTTTAAAACAAACTAACACACACACACAACTGTGTGACCAAGTTTATTGCAATTATTGTGTGTGTGTGTTTCAGGACGGAGCAGTGTGTGTCTGAGGCGGCAGCGGCGAATGGGCCGGTGTGATCGGGCGTGGCAGATCACATGACCAGGACCAGCAATATTGATGTTAAGCAGAACCTGTACAGAACCTCGGGCTGTTGTGAAGAGGAGATTAAACACCACGATGAATTATTATTATTATTATTTTTTTTTTTTTTAAGTTTTTTTTTTTTCCCTTTCACATTCGTTTCTACACTTCTTGTTCTTCTCTGAGGTGATCTGTCCGATATCTCACCACTCGTACGTCAACAGTACTGTTGCTATAGTTACAAAGGATTGTATGAATAAAATATTTTATAAAAGAGAAACGTTATTACAGAAGCGATAAACTAATTGGAATGTGTAGTGTGACCAAAAAAAACAAACAAACCATAAGCTGATGATGATGATGATGATTTAATTTCTCTTTTTTTATTATAAAGATTTTTTTTCCCTCTGGTATTTAATTTCCAAGTAAAAAAAAAAAAAAAAAAATAGCGACAGTGATAACGCAAACATGTAAATGTCGTTTTATTCATGATGAGGATTTCGGGGAGCATTTTAAATATGGGGAACGGTTTATTTTGTCACAGGTGTTCTATTGTAAATGTATCTAGCGCGATTTGAGAAGAGAGAACCTTTTGCTATAGTTTTTAACTTATTGAGGCCGTGCTGTAAATCTCCTTCCCTCTAAAGTGTAAACCCTGAAGCTCAGGTGGAGTCCAGTTGCATGTAGCGAACGAGTACACACACACACACACACACACACACACACACACACACTGATGGCCTGTTTGGGAAGAAAAAAAAAAAAGAAAGCTACTTTTTTTTTTTCCTGTGAGTGGAACTTTTTTGTACGAGCAGAACGCCAGGCCGGGCCGAGCCAGAACCTCACAGCGCTTCTTCGATCATGCATCACCAGGCTCTCTTGTTCATCTTTTTTTTCCATCTTTTTTTTTTTTTTTAAATAAAATGCTATCTTTACCAGCAAGATGAAGAATTAATTATTTCCTTAAATTAGACATGAATAACATTTATACACTTTTTTTTTTTTTGGTTAAGCATTAAACACTTCACACAGCGGAGATTGTTACACACCACAGTCTGAGTTCTTACATCCTTGTCATTAGTATTATTTATTAGTAGTGAAAAAATGAATAATAGTATAAAGTTAAAAATAAATAAACATTAATTTACGAGTAATTAACCAGAGCGGTGTTACAGCATGACAATACAAAAATTAGTCCAGACCGCGTGATCTGATTGGACGAGAGGCGTTATTCCACGAGTGCTGATACCAGACAGTAACAGCACTGTGATGTGTAACTATCTGTATGAGTGGGCGTGTCCCAGGTGTTGTCCAGTGGTTAATGACACTAACTGTGTGTCTCAGCGTGGGTGAGAGTAGGTCTGTACGGTCCGCAGTACTGAGGAGAGAGCAGCTGCCTGACAAAACCCACATTCACACCCAGACACAGAAGCACTTTCAGTAAGAACACACACCTGATAACGTTATGTAGCGTCTTAAACAACACGCCGTCTCTGAACTAATCACTTCTAAGTCGCTCTGAATCGCCTCTGAACCGTCGTTCTGTTCACGGCTAATGATTAGCTACAAAGCCAAATCCCTCTCTAACCCCTGATCAAGCTGATTAGCGCACTAGCTTTCCATTTAACGCTATTTGGGAATCGACCCTAGAAGTTAACGGAGCTGATATTCTAAAGTGTAAATATACAGTAAATCTGGTGAGTTTCTCAGGACTGTCCACCACCACCATGGTTTATTCTCATCACCTTCTGGCTACAGAATAAATAAATGTTTTTTTGAAACTGTTACATAAAAGCAGGATCACAAAACTTATAATTTGACAATTTTACACATCTGTAACACCGCTGAAGTCTGATTTTATCTTCAGAAAAGATTTCTACAGTGAAATAAAAGCGGAACTCTGACTGCATGAGCTTTTAGAACTTAAAATGCACGCGCGCGTCCGAGTTTCTTTCCTTCCCTCCGGGGTTTTGTTTCCGACCCTCAGCTTCCTGTGTTCATCTCATCACGGAATACACGAGTGTGTGCGGCTCCCAAAATCATCACCGGACACACGGCTCTGAAACTGAGCAAAGCAATAACGTGTGTGTGTGTGTGTGTGTGTGAACATCTGAACTTTGACCTCATGTTGACGCTCGCTGGTCCTCATGAGGAAAACTTGGACAAAAAGGATTGCAGCTTTTATTTAAAAACACACAGCTGAAAGGTTACAGTTAGCATTAGCGTTAGTTTTAGCTTTGCGTTATTAGCAATGTTAACTATGAAGATCGTGTGTGTGTGTGTGAGCGCGTTCAGTCCGAGTTCTCCTCCTCTTCCTCCTCCCGTTCCTCCTCCTCGCGGTTCCTCTGGCGCTCGACAAACGGCTGCTGGGAGAGACAGCGCAGCTCGTGCGGCTCCAGCTTGGTCATGGTTCCGTCCGGACCGAGCTTCATGGGCTGGATCACGTGATCCCTGAGATTAAAACAAACACACACACGGGTTTTGAAACACTCGATAGTGTCTTAGTACTTGCAAGTTGGTGTCAATCAAAATAAATTTGAAATGTATTTATATAATAAAATAATATTAACAATAAATTAAAGGTATTCATAGAAAAACACGGTCACATTTTCATTAGGGACTGAGCGCCCCCTACAGGCCATTATGTTTATTGTCATCATTTAGATTTGTTCCCAAGTTTCTTTCCACCAAACCTGGAATAATCTACAGTATATGAATTTTAATAAAGTCACTGAGCAGGAAGTGATGTCACAGCAAAGGTCTGACCCACGCGGGGCTTCTGGTCCTCCTCCGTCGCGCTTCTAATCGCTACGCGTGTTTCGTTTCTGCACGACTAAATTATTAACACAACTTTTCTCCCTAAAACGTATTTTGTTTGAATTCTTCTTTGATATTCTGTGCCGAATATCTCCACTCTCGGGGTTCTTCCTGGGTTCCTGACAGGTTCTCCTTGAAACGCTGTTGGAGAAGTTACTCTGTTACGGAGCAGTGAGTGTGTATCTGAGGCTCAGGGTGGAGTTTCTACATCATTATGATCATTAGATTAAGTTAATAATACTGCTTATAATTAATATTCAGCCATTTAAAATACAAATATATATTTTAAAAATGCAGGTTTCTGGGTTTTTTTTTTGTCCTACTGCAAGGTTTCAATGAGAAAACATCATATGTGCCCCCTGGTGGCCAATGTACTGAACTTCACCAAACATGTGACAGAAAACAGAATGATGTCGCGCTGCTATGAACGTTTGTTAATTTCATATAGAAGTTAATGGGGGGAAAATCGTGTTTAACGGAATAATTAAAGGGACGACGGAGAGACTGTGTGTGTGTGTGTGTTTACCTGGAGAGTTTGTCGAACATGCTGACGAGCTTCATGGCCTCGTACTCCTTCTGCTCCTCCGTCATTCCGTCCATCGGGTTCGGCTGCTCCTCCTCCACTCGACCCGTCACAGGATTAATGCTAACACAAACACACACTCTTTAAACTCACACACACACACACACACACACACTGTTAATTTTGTCAGCTATTTTAGTCCCAGGTTAAATGTCCCTCTTAGTTTTGATCATATTTAGTGAATCTGATCCTATTTTTGTTTAGTCTAGTTTTAGTCCGAGGAAACTTTTTTAAGTCAATGAAAACATTTTAGCGATAAGATTATTATTAATTAACTCTACAGTCAATCTAATCTAAACAAAACCATTTTTAAAGGTTTTTCACGTCCACATTTAAGGATAAAACGACAGGACGGACGATTCAGTGTCGGGAAACATTTTTGTTCGTATACGACTTCACACCCCTGGACTGTTGTAGTGATTTTGTAGTTCACATTTTACTTTCGTCTTTTCTCCATCAACGATATCACGTCTTGATTTCATCGCTGTTACTACAGATTGTTACTGTGACGTCTCGTCATCGTCTCGTCATCGTCTCGTCATCGTCTCGTCATCGTCTCGTCATCGTCTCGTCTCAGTCACAGGAAAAAAGGTCGTCAACGAATATTTTTTGTCATTATTCTCATTGACGAAATGAACACTAGTCACCCCGGCGACCCTGAGGGCGATACACACTCACTGTGGCTTGGCCTCCCGGTACTCCACCGTGTCGCTGTCCTCGTCCTCGGAGTAATGTCCCGGATCCCAGCCCCCCCGCATCAGACCGCGAGCCGCCAGCAGGCCCGCGGCGTTCCCGTAACCCGTGTACTTAATGAAGCGGGACACTGAAACACACACACACACACACACACACACACACTGAGTGTGAAATCCCTCATATCCTCCTGCACGTGTACGTATTTAACCTCTAAGAGTCTCACCGCTCTCTTTACACAAGACGAAGAGGAACTCGGCGGCGCACGTCTTCACGTCCGTGTCGATGTGGGTCATCAGACGCACCAGTTTATTCCTCAGGGCGTTTCCCACCTCGGGCCTGTTCTTCACATCACGCAGCGGAGGGAGAACCTCAACATACACACACAAAGATCAGAACCGAGCTGTAACCTGGGTTCATTTACAAAAGTGATGTTTCCACGGCAACGAACACACACGGCTAGCTAGCGCTCAGCTAAACGCGTAATCGTTTTATTTTCTCACAAGTTTTCTTATGTTAATATAAACCCGACCAATATGTGTGTGTGTGTGTGTGTGTGTGTGTGTGTGTGTGTGTGTGTCTGGCTTTAATGCAAAGTTTTCTGTGTAAACGTGATTTACGTGGACG
The DNA here is from genome assembly GCA_030522415.1 of Channallabes apus. Classification (NCBI taxonomy): domain Eukaryota; kingdom Metazoa; phylum Chordata; class Actinopteri; order Siluriformes; family Clariidae; genus Channallabes; species Channallabes apus. Next base: position 41,704,404 of record CM060113.1, read on the forward strand.
TTTCGTTCGTCTCACTTTGATTCGTAGGAACTTGCGCGTCTCCCGGTGGATGCGAGCGCTCTCCGTCAGCAGGTTGAGGCACGGCAGCAGCGTCTCCTTCAGCTTCGTCCCCTAAAAACCAGCACATGGAGGGATAGGGGGGGGAGGGATGGGGGGGGGGGAGCAGGTGTGGTGTTTTGAGAAGCTGGAATCCCCACAGCGCTGCACCGCGTCTGACAAAAACAACCTGTGCGCAGGTGAGGAGTTTAAACAAACCCCGCCTCCGCAACACTCACTACGGTCTTACAAACAGGTGTGTAAGCTCGAAATCACTCTCACACACACACACACACACACTGACACACACACTCACTCTGTCGAGTCTTTTCTCCATGAACTCCAGCAGTTTCTTCACTGCGTCCATGTTCACGCCCATGTACTCGATGGAGTCGAGCTGAACTCGGGGCATCAACAACACGTCCAGACACGGCAGGGGGAGATTCCCCAACAGGTTCACTGTGTGACTACACACACACACACACACACACACACTTATTATCATATACTATAGTGTTATACACACCAAACTCAGGAGGTATATGTGTGTGTGTGTGTGTGTGTGTGAGAGGTGAAGGAGATGTTATTAGACTCAATGTAAGGAGAACATACAGCAAATCAGAAGCAATTTGCAAAACACACACACACACACACACACACACACACACACCCGTGGAACTCGTCTGTGCGTTCCTCTCCCTCGGCTGTGCTCATTAAGCAGTGCCTCAGGATGGCGCCCAGGTGTCTGTAGGTCGCCGCCTCCTCCTGTAACACACACACACACACACACACACACACACACACACACACACACACACACACCTGTTCACTCCATCACATCAGTACACACCGCTGCTGCATCACTGATGTAAGAGTGTACACACGTGTGTCCGGTCACGTGTCCGGTCCCCTCACCTCGTCGACTTTGCGGCGTCCCGTGTCGTACGTGATGTTGAAGAGGATCTTCAGGACCTCCATGGCTCTCTCGGTCTCGCTCCTCCCGAGCGGCGGCAGGTCGTTCGGCCCCTGCGCCTCGGAGCGGGAAACCTCGTAGGCGTCGGTCCAGCGCAGGCCGAGCGTGGCGTCGAGGGCGTCGGCCAGAATGCGGGCGCCCCTGAGCTCCTGGGCCAGCTGAGCCCTCACGTCCACGCGCAGCGCCGTGAGCAGGAACGCTAGCCGCAGGTCGAAGAAGCGCACGTCCGAGCTCCACCGAGACTCGCGGCACTGTTTCAGGCGCTCGGCCACGCCCACCATGAGACCCAGGTGGGCGGCGGCTTCCTGCGCCTCCACGCTGTTCAGGATGACGTTGCACAGACACTTCAGCGCCTCCACGATCACGTCCAGGTCGGCGACGTGCGACCCGAGCCCCTCGCCGGGTGCCAGCGCCGCGTAGCGCGCGAGCGTGTGTATGGCGCGGCGGCTGGAGAACGGAGCCAGGCTCCTTTTGTCCCGCGACAGGATGCGGATCGTCTCCAAGCACGCCAGCTGACAGGACGGCTGGACGTCACGGTCCAGGAAGGACAGGAGGAGCTCTCCCAGACGCTGAGGGACAGAAACACGCAGACGCGGACACGTCTCAGGAGTTACTGCATCTCTGACACGTTTGTCAAGACTGTTTAGCGTTGGCGTTTTGCTAATCTGCTTAGCCGTTAGTTCTTAAACTCAGTGAGGACTCTGTGGTAAAGATCAGGACCGAGCTGTAACGTAGGTTCATTTAATAAAGGGATGTTTCCACGGCAACGAACACACACTGCTAGCTAGCGCTCAGCTAAACGCGTAACCGTTTTTTCTTATGTTAACATAAACGTTCAATTCGAGAACCTTGTGTGGATCCACCAGAAATCTGCTTTAAATAGAGATAAACTGAGGAATTATTAGTGAAATATAAACATAATCAGTGTGTGTGTGTGTGTGTGTGTGTGTGTTACCTCTCTTTCCTCCTGCTCCTCTGACGGAAACGAGAAACACTGATTCTTCTGCAGAGAGAAAAACAAACATCAGTGAGCAGATCAGCTGCTCTTGATTATTTATGATTTATATTTACGTTATTTTAATGTACACACACTAATGATTATATACAAGGGTGAGTCAAAAATTATCCGCACTCCAGTTATATTAAACTGTCTCATCAGCGATTTCCATTCGAGTCTCCTGTCTCCCCGTCACTGGTGTTCAGGTGTGAACGTGTTACATCAGTTCATCTGTAACGGAAGAGCGTAAACAGTAGTGTTTGGAAAACTGTGAACAAAATTCAGAGCGATTCTCCAATAAGGAAAGTGAAAGTTTATCTTAAAGAGAATCATTACTGGTGACGAGACACAGATTCATCACTACGAGCCCGAGAGTAAACGGCAGAGTCTGGAGCGGAAACTTCCTCAATCACCAACCGAGAAAAAGTTAAAAACTCGACCATCAGCTGGAAAAATTCATCAGTTTTCTGTGAATTCTCAAGGGCCAGAAGTATTGGAACATCATCAGGAAAAAGGTTCAACAATCAACAACACTCGTTACAGTGAGACGCTTAGAAGAGCTGAAGACTAAACTTCGGATTAAACATAGAGGACTGGTATCCGAGGGCGTCGTGATCTACGAGGATGAAGATTCACTACTGATGAAGAACCGAAGACAGCGGTGCATTCGTGGCTCACAGCTCAGCATAAAACTTTTTTAAACGGGAGGAATACGAAAGCTTGTTGACAGACGGGACAGTGTATGGAAAAGCGAGGACATTATGTCGAAAAAAATTGTCCGTTTTCTCTTTTCGAAAATCAATTGAAAGAAAGGTGGAGTGCGGATAATTTTTGACTCACCCTCACAGAAAAACAGTCCCCTTTCTTACTCTCATATAACAATAATAAATATTTTATAGTAATTTAATTAAAGCAGATGTGGTTGTGCTCAGATTATCAGGTGTTAAACACACACACACACACACAGTTCGATTAGAGGGTTTTATAACGGGTGTGTGACGGAGTCTCCTGAGAGCTGCTGCTGTTTATTGCCTCTGTGGGGACGAGGATTAGAGACACTGAGAGACGGGGAGAGAGAGAAGGAGAGAGAGAGAGAGAGGAGAGAGAGGGAGAGAGAAGGAGAGAGAGAGAGAGGGAGGGGGAGAGAGAGAGAGAGAGAGGGAGGGAGGGAGGGAGGGAGGACATTGAAACAATCCACTTATGTCTGTTTGAGTTTATTAAATTTAACCATCACACACACACACACACACACACACACACAAATATGAATCTGCAGTACCAGTCAAAACTTTGGACACCCCTTCTACTTAATTTCCTACATTCTAGAACAATACTGCAGATATTTTAAAATGATAAAATAACACATATGGCATTAGGCAATAATGTAACAACAACAACAACAGTCGGTTGTTATTTTAAGGTCGGCTGTTCTGGAACAGTTCTTGTAAAACACATCGAGCTCCATGATGATGAAACTGTCCCTCATGAAGACCTTCACAGGACAACAAGACCAAAACTGAGCTCTGCTGCAGAGGAGACGATCATTTAGAGTCACCAGCCTCAGAAATCACCAATTAACAACCAGCACCTGAGATTAGAGGCGTTATGAAGCTTCACAGAGCAGAAGTAGCAGATAAACATCTCAATATCAACTGTTCAAAGGAGATTATTGTGGATTGTGAATAAACACCTTCAGTATTGTTTTACAGTGTAGAAAGAAACAAACATCAGGAACGACCATGGAGTTAGAAGGGGTGTACAAACTTTTGACTGGTCGTGTATATACAGTACTGTTAAAAAAAAAAAAAAAAAAAAAAAAAAAAGTCTTGGCCCCCCTCATTTCTGCATATTAAATGAAATTAAATGCAAAGAAGCCAAAACTACAATGTAAACACAGGTTTGTTTCTGGCCTCAGCAGCGACCTCGTTTCCCCTCTCGTCTGTTCCGTCACTCAGCATCAGCAGTTTATTTACTGTTTCATTTAAAGCTGTTTGTTTCCAGATGTTTCTAATTGGTTTACTGATTGATTGCATTTCTGTGGCTCAGATTCTGCATGATGTTCACACACACACACACACACACACACACACACACACACACACGATTATAGTGTTCATAAGACAGATAAGTGTTTATCTCTGTGTTTATTAATAAACACTTCACTGACAGCTGGGTCTAACATCACACACACACACACACACACACACACACAGCAGAGGAGATGTAACCCTAATCAGCATCCTCTCTCTCTCCGCGCGCGCACACGCACGCACACACACACACACACCCTCTGTGTACCTGTGTGTTGTAGCTGTGCAGCGCGCGCACTGCCGCCTCCTGCTCGCGCGCCTCCAGCGCGTGTATAACGGCGGTTATCTCCATCCTCACCTCCGCGTGTTCAGGACCAGAGATCACACAGATCCACTACAGCTCCGGATTAATCCTCTGACTCACACACACACACACACACGCACACACAAACACACACACATCCTCAATATCATGCGATTAGAGACCGAGCCGCGGGGGCCTCTGGGAAATGTAGTGCGTGTGTGTGTCAATGTGTCTACGCCATTTCCCCCGAACTTAATCACTGTAGCTATATATATTTATTAGGTTTTTACTTTTTATGTGATATTAAATCATAATTATAGTGTTAATAAATCTAATTTATCTATAATATAAATGTGATTTATTCCGGAGAGAGACGCGAATCACCAGAATCAAATCCCCGGATGAGGCGTCGCGCGCTGATTGGTTATAATGATCCCTGCGCGTGCCGTACAGGCCGGAAATGTGTGTTCTACGAATATAAATTCACGTCTAAGTTAAAAAAAAATAGGTTTACTATTAAATGAAGGTGTTTTAAAAGTATTTAAATCAACACTCATTTAATTATAAAAACCAGTTCATCAGCTTTTACCTGAATGAAAATAATAAACGATGTTCCGCTAGGTGGCGGTAGGAACGCCATCTTTTTACGACGTCTGAATTTAAGCAACGAAGAAGAGTAACACTAGCATTAGCCGGTCCGTTAAGGCGAATCAGACAACATTCGATCAACGTAACAGCACAATCTCACCGCTTCAACAATGAAAGATGTTCTGGGATTCCTCAAACAACAACAAGGCAAGAGTGCTACACCGGAAATCGCGGCGGAATGGCACAAACTGGAGGATTTATACAACAAAAAGTATGGCTTTTAAATCGCTTATTAGTCGTGACTTAGCTAATGCTCTCATTGTATCTGTATTCTTTGTTCCATATCCGCATTCGGGACGACTAAATGCAGTTGGCTACCCGTTAGGGCGAGCGCTGTCTTATAAAATCTTAGCCAGTGCAGTTACAGAAGGCGGAACCTACCAGCCAATCACAGACCTGGAGGGCGGGACTTTGTCCGAATACAGGTGTAAATGAAAGGTGCACTGATCCATAGGGCCGCGCTAGCTGAGTCATTTAGCATATAGCAAGTCTGAGTTTGAAGTTGGAGATTATTATTATTATTATTATTATTGTTGTTGTTGTTAATAATAATAATTATAATTATAAAAAAAGCAAAAATCAGTATATTGTAATATTGATGTTAAATCAGTAATCCTCACCTGTCAGTTATAAATAATGAATAATATTATAACTCTATTTGTGAGTGACGTCACTTTAGTAAAATGTGACTGTTTATCTAATAAATAAATGTGGTTTACTTGCTGTTTTCTTTATACAGGTCTACTGTACTGTGTGGTTGTTTATTAATGTTATTTAATTTCTGTATTAATTTCCTAAAAAGGAGAGATTAGATCAGATAACACACACATGATTTGATCAGACTATTAAAGCCGAGGCTGAGAGAGTAAATGGTGAAAAAGCCTAAGAATATAAATATAAATTATACACGCATCATAAAACGTATGACACACACACACACACTGATCAGGCTGGAGTTTTATAAACTGTGGGGTGAAACGATGTGAGTAACAGCTGTAATAGCAAATGATGTTTCTCTAACTGGTGTGTGTGTGTGTGTGTGTGTGTGTGTGTGTGTGTTCTTCCCCAGGTTGTGGCATCAGTTGACTCTGAAGCTGAGTGACTTTGTACAAAATCCATGTTTCTGTAAAGGGGATGGTCTTATCCAGGTGAGAGACCATGTTTATTTCTTACACACACACACACACACACACACACACACACACACACAGCTGTAAATATGAAACGAGCAGTCATTCAGTGAGTTTAAAATTGTGTTTTGTTTCAGCTTTACGAAAACTTCATCTGTGACTTTGAACACAGGTATGTACAGTGGTGTGTGTGTGTGTGTGTGTGTGTGTGATTTTTCTTTCTTTCTTTTTCCCCCATTTTTATTCATAATCTAAACACAAGTTATAATTCAGGGATAAAACTAAACTTGAAACATTGCTTCAATTAAAGCAAAGAAAAAAATCTGAAATTTATAAAATATTAAAATGGACAAATTTTGTAAACATAATAAATCCAGAATGTTTAATCATTAGTGTGTTTTAATTATAAATATCAGGTCTTTTACTGGGCCTGTAGATGAGGATGATGATGATGATGATGATGATGATGAGGATGTTAATAATAATCATCATGTATATACAGTGGAACCTCGGATTACGAGTGTTCCGCAAGACAAGCAAAGATTTTTATTAAATCTTGACTTGGAAAACGAGCATTGTCTTGGTTTACGAGTACAGAGTATCATGTATCACGCATGCGCTTCTTGTTTTGACGCCGAGGTCACGTGATCACAACTGAGCCAATGGGTTTTCTCTCTCTCGCGCTGCGGAATTGTGGGTAATCGTCTCCCCTGCTGGGTCTCAGTCTTAAAATAATTTGCGTTTCCTTTATTTGTTATGGGAAAATGAACTTTGATTTACGAGTTTTGGACTACGAGCCAGCTTCCGGAACGAATTATGCTCGAATTATGCAAGGTTCCACTGTATAGTAATAATAATAATAATAATAATAATAATAATGAAGAGATGAAGTATAAAAATGTAATAATAACTGATGAAGATGTTCTTCCCTGGACACTGAAGTGTTTCATGTGCGCTCTCTCTCTCTCTCTCTCTCTCTCTCTCTCTCTCTCTCTCTCTCTCTCCAGAGTGAATCCGCTGTCACTAGTGGAAATCCTCCTGCACGTCATCCGACAGATGCCAGGTATCCTGTCTCCCTCTCTCTCCCTCTCTCTCCCTGTCTCCCTCTCTCTCCCTGTCTCCCTCTCTCTCCCTGTCTCTCTCTCTCTCTCTCTCTCTCTCTCTCTCTCTCTCTCTCTCTCCTCCGTAGTGTAATAATAGTGTAATATAGTATTAAGACTCTGGTGTGTCTCACAGACCCGAACACGGCCATCACCTTCCTGGAGAAGACGAAGGAGAAGGTCAGTCATGTGACGCATACACTTTTTTTGTTGTTGTTAATTTGTTTTTATAAACTTGTGATTGTGTGATTTATTTAAAGCAGATTAATTGAGTTGCGAGATTCTCCAGCGTTCGAATCAAACAAACAAACAAAAAAAATCACTGACTTTGCTCACACTGTGATGTTGGTGCTGCAGCAGAGCTGTGTGTGTGTGTGTGTGTGTGTGTGTGTGTGTGTGTGTGTGTGTGTGTGTGTGTGTGTGTGTGTGTGTGTGTGTGTGTACACATGAGAACACGCGTGAGCCTGTGCCGTCGTCCACACCGTTAGTTTTCCTCCTGATTGTGGTGTTTGTAAATAATATTAAAACGTCTCAGTATTTTGTGTATCTTCAGGCGCATGAACACGAGATACACGACGCTTCAGTGTTTATTAGATATTCGTGTTTGTTTTTAACACTTTAAAATCTCCATGTGTCTGTTTAAGATAAATCAGATACAAATACACATTAGTGCTACTGAGTCACATGACTAATCACATGGGCTGAGAACCACCTCTGAGTGACGTCTCTACTCTCTCACGGGTCTCTCACGTCTCATGCTCTCTCTCTCTCTCTCTCTCTCTCTGTCTGTCTGTCTGTCTGTCTCTCTGTCTGTCTCTCTCTCTCTCTCTCTGTGTTCTGTCTGGTTTTAATGTGATCAGGTGAAGGTGAGTGACGAGGCGGTGATTCTGTGTAAAACAGTCATCGGTGGTCTGAAGCTCAAAATCAACGACCTGCCTGCTACTAAAGTGAGTGTTACACCTGAACACACACGCACGCACGCACGCACACACACACACACACACACACACACACACTGTGTAAATGATTCCTCGTGCTCCCAGAGCCGCTCCATAGATGTGATAACCTGGTGATTCAGTACATTCAGGTCGTCAGCTGACTTCATTTTATTGCCCCATAACGTTGCTGAGTCTCAACTTGATCACATGATCAACCCCAGATCATCACACTGTCTCCAGGGACTCGTACAGTGGACACTATACATGATGGGACAATCTTTTTACCACATTCCCATTTTATCCTGACGCGTGATCGTGTTAAGTGTTGTGAAGAGACGTACATGAGTCTCACTATTAAAACATTATTATTATTATTATTATTATTATAATAGAATATGATGATGGTGATGATGATGAAGGCTGGTGGTGATGGCCGTGTGTGTTTTCCTGCAGAAGCTGATCGAGGACGTGGACGAGATGCTGAACGCGTTGCCGGGAGTGACGTCTGTGCACGGCCGCTTCTACGACCTGTCCAGTAAATACTACCGCATCATCGGGAACCACGCCCTGTACTATAAAGACGCTCTGCGCTACCTGGGCTGCGTGGACGCCAAAGACCTGCCGGGTAACGACCGCGTTTGGGGGCGATGTAGTACTGTATTGGGGTAACACTGAAGATTCAGAAATGTGTATAAACGTTTGTAAATAAAATCATAGCGTGTGATCGTTTGTGTAATGGCTTTGTGTTTATTTTGCGCTCCGTAGGGGCGGAGCAACAGGAGAGAGCCTTCACACTGGGATTGGCCGGCCTGCTCGGAGAGGGCGTGTACAATTTTGGCGAGCTGGTATGTGATTGGTCAGAAGTGAGACCCCGCGTGTCTGTGCTCCCCTTAATAACTCCCCCCTCATCTTCCTTCAGTTTTACACACATCCGAGTTGTGTATTTAGTGTGTGTGTTTAGAGAGGTGTGTGTGAGGGTGTGATGGTGTTTGTGTGGTGTTTAGTTGATGCACCCGGTCCTGGAGTCTCTGAAGAACACCGATAAGCAGTGGCTGATTGAGACGCTCTACGCCTTCAACTCGGGAAACGTGGAGAAATTCCAGGCTTTAAAATCAGCCTGGGGTCAACAGGTGAGACGCAAGTGTGCAAGTGTGCAAGTGTGCAAGTGTGCAAGTGTGCAAGTGTGCAAGTGTGCGCTGAAACTCTTTTTGTGTGTGTGTCTCCTCAGCCTGATCTCGCTGCACAGGAAGCCAAACTGATGCAGAAGATTCAGCTTCTGTGTGTGATGGAGGTAAGGCCCCGCCCTTGTAGAGGTGTAGACATGTGATGTAGCTGCTCTACTGAGATCTCTGTAGGTGAACTGTTGAGTTTAAACGGACCTGTAACGATGTAGGGTAACAAGTGGACAGCGGGTCTTCACTTCACCGGAAAAGGAATAAAAAAAAATAACCATCAGTAACTGCAACTCGCTGGGGGGGGGGGGGGGGATGGAGCTTGTTTTATATATTTATTATCATTATTATCGAGGACGAGATCATATTAATAGGTCACAATTATTCTCATTTAATATAATCAAGAAGTCTATAATATGATATAGGCTATTAATCTGTAAAAAAAAATCTCTGTACATCTTGTAAATTAAAAATAATGAATGAATGAAATCATTTATTCAACTAGTGTGAAATTTCCACAGCAGCAGCGACAGGTATCCGAGGTGCCTCAGTTACCATGGTAACGCGATGTGACGTCAGCGCTGGTGACTTCGTAGGGTTTTTTTTTTTTCCCGAATGGCAGATTTGTCAAGGGAAGATCCCGTCACCGACATTCGCTACACACACAGAGTAGGGAGCAGTTTGTGATTTGTAGATGATCTTCAGATAGTTCTAACACTAGATGGCGCTCTCACTGTTTAGTCACCACTCTGTTTTATTAAAAGTTTCTCCTTATTTGTGAGCTTTACCTTATATGGAGATTTGTGGGCGTGGTTAGAGGTCAACGCTGTGACTGCTCCTGGAGGTTCGGGGTGTTTGTGTGTTTATAAACACGGAGACGTCAGTGTGCCGAGAATAAGGTTTTATAAAACCTGGGGTGAACGTTTAGTCGCCTGGCAACCAAAAGAAGCTTTATTTATTTATTTATTTATTTGAATGATCACATGACTTGATCACATGTCTCGACTTCTTTCTCCATCGTGCCTTAGATGACGTTCACCAGACCAGCGAATAACAGACAGCTGACCTTCCAGGAAATCTCTCAGAGCACCAGAGTCCCAGTAAACGAGGTGTGTGTGTGTGTGTGTGTTACACAGGATAGAAAGCATTTATTTATTTATTTATTTTTAATAGAATGCATGTGAAGGATCACATAACAGCTGTTAAGTGTGTGTGTGTGTGTGTGTCAGGTGGAGCTCTTGGTGATGAAGGCCCTGTCAGTCGGACTCCTGCGAGGAAGTATTGACGAGGTGGATCAGAAAGTTCAGATGACGTGGGTACAGCCACGGGTGCTCGATCTGCCCCAGGTAACCTGCTCACCTACGCGGGTGTTAAACTCTCAGCTCACACACACACACACACACACACACACACACCTCAGTCTTATTTATATACAATTAAAAATGCCTGGAAATGGGAATTGAGGTCATGTGACCTCGTCCACAAGCTGCACTCTGGTGACGTTGCTTCGGTTCCTTGTCACGTAATAAAACGCAACCTGAACTGATAAACCTGAGGGAACACAGGAGGACAGGGCAGTACAGGGGGAGGGCATGGGGGGGCAGGGCGGGTACAGGGGTGTGTTTAAAACCGAGGCCGAGTGTTGGTGATGAAGTGTTGATGTTGTATCGTCTGTGTTACAGATAAAGGGCATGAAGGAGCGTCTGGACTTCTGGTGTGGAGACGTGAAGAGCATGGCCATGCTGGTGGAGCACCAGGCACAAGACATTCTCACATAAACACACACACACACACTATCACGTGTACTGTATGTTGGCGTGTGAGCTTCAGTGTTTAATTAAAGACATTTTTCACATAGCTGTGGTGTTGATGCTGTTTCTCTGTAACCGACAGTGAGCTGATCATTAATATGGTCAAGCTGGAATGCACACGTACACACACACAGGCACACAGCAGGAAATTCCCATCATGCATATTTGGAGGAAGTTGAACATGAGCCAGTTTTGGGTGTGATGAGGCCACGCCCACTGGTCTTACAGGAACGACTCGCACCTCCGCTCGAGCCTTTGTGCAGAAACGGTTTAGATTTTCACCCAAAATGTGTTTCAGTTGTACACCAGCAGCCGCACCCCGTCACCCTGAAACACATCAGTTGAGCACCTTGACTGGAGATCTTTTTTTTTTTTTAAACAATTTAACATAAAGGAATTGTCTCCTTTATGCAGAAGGGGCGGGGCTTATGTAATACACCTGCTGCAAGTTTAATGTTTTTCTGGCCTGATCTAACCGACAGCAACATTTATGCAATTTAGCTACCATCCTATAAGGCAACAATTGCTGTGTGTGTGTGTGTGTGTGTGTGTGTGCAATTCTTAATTGGTGCCTGACTCACCCCAAAAATTAAAAGTGATGTGAGAAACTGATCTCCTGTCAGTGTAAACGCAACTCAATCTGGTTTATATAATCCTATAAAGGTTAATCCTATAGTCATTTTAACAAACATTAATACACACTCAGAATGATTACTATCACACACATACAGTACACACACACACACACACACACACACACGGTGGTAGTTTTTTGTTGGTTTATTAAAGACAGGCGTAACTCAGGTTATCGTGAGGAGGAAGGACGAAGAGCGGAGCGACGTCGTGCTCATGGGGCTCACAGCCTCTTCTTCTTGTACTCCTCCAGGTTAGTGAGGACCCACCCTGAGGGGACGAGGATGGTCATAAACATGGTCGCCATGGCAACCACCTGCTCCTGAGGAAGGCACGAGCCAGAATTAGATAAACATAAATATACTGTACGTGTGTGAGAGAGTGATAAGAGACGAGTGTACGAGAGTCTAATCACTTCAACTCAGCGGGCGGAATAACGCCAAGCGTACTCGGACTGTCTGTCTCACACACACACACACACACACACTGAACCAAACATAACAATTTTATTGACTTTTTTTTATATTGTTCAGAAATAAACTCTAAGTAATATCTCTCTATAAGAACACTTAAAGCTTAAAATAAATACTAACGTCTAGAAATTCATGTATTTTTTATAACCTCATTGTAAGACATAATAGACACTTTATTTACCGTCTCCTCTACGATGTCAAATCTGAGTAATGATCGACCTGAACAGCAGTTTGTTTAACCTGAGCTCTTTTAAAAAAAAATTTATTTCACGCCTCTTCCATGTTCAGGTGTGATGATGAGCGCTGACATCTGATTGGACGATTGCGGCCATGATTTCAGTTAATGGGTCATAATTACTAAACCCACGTACAGCAAATTAGCAAAGAATAGTCTAAGGCATTAAAGCTAAATGCTTGTTAAAAGTTTTTTTTGTTAGAACTGAAGGAATCGGCGGCAAATTTTATTTGTAAAACTTGCTGTTCCCTGAGCTCTGAGGTGTGAAAGTTGTGCTCTAGCGCCACCGTTAGGCTGATCAGGCTCATCTCACCTGCTCGAGGAGTGAAGCGGAACCGTACTCACTGAGCGAGTTTCACGTCTGTAGGATTTACGCTGTGCGGTTTGTTTTAAAGAAAACTAAAATTTATTCTAAAAAAGAAAAAGAACGATTATTACAATTACAACAGAATTCCAATTCTTAAACCTTACACATTTTTTTGCAGAGAAACTGCGCATCACTCTTTGGCTTGGAGGTTTATTTTATTATTTTTTTAAATTTGAAATAAAAAGAGAAATAGAAAGAAAAATTTTATTTATTTATAAATTTATGTGAACACTAACAATAATTATGTGAATGTATTCAGAAAAATACACAGCTTTGTTTTATTTTTTTCTCTTTGGACCAGTCCAAAAAAAAAAATGAATAGATGTGTTTAAGATTAAATACGTTTGTAATAAACAGGTTTATTTTATAACAGGATTCCATTCACCTTAAGAAATGTCTTACTTTTATTCCTCCCTTACACACTTCAGTGTAAATTCTTTAATTTTAGAAATTAATTTCCCTACATCTGCGTTACCATAGCAACATTCTGCGAGTCCTGTCAGTAACATCATCACATTTATGTAAACAAAAAACTTTAAAGTGTGAAAGGTTTTAGTGCTATTTAAGGATTCTCTAATATTAAAAGTTTCCACCTTTCCAGCAGAAAATCTACAAAATCAGACACTTTTTACATCATAACACTCTATACTAATGTGTATTATTTTTGTTAAACAAACAAACAAACAAACAAGTAGTAAATACTATATATATATTATGATAATCGTTTTAATTTCTCAGTCCTGTGTGATATCTTTGATTAATATTTACATATAGAAATTATCTAACATTTTTAAAGCAGAACATTAAAGCACCTGATCTTTGAAAGTTGAGATTATTACCCGAATAAGTATTAATGCTGCGTATATACACTCAGCATTTACGTTCGTACTTATCAGATATAAAACAAATAATTTCCAGACGTACAGTTTTAAGGAAACGATCTCTCCATTCGGCAGAATTGTGTCAGTATTTTCTCATGCGTATGTTTATAATAGTGTCGATCATTTAAACCTGATTGTTTCTATTTTGAGCTCTGCATCATGTGACATTTTCCATACACACACACACATACACACACTTGTTGCACAGCTCACTAGAGTCTCTATAACTTTATTTAAAGTCTCCAAGGTCAACATTTTGGCTGCTTTTCAACATTCCTGCAGCTCCAGCAGGGGAACGACAAGGACGCAGGACAGATTAATAAGGTTCACCTCAAACGTGATCGTCTATGTCGTGTCTAATTTGAGACATGAATCTGAGCACAGCAGTGGGACGAGACAGCTGTCACTCCCCCAACGGCGCTCTTCTTAATCTTATTACTGTCGCGCATAAACTCTAAACTCATCACATATGATCAGGAGAAACGTGATGCTTGTTGTGTTTGTAGTGTCTCAGTACTCACCCCCGTGCTCAGGACGTGTTTCGCGGGTTTGGACGTTATGTTGGCTCTGGGAGTTAAGTGCTGTCTCAGAGCGGCTCTGAATAAACCAGAGGAGCGACTCAAAGCCTGCATGATTCCCTCTGCTGATCCGAACGGTGGAGGACGTGTGTCTTCTGCTGCTGCTGCGGTGTTCAGCTCAACACTGGTAGACTCCAATCCTGTGACTTTGTTGTTCACCTGCCAAGTGCTATTTATTATTCTGGCACGCAGATCCGCCCTGAACGTTACCGTTTCACTTCTACTGACTTCCTGCACTGATAAACACACACTGCACTAACATCACAAACAGAGTTAAACACTCGATTTGAGCTAATCGCACAGTGTTTATTCGTGTCAGGATGGACTCGACTGGTGACGCACTTAATCTCAGGTCAAGACTCAACACCAGCTAAATCCAACACCATGTCGAAGGGGACATTTATAAAGTTCAGGTAAAGATGGGCAGGAGCCAATTTCTGGGTCAGAAAAATTTAAACACGAGCCTGAAATTCACAATACTACTACAAAGTGTTTGAGTTCGTCTTTTAAATTGTACAATAACGTTTATTTTAAAAATTGTAGTAACACTGTAGGTGTTTATTCGGTACTGTAAGTTATTTCGACACTTCATACAATCATGCGAAACACTATCACAACAGGTTAGATATTATACTTCTATAATACTTTAATGCAATTCAACACTCCAGATGTTAATCCAGAACTATAAGAATCAAATGTGTTGATTCAAAACTACAAGTTAATTCAAGACTGGAAGTAAAATCGAGACAGAACTACAGCCCTGATTCAACACTTTACGTGTTGATTTTGAACTTTAAGTTAATTCAACACTAGAAATGCGGAGCAGTTAATCAATTCAGCACTAGAGTCGGACCTCGGATTACGAGCATAACTCGTTCCAAATTCAAATTCAAATTAAAATTTTATTTGTCACAAGCAGTGAAATGCTTACACGACCGCCAGTGACCTTAAAAAGAAAATAAAAGCTTGTACGTAAAATAAATAATCAATAAAAAGGAAATACTAAAGAAATAAATTTAACTAGTAAAATTAACTGTACAATAAGGGCATAATAAAATATTGCAAAATCTAGAAATATGGGGGGGGGGGGGGAGTATATATGTATATAGAATTTAAAGTGTCAGTGGTTGTGCAAATATGCATGAAAGGTGACTAATGAAAGTGACATGTGCAATTGTCCAGATGTATAAATATTTAGTGCAAGTGTGTATGAATGTGTCCATGATTGTCCAGTCAGTGTTGTGAGCTTAAAAAGATGTTATTAGTCCTGTGTGGAGGTGTGATTGTGATTGAGAGACCTTATCGCCTGCGGGAAGAAGCTCCTCCTCAGCCTCTCTGTGTTGGCCTTTAGGGAGCGGAATCGCTTCCCAGACTGCAACAAAGAGAACAGTCCATTACTGGGGTGACTGAGGTCCTTCATGATCTTCCTGGCCTTGGTCCAGCACCTCCTGCTGTAGATCGAGGGCAGGTCAGGGAGCTCAGTGCGGATGATGCGCTCGGCTGATCGCACCACCCTCTGTAGAGCTCGTCCGTCCTGCATGGTGCTGTTCCCGAACCAGGTCGTGATGTTTCCCGTCAGGATGCTCTCTATGGTGCAGGAGTAGAAGTTCCTGAGCACCTTGGAGGGCAGTCTAAAGTCTCTCAAGCGTCTGAGGTGGTACAGACGCTGCCGGGCTTTTTTCACCACGGTGTTGATGTGACAGGACCATGACAGGTCCTGCGTGATGTGAACACCGAGGTATCTGAAGCTGTCCACTCTCTCCACTGGGCTCCTGTTGATGACGGGGGTCTGGTAGTTCCTCTCCTGCTTTGTGCTAAAGTCCACTATCAGCTCCTTTGTCTTACTGACGTTCAGGAGGAGATTGTTCCTCTGGCACCAGTTCTCCAGATTTCCAATCTCCTCTAGGTAGTCCGACTCATCATTGTTGGTGATCAGTCCGACCACGACGGTGTCGTCAGCAAACTTGATGATGGAGGTGGAGTTGGTAGTGGCCACGCAGTCGTGGGTGTACAAAGAGTACAGCAGGGGGCTCAGAACACAGCCCTGGGGGGCTCCAGTGCTGAGAGTGAGTGTGGCTGAGACATGTCCGCCCATCCTTACTGCCTGTGGTCTGCCAGTCAGAAAATTGGAGATCCACTGACATATACAGTGGTGTGAAAAACTATTTGCCCCCTTCCTGATTTCTTATTCTTTTGCATGTTTGTCATACTTAAATGTTTCTGCTCATCAAACACATTTAACTATTAGTCAAAGATAACACAAGTAAACACAAAATGCAGTTTTTAAATGAGGGGTTTTATTATTTAGGGAGAAAAAAAATCCAAACCTACATGGCCCTGTGTGAAAAAGTAATTGCCCCCTGAACCTAATAACTGGTTGGGCCACCCTTAGCAGCAATAACTGCAATCAAGCGTTTGCGATAACTTGCAACGAGTCTTTTACAGCGCTCTGGAGGAATTTTGGCCCACTCATCTTTGCAGAATTGTTGTAATTCAGCTTTATTTGAGGGTTTTCTAGCATGAACCGCCTTTTTAAGGTCATGCCACAACATCTCAATAGGATTCAGGTCAGGACTTTGACTAGGCCACTCCAAAGTCTTCATTTTGTTTTTCTTCAGCCATTCAGAGGTGGATTTGCTTCTGTGTTTTGGGTCATTGTCCTGCTGCAGCACCCAAGATCGCTTCAGCTTGAGTTGACGAACAGATGGCCGGACATTCTCCTTCAGGATTTTTTGGTAGACAGTAGAATTCATGGTTCCATCTATCACAGCAAGCCTTCCAGGTCCTGAAGCAGCAAAACAACCCCAGACCATCACACTACCACTACCATATTTTACTGTTGGTATGATGTTCTTTTTCTGAAATGCTGTGTTACTTTTACGCCAGATGTAACGGGACACGCACCTTCCAAAAAGTTCAACTTTTGTCTCGTCGGTCCACAAGGTATTTTCCCAAAAGTCTTGGCAATCATTGAGATGTTTTTTAGCAAAATTGAGACGAGCCTTAATGTTCTTTGTGCTTAAAAGTGGTTTGCGCCTTGGAAATCTGCCATGCAGGCCGTTTTTGCCCAGTCTCTTTCTTATGGTGGAGTCGTGAACACTGACCTTAATTGAGGCAAGTGAGGCCTGCAGTTCTTTAGATGTTGTCCTGGGGTCTTTTGTGGCCTCTCGGATGAGTTGTCTCTGCGCTCTTGGGGTAATTTTGGTCGGCCGGCCACTCCTGGGAAGGTTCACCACTGTTCCATGTTTTTGCCATTTGTGGATAATGGCTCTCACTGTGGTTCGCTGGAGTCCCAAAGCTTTAGAAATAGCTTTATAACTTTTACCAGACTGATAGATCTCAATTACTTTTGTTCTCATTTGTTCCTGAATTTCTTTGGATCTTGGCATGATGTCTAGCTTTTGAGGTGCTTTTGGTCTACTTCTCTGTGTCAGGTAGCTCCTATTTAAGTGATTTCTTGATTGAAACAGGTGTGGCAGTAATCAGGCCTGGGGGTGACTACAGAAATTGAACTCAGGTGTAATAAACCACAGTTAAGTTATTTTTTAACAAGGGGGGCAATCACTTTTTCACACAGGGCCATGTAGATTTTGAGTTTTTTTTCTCCCTTAATAACGTAAACCTTCATTTAAAAACTGCATTTTGTGTTCAATTATGTTATCTTTGACTAATAGTTAACGGTTTTTGATGAGCAGAAACATTTAAGTTTGACAAACATGCAAAAGAATAAGAAATCAGGAAGGGGGCAAATAGTTTTTCACACCACTGTAGATGAGCTCAGTCCCAGGTGCTCCAGCTTGGTGGTGAGTGTGGAGGGAATTATGGTATTAAAAGCAGAGCTGTAGTCGATGAAGAGCATTTTAACATAATTCCCTTTCCTAGTGTCCAGGTGAGTAAGTGATGTGTGGAGGAGATGAGAGATTGCATCGTCTGTGGAGCGGTTCTGACGGTATGCAAACTGTAGTGGGTCCAGTGTGTCGGGTAGTGAAGAAATGATGAAGTCTCTGATAAGGCGTTCAAAGCACTTCATCACTACTGAGGTGAGGGCTACAGGGCGATAGTCATTGAGGGAAGCAGGATGTGGTTTCTTCGGGACAGGAACAATGATGGACTCTTTGAAGCATGTGGGGATCACCGACTGAGATAAAGAGATGTTGAATATCTCAGTGAACACAGGTGCTAGCTGGTCTGCGCAGGCTCTGAGGATACGACCTGAGATCCCGTCTGGTCCTGCTGCTTTCCTGGTGTTCACTCTCTTGAAGGCTCTCCTTACATCGTGCTCGGAGATGATGAGCGCGTTCCCGGTGCTGGCAGTGTCTTCCTGTCTGCAGCCGTTAGCGCCGCTAGCATTAGCGCCGTTCGCATTAGCATCGCTAGCGTCTTTAGCTGCAGCCTCGAAGCGAGCATAGAATGTGTTGAGCTCGTCGACCAGAGTCGCGTCCGCCATACCGGATGTTGGTGCTTTATAGTTTGTTATTGTCCTTAGTCCCTGCCACAGGCTCCTAGAGTCACTCTGTTGAAGTAGCGCTGCTTCGCCTCTTTCACCGCCTTCCGGACGTTGTATGACGCAGCCTTGTATGGTTCCATGTCCCCCGACGCAAGTCCCGTGTTGTAGGCGGCGGTGCGAGATCTCAGAGCGTCGCGGATGGTTTTATCCACCCACGGCTTCTGGTTGGGAAACGTTCTGATAGTCTTTTTCTCCACCGTATCGTCTACTAGCTTCCCAATAAATCCCACAACCGCTTCCGTAAACACGCTGACGTCATCATCGGAGCTGTTTCTGAACATGTCCCAGTCTGCGTCATCGAGTGCGTCCTGTAACGCGGCCACCGATTGGTCCGTCCAGCGCGCGACCTCCCTCTGAACCGGAACTTCCTGTTTCAGCCTTTGTTTATATTTTGGCATGAGGAAGATGGCGGCGTGGTCGGATTTACCAAACGCTGGACGAGATTGCGCCTTGTAGCCGTCCTTGACCGTTGTACAACAATGATCTAGTGTTCTTTCACCTGCACAACACACAAGATGTTATATCATTTCTATCTGTTGTCGCCCAAATGAGGATGGGTTCCCTGTTGAGTCTGGTTCCTCTCAAGGTTTCTTCCTAATGCCATCTCAGGGAGTTTTTCCTTGCCACCGTCGCCGTCACCCTTGGCTTGCTCATCAGAGAAATTTCATTCATTCGTCTCATTATTATTATCTGCACATTTTTCTCACACATCCACACTTCCAATTATTTTCTTTTCTATAATTATTATTATTATTATTTGTTTTTATTTATTAATTTTCTATTATTATTATTATAATTTTATTTATTTATTTATTATTATTATTATGATTTGTTAAATTTCTTTAATTTTTGTGAAGCTGCTTTGAGACAATGACCATTGTTAAAAGCGCTATATAAATGAAATTGAATTGAATTTAATTGAATTCTTTCGCCCCTGGTGGGGCAGGTGATGTGCTGATTAAAGTTCGGCGCTGCGCGTTTGAGGTTGGCACTATTAAAGTCCCCCGCCACAATGAGCACAGCGTCCCGGTGTTGTGTCTGGTGCTGTGTGAGTGCCTCATGCAGCTCGCATAAGGCAGTGTCTGTGTCCGCTTGTGGTGGTATATAAACGGCGCTGATTATGACTGATGTGAACTCCCGTGGAAGATAAAAAGGACGACACATGATGGACAGTAGTTCCAGGTTTGGTGTGCAGGAGCGTGTAAGAGGAACAACGCTCGCGCTGTTGCACCAGCTGTCCGGAAGTGGGCTCGTATTCGTACTCGTATTTACACTCGTAAACAAAATGTAATTTTGCCATAGGAAATAATGGAAACTCAAATTATTCGTTCTACAGCCCAAAAAAATAAATACATAAAAATAATTAACACAAAATATAAAGTAAAAATAAAACAAATTAACTTGCACTTTACCTTTAAAAAGAACTTAAAAATTAATCCTGACAGATAAGTGTTTCCTTTTGTGCATGCAAGCGCTCTGTGTGTGAGTGTAATGTGCATGAACCACACACAACCACACACACACACACACACACACACACATTAACGGAGAGTTAAACACACAGTAACTCTTCTCTGTCGCGATTCTTTTCAAAGGTGAGGAGCCGGTTAATTTGTTTTTGTTGTTGTTGTTTTACTTTACAGCAGTGATTCCATTAGTATGCGCTAACGCGAGTGTGACTAGCGATGTTCCTTGCTAATTTTTAAATGGTTTTAAAAACGGTCTCTCCGTTAATGTGTGTGTGTGCACGCACATTACACACACACACACACACACACACAGCGCATGTGTGTGTATTCACCCAGCAGGAGAGACGATTCCCTACAATTCCACAGCTCAAGAAAGAGAAACAAGAAAAACAAAAAGCGTCAAAACAAGAAGCATACATGATACATTTGGGATGCGTCCGGTGTCTGGGGATGATTCTATCAACTTAGAAGATGGTTCTGGCCTCGACTGGTGTTAGCAGCTGTTTCTCTGAGGACTTGACAATTCGATAGTTCAGGACTGGAACTTTCTACAAGTCTATCTGAGTCTCCAATAACTACTGGACTCCATTTTAACATCAATTAACATCAACTATTATAGCTGAACCTAACACTTAACACTGTATAAATGCAGATCATTTCCTGCTATCTGTTTCACCCAGATGAGGATGGGTTCCCTGTTGAGTCTGGTTTCTCTCAAGGTTTCTTCCTATTACCATCTCAGGGATTTTTTCGTTGCCACTGTCGCCCTCGGGCTTGCTCACCAGGGACTATCTGAACATTTTGATTCATACACATTCACATTCCATACAAACTTAAATAATCCTTTTGATTGTGTAAAGCTGTTTTGAGACAATGTCAATTGTTAAATGCGCTATACAAATAAAACTGAATTGAGTTGAATTGAATGATACTCGATGCTCGTAAACTAAGACAATGCTCGTTTTTCAAGTCAAAATTTATTAAAAATCTTTGCTCGTCTTGCGGAACACTCATAAACCCCGTTACTCGTAATCCAAGGTTCCACTGTCTTTAGTTAATTATCAGCCTGCGTTGATTCAGAACCATCAGTTAATTAAAAACTGTTCAGGTTAATTCAGGAACTATAAGTTAATTAAACAGCAAGGTAAAAGAATTCAGTAATTCAGCACAAGGTGTTACTTCAGTAGTCTAAATTAATTTAAGACTGTATGGAGAAAAAAATACTCAGTATGGTAACACAACACTGTAGGTGGTATTTAAAATAATAAAAACAACTTAACATTATTAATTTGAGGTGGGAATTGAACCCTCGACTCTGGAGGTGCGAGGCCATGGAACTAACCATTCAATTCAATTCAATTCAATTCAATTTTATTTGTATAGCGCATTTAACAATTGACATTGTCTCAAAGCAGCTTTACACAATCAAAAGAATTATTTAAGTTTGTATGGAATGTGAATGTGTATGAATCAAAATGTTCAGATCCCTGGTGAGCAAGCCCGAGGGCGACAGTGGCAAGGAAAAACTCCCTGAGATGGTAATAGGAAGAAACCTTGAGAGGAACCAGACTCGACAGGGAACCCATCCTCATCTGGGTGAAACAGATAGCAGGAAATGATCTGCATTTATACAGTGTTAGGTGGCAGGCAGTTCAGCTATAATAGTTGATGTTAATTGATGTTAAAATGGAGTCCAGTAGTTATTGGAGACTCAGGTAGACTTGTAGAAAGTTCCAGTCCTGAACTATCGAATTTGTCAAGTCCTCAGTGAAACAGCTGACAACACCAGTCGAGGCCAGAACCGTCTACTAAGTAGATAGAATCATCCCCAGACACCAGACGCATCCCAAAGAGACACATGGGGCATCCATGCCACGAGACCTCCAACCAGAAACGGGGCACCAGGATGGATCAGACAGGTCCGGAGGGCAGAGGGAGTCTGGATCACTGGCAGTTCAGGAACGACATGTGTAGTTCGACAGAGAGAGAGAAAGAGTGAAAGGGGGAGACAGGGGGAGAGAGGAAAGAGAAAGAGGGGGAGAAAGAGAAGAAGAGGAGAGATGGCAGTTAGGTATGGTCACAGTCACATAATGTATAATGTGAATGTATATTTACTGTAGAGTGCAAGCAGGGACTCCGGCAGGACTAACTATGACATCATAACTAAAAGGGAGAGCCAGAAGGAAACACAAACATGAGGGGGAACTGAGATGTAAAGCAAACAATCACCTCACCGTCAACAAACCTGAGTGATCAAATGAGAGTGAGGAAGACAGCATCTAAACATACTACTCTACGTCCATGAGTCCCCCAGATCTGCTCCTTTACCTTATGGCAAATCTATTTATAAAAATGCTTGGCTAAATAAATAGGTTTTGAGCCTAGACTTAACACTGAGACTGTGTCTGAGTCCCGAACACTATTTGGAAGACTATTCCATAATTTCGGGGCTTTGTAAGAAAAAGCTCCGCCCCCAGCTGTAGTTTTCATAATACGCGGTACTGACAAGCAGCCTGCATCCTTTGACCGAAGTAGGCGTGGCGGATCGTAAGACACTAGCAGTTCGCTCAGATACTGCGGCGCGAGACCATTTAATGCTTTATATGCAGGGCTGATAGTGGAATTTTTACTTGCCCCCGAGGTTAGTAGGGGTGGGGGTACTATGTACTGTATGCGATGCACTTTTAACACATAACTTGTTGCCCCTGAGCCCAAATATATAAACAGCCTATGTATAACCTTCATCATCATTATTGTCAAGTGGCTCTTTTTAGATATTTTCATATTTGCATTAAGCCCCCAGTATTATTCAAGAAAATACAGCATTTCCTTCTCAATATGTTCATGTTCAGAGCCTAGATTGACATTATTAGCCCATCTTAGTACAATCACTGGAAATAAATGCTAAAATGCCCCCCTGCCATGGATTGCCCCCCCCCCCTACATAATCACTATCAAAGATTATATTAGAACATAAATTCATAGGTTAATGGTTTACAAATTAAAAATTACATGAGACAATACGGCAGCACGGTGGTGTAGTGGTTAGCACTGTCGCCTTGCACCTCCAGGGTCCGGGTTCGATTCCTGGCCAGGCTCGATTCCCTTCTCTGTGTGCATGGAGTTTGCATGTTCTCCCCGTGCATGGTGGGTTTCCTCCCACAGTCTAAAGACATGCAGATTAGGCTAATTGGCGTTCCCAAAATTGACCATAGTGTGCCAAAAAATAAACATTATACAAGAATTTGTAATGGTCTTGACGGCTGTCACGTGCCTAGGGTTTATTATAACTGTAATATCATATTTGATAATAGTAAATCTATGAATTTATGTTCTAATATAATCTTTGATAGCGATTATGTGTGTGTGTGTGTGTGTGGGGGGGGGGGGGGGATTTTGGCAATCCATGGCAGGCGGGCATTTTAGCGCATAACACCGGTTCCCAATTTTGGAACCAGTGCCGCGCTTTTCCACAGAAAAAGTCACGTGAACCCGTGACGTCACGACAGGTGGGCGGAGTTATAGGGACTGTTTAAAAAAAAAAATGGCGGCGACCCAAACGTGGCAATAATAGTACTCCAAAGTACACAGGAATTGATTAACTAATTGATTATCCTCCGCTAATTTCTTACATAAAGTGACGAGTGGGTGGGCGATAGTAAATGTCAAGCTCAAATGAATTCCTGCCACAATTCGATCGATTCTGCGCGTGCGGTGTCTCCCCTGCTCGTTCAACATGTTCTCCGCATACGCGCGACTTCTAGATTCTGCGCGCGCTCGACATTTACTTTCTGTGCGCGCTCGCTCAACTTTGTCCAGTGTTTAAAAAAAAAAACAGCCACAAAAACAGCCAATCACGGACATCCACACACTACTGCCGATTGGCTGTTCCTTCTCCATCACCTGCGCATCTCAGATCTAGAGAAATGACAGATCGATATCCGCGAACCTGATTTTTTCCCCCCCGCAGCCACAGTACGCCGGAAATCCGGCGTGGTGCCGGAACGCTATCACCCCTGTATATGTCAAGAGTAGTATTTTAAAATCAATGCGAAATTTCACAGGGAGCCAATGTAGTGAAGATAGGATAGGGGTGATGTGCTCATATCTTCTGGTTCTAGTGAGGCCTCTCGCTGCTGCATTCTGGACTAGCTGAAGCTTGTTTATGCACCTAACAGAACAACCAGACAGTAAGGCATTACAATAGTCCAACCTAGAAGTGATAAAAGCATGAACTAGTTTTTCTGCATCGTTTAGCAACAATATATTTCTTATCTTGGCAATATTTCTACACCATACACCTAACACTACACCACAGCGCCGCCTGGTGTTAATTTATACTATAATTTATTTTTTATCACTGCATATGTTAATCTTATAGTCCAAACTAATTTAAGAAAGTCATTTAACTTTTTTCCCCACACAATTCAACACAGTGAACTTTAACCATAAGTCTTATACAGTAAGTTAATTACAAGAGTTAAAATGGTGCTATGAATTACTGACATTTTAAGTTGTAGAATTCTATAAACTAAACTCAAGATTTAGGTGTTAATCCCGCACTGATGAAAAAAACAAACCAAAAAACTATTCAGTAGTGTAAGTTAAATCAACACCGTGAACCGAAGGTGTTAATTCTGTACTGTAAGTTAACATATTCAGCACAGAGGTTTATTTCACCCTTTAAAGAAAAAAATCCAGCACTTTAAGGTAATTCAATAGTTTAACACGTTCAGTACAGTACGAATTAGAGATGTAAACACTCAAACACTTAGATATGTTAATAACGTCTGTGTTTGTCCTGAAGACTTCGTCATACCGTCACACACCAGGTCGTCATTAGTCAGGGGGTGAATCCACATGAGTCACGCTTATCTGTTGGTCTTCTGACCACACGGACTAAATCAGGCGTCCCGTGACGCCGTCACACACTCGACACACAGCGGGCGGCTCGCAGTGAGAAATTCAACTCGGCTCGTCTCACACACGCCTCGGCCCTGACTCTCTGACACACAGGCAGTGAGAGTTTAGCTTGTGTGTTTGTGACATCCTGAGAGACAGAGTGATCCTATTTAAATTAAGGTTTCTGTTAATTTTTGTTTGTTTGTTAGTTTTTATATTTGTATTTACTTTTGATCCACAATGTGATGGAGTCTGACATTGAATCTGACGTATTCACGGCTCAGCGTCAGGCATATGGGGCGGAGTTTACCTAAAACAAGTGTGTTACTCAGTTACACTCAGTTTGAGGACCAGTGTTAAGTCCAGCGCCACCGTATGGCAGTTTGAAGTAACTACAATAAATTATGCTGAGATTGATGTTTTGTTTATAAATACACTCTGCAATGTCATTTGAGGACAAAATACAAATGGATCACACTGATAATTGATTAGTTAATTAATTAATCCTAAGTTTTTTCCATCTTAATGCCTTCATGGAGAAGTAAATGTTTTTTCTGGATAAAATAATAAAAAGTGAAAGTTTCTCTGTTAGCGTAGCAGACGAGCGATCGGTCAGATTCTCCTTCACACACTGTCTTTACAGCAGAGCGTATTGAATTAGCATACACATAGGCTATTGGTACTGTTTTATTGATGACACTATCAAAAATTGAATATGAATCAAAAGCATGATGAGGTCTCCTACACACCCCTAACACATACCTCACACACTAAAATTTCATCAATTGGATTTATTGTGTCTTGTGTGTATATTAAATCCGGTAACCTGTAACACACGAATTACACAGAAATAAAGAAATGTGAAGAAATCTGTAACATGAAGAAACTTCCTTCCATAAACACGCCCACACGTTTCGGAAGGAATTTTACGACCCTTGTGTTTGGATTACGGATCCACAATTTCCCAGTGACGTCTCTGTTCTGTGTTTGTTGATCAAAATGAGTCGATCTGATTTTTTAATGAAACTCTGATTCCCCTTTAAAGCACAGTACACGAGAAGGTGAAAAAGGGACACTGAACTTACTGGAGAAGAACCGATCAAGTATTTACATCATCTTCATCATCATCAACAAGTAACATTATATCAAACACCTATTACACTACCAGAGAAAAGTTTGTACACCCCTCCTAACTCAATGGCTGTTCCTGATTTTACACTGTTAAGCCATGCTACAGGCAACCGAAATACACAATAATCTCCTTTAAACAGTTGATATTGAGATGTTTATCTGCTACTTCTGCTCTGTAAAGCTTCATAACGGCTCTAATCTCCATTGCTGGTTGTTAATTGGTGTTTCTGACGTTGGTGTCTCTAACTGAACGTGTCCTCTGCAGCAGAGGTGAGTTTTGGTCTTGCTGTGGTGCTTGATGGGTTTTACAAACACACTCGACACAATACGGTTCTTGTAAGAACTGTTCCAGAACATCGGACCTTCATGTCTTAAAATAACAAATGACTGTTGTTGCTTTTGTTGTTCTTGTTACCGAATTATCCAATGTCATATGTGTTATTTCATAGTCTTGAAAAAAAAACTCCATTGTTCTAAAATTGTTCTCTATCTGTATTGTTCTAAAATGTAGAAAATAAATCACAAAAAAAAAAAAAACAGTGAATTAGAAAGGGCATCCAAACTTTTGACTGGTTCTGTATTTCCATCAGATTTACTGAA
Organism: Channallabes apus; assembly: GCA_030522415.1. NCBI lineage: Eukaryota > Metazoa > Chordata > Actinopteri > Siluriformes > Clariidae > Channallabes > Channallabes apus. The sequence continues at coordinate 41,731,319 of CM060113.1, forward strand.
CATGTAATGCATTAAACAGGAATACAAAAAATAATTAAAGGCTTGAAGTTAAAGGTTTAAATTATTATTATTTTTTTTACAACTTATGAACATTCTGGTCTGCACACAAAGCGAGCCTACTCTGTGTAACGGATGAGCAGATTCTCTGCCGTGAAGAGATGCGTCGATCGTCCAGCTCGCAGCGACTTCATCTTTTCAAAATCTAAGTGAAAGTTACAAAAAGATTTTTTAAAAGGGTTTGGAAATTAAATATAACTTTTTTTTTTTTTTTTTTTTTACTGGATAACTTTTTAGATGTTTTTTAAAGAAGTTTGATGAGAACAGAATGAGAAATTTCTTAAAACATTGATGAAAAATGCAAAAATTACAAAATAATAATACTAATAATAATAAACAATATATATTTGTTACAGAATTTATCACTAAACACTACTTAGCTTGTTTATAAACAATACAGGAAATGTGTAAGTTCATATATTGATAGTGCATTAATCAATGTTTCAGAAAAGAAGACAAATAAACAATCATCATTTCATAAATGACAGACATGACTTCATTTATTTTAAATAAAAATGTTTGTACGCTAACAAATGCATGTGAATAAATCACAAGTTGTAACATTTATAACCTGGAGATCAAGTATTAATATTTATTTATACATTTATTATATTTAAAACAGCACTGTTATTCAATTTCTCTATTATATTCAAACTTATACAAAACTTCAAAGTAGCTGCAGGTTAATTTCTTTAACATTTCAACAGAAATGCTTTAACATACTGCTGAAGTTTCTGATTTGTTCCCATAAATACATACAAGTAGTATATAAAGAAAATAAAATGTTTATCAATATACAATCAAACATGCTGATGGACACACACACACACACACACACACACACACACGGTGTCACATGTTTTGTACCTCTGATGACTGCATACAAGCTTTTCAGAGCTGATTTATAAAAAACAACGTCGCTGTCTGGAATATATCTCCTGCCATCTGTGTGAGAAGAAATCAGTGGGATGTTTCACACACACACACACACACACACACACTGCAATTTGGTTTCGAGGTTGAGAGAAGAGTTGAGTGAATGGACGTTACACATGGCTTTTATGTGTATGATGAGTCCAGTACAGTCGTTACAGTAAATATCATCATATAATCCTTTAAAGGGACAAACTGTATAATTCCTGAAAGTGGTGCAGTGTAGAAGAAGAAAGAAACCTCTATTAGAATTAACTACATCAAAGAAAATAACGTGACCTTTGGCTGAAAAAAGGGATTATTTACTTCTAGTGAAATAACTTTAAGAAACATCAAGTTGTTTTCGCATCTAGTCATGAACCAGCAGGTGTTTGGACGCACAGTGAATAAACAGCGCACGGCGATTGGTATTGATTGTGTTAATTACATAAACGAGCGAACACTCACATTTCCCCTTCAGGTACAGCATCGACTGCGGCCCCCAGTTTTTCGTCAGAGCCGACTGGAGAACCAATCACACACACACACACACACACACACACACACACACACACACACACACACACACACACACACACACACACACACAGACGTTACTTTGAAATAATCCTCAGTGATGACGAGGAAGTAAAGCCTCACCTTCTGAACGCAGTGTGACTCAGTAACCAGGATCACGATCAGCACCGAGCACGTCCACATCCGCTGTATGCGCCGCATCTCACGAACCGAAGAGAGACGTGCTTTATTACATTCACATCATCAGCAAACATCAGAGTTCATATAAAAGTTCAAAGTGCGGCGAAGGCACTTACTGTGTCGTTCCTGCGTGTGATGGTGTGATGTGTCCGGCTGCGTGGTCTGTTTTTATCCCCATCAGGAACACCAGGACTCCCAGTTCGATAAATTCCCACTGTGAGAAACGACTGCAGCTCCACACCGCTCCTATCACGGCAAAAACGTCTGTATTAACCCTCACACACACACGTCTGACGTCAGGAACACAACGATCGATACGCAGAGGTTCACCCTATACTCGAAACTCACAACAGAAGAAAAAGAAAAAAAAGAAAAAACCTAAACATCACAACACTTTACCAGTAAAACAACAAGTGACTCAACCGTGGCGTTTATTTCAAACAACACAAACCAAACATTTCTAGTGATAACAAGCAGAACAACCATCTGTTTAATAAACAACAATAACATTATAACATTAGGATAGTAACAACAACAAGGTATAGATAACTACACAGATTATTTAAATGCAACAGCACAGAACACAGGAGTGTAAACACTGAACATAAACACTGAAACTATACACAAAAATCTATACATACAGTAGATACACATACTATACATAAATACAACAGTCTTTACTATAAAGAATTATAAACGTTTTTGTATACATTCACAGAATTACTGCAGTTAGAGTTGAGCATTTTTAAATGATCACGCGCACACTGTAAGATATTAATAATTATATATTTATATAGAAAATAAATATTGCACATAAACAGTATAATTATCACAGCCCTCAAGTTATATAATAAACCTCTTCATTTAGACCTAAATACAGTCACAGAGTAAAATATATATACAAAAGATTAAAAATAAGATAAACAAAAGAGTAAAAGAAAATTATAGAAAGTTAAAAATAAAGATAAAAGTTATATATAATGTAAAAATTAAACATAGGAATAAAGGTTTTATTTAGTACAGATACTCATTAGAACATAAGAGGTAAAACATATAAAACATTTCCTGTATGTGTTTCAGCTCTGCTTCTATGTGTGTGTGTGTGTGTGTGTGTGTTAGCACATGTGTGTGTGTGTGTGTCTCAGCTCTACTTCTGTTTGTGTGTGTGTTTTCTGATCTGTGTGTGTGTTTTCTGATCTGTGTGTGTTTTCTGATCTGTGTGTGTTTTCTGATCTGTGTGTGTTTTCTGATCTGTGTGTGTTTTCTCCTTCACCTCAATCCTGTTGTCGTTACTGCAGCCTACACACTTACATACAGATGAACACCTGACGTTGTGTGTTTTCTGATTTGTGTGTGTGTTTCAGCTCTGTGTTTATGTATGTGTTTGAGCTCTACTTCTGTGTGTGTGTGTGTGTGTGTGTGTGTGTGTGTGTGTTTCAGCTCGACTTCAGGGTGTGTGTGTGTGTGTTTCATCTCTACGACTGTGTGTGTGTGTTTTTGAACATGAAGTGTACTATCTGAATGAGACATTGTCCGAACTCCTGCAGGACCGCTCTCTCAGTCTGAACCTGAGACAGTCCCTCCTTCTGCGCCTCCTCACCCTGAGACAGGAGACACCCACACGTGGCCTCCACTACGGCATCCGTGATACACGACACACTGCTCATACCAACACACACACAGAGACACACGCACACACACACACACATGTTCAGAAATGAGTTTAAATCACATCAGTGCTCCCGAGCAGGACAGTGGGTTAAACGTGACTGTTGTCCTCACTTGGTCCGGCGGTGTGTACTGCTGTTGTCGGGGTGTAAAGACGTCTCCACTGCCCTCTCCTTCACCTCAATCCTGCTGTCGTTACTGCAGCCTACACACTTACACACAGATGAACACCTGACGTTGCCCTGGAAAACACATGTCAAACACACTCACCATCATACTTCATCTTAATCTACAATCAGGTTTATTAAAAATGTAATTTATGTAGTGCTTATATATAGTACATATAGTGCAGCTCAAAATATATGAACATCATGAAAAAGTTAATTTAATTGTAATTGTATTTCAATTTAAAACTGGTATATTTTAGACGCATTATAATTGAAGTGAAAAATTATAAACGCCTTTTTTGTTTTAATTTTGATAACTATGGCTTACAGATCATGAAAATCAAAAATCCATCATCTCAAAGCATCAAGATATTTCCATTTATTTGAGCTTGTGTAAATTTCTATTCATACAGTATAAATACTATGTATCTCACAATCTTGTTCAGTACACATATGGGGAAGACTGCTCACTTGACACTTGTGCAGAAGATGATAATCAACTCCCTCCAAAGGAAGATAAAACACAGAAGGTTATGGCTAAAAGGGCTGTGTGGAAGCATCAATAATTGAAACTTTACTGGAAGCGAAAAGCGTGATTGGAAAAACTACACAAGCAACAGGGATGAGCGCAGCCTTAAGAAGACTGTCAAGAAAAGCTGATTCCAGAACTTGGGATTTTCACAAAGAGTGGAGTGAGGCTGGAGTCAGTGCATCATGAGCCAGACGCACAGACATCTTGAGGAAAAGGCCTATAACCATTCATTTAGAAATCAAGCTCCCAGAGTCTGGCAGAAGAGAGGAGAGAAACAAAGACCAAGTTGCTTGACATCCAGCGTGAAGTTTCCATACTTTTTCCAGTGTTTTATAAAGTCCAAAGTCAACACAGCGTCTACCAGGAGATTTTAGAGTACTTCATGCTTCCGTCTGCTGACAGGCTTTATGGAGATGCTGATTTCCTATTCCAGCAGTACTTAGCACCTGCCCACAGTGTCAAAACTAACACTCACTGGTTTGCTGACCATGATATTACTGTGTTTAATTGGACAGCAAACTCAACAACCTGAACCCCTATAAAGAATCTATGAGCTATTGTCTAGAGGAAGATGAGGAACACCCAACCCAAAAATACAGACGAGCTGAAGGCTGCTATCAAAGCAACCTTGTTTTGAATCAAAACAAAGCTGCAGGTTCTGATGGTATCAGTCCCTCAGAGTCACTGAAGGCCTGTTCTAACCAACTTTGTGGGATTTTACAGCAACTGGCTCAGGAGAAGATTCCCACACTGTGGAAGACATCCTGCCTTGTTCCAGTTCCAAAAATGTCATCTCCATCCACCATTAATAACTACAGACCTTGACTACAGTTGCCCTTACATCCCATATAATGCAGGTATTGGTGAGTATGGTGTTGAAACCTTAGGTTAGGACCTTCCTAGACCTTCTGCAGTTTGTCTACCGACCTTAGGTTGGTGAGGATGATGTCATCATTTATCTTTTTCAGCAAACTGGATATCATTTATCGTTTTCTTACCTGGATAAAGCAGGTAGCACTGTGAGAATCATGTTCTTAGATTTCTCCAATGCGTTAAAACAATTCAACTGTGAGGGTTGCCCACTAGAGGGCACTGTGTTAGTTTTGTAGTTTTTGGTTGTAGACCCAGTTTCCCAGAAGGCACCTCGGTCAGCTGACGCGGATGCCCAGCTGAACCGAGAAAGCTCATTAGTGTTAGTATAAATACCTGTTTGTTCTGGGAAACTGGGTTGAGCATTAATTTAATTTCAGTTCTGTTAAGTGGGTTTTGTTTGATCTGGTTTTGTTTGTTCTGGTTTTGTTTTAGTTTGTTTGATGATAGTTGGCCTGTTTTGTTTATAGAGCGTTAAGTTTGTTTGTATTAAGTTGTCTTTGTCTCTGTGTCTCCTAGCAGGATTAGCCTCTAGGAGAATTAGCCTTTTGTGTTTACCCTCATGTGTAAGTAACCCCCATTGCATGTGTAGTTATTAGTCTGTGTATATATACTAATGAGGGCACTACTAACATGATTAGATCATAGTCTGTCTAGTCTTCAAGTCTGTCTAGTCTCATCGTCTGATTAGCTCTTAGTCTGTTTAGGTACTAACCTGTTTAGCAACTAACCTTTAGAGTTCTTAGTCTGTTCCATACCTAGTCTGTTGTGTACCTTGTATGTTTGTCCCTTCAGTCTCAGGCTACTAGCCTGTTTAGCAATTGGTCTGTTTAGCTATTAGCTAGCTTAGCTGCCAATGGGCGAACAGCTAGCCAACAGCTAGTAGACCTAGCCAAGCCTGTCTTGTGTTTGTTTATCCCTTGCATGTCCCTAGTCCCTAGTGTTTAGTCCGCTAGTCTGTTTGGTCTGTCTTGTCTTGTCCAGTTTGTATTGTTTCAGTGTTTGTAATCCCTCATCTGTGTATGTTTTAGTTTCTTATAAGTTTTCGTTATAGTATGCTCCAACTTGTTTTGTTCATGTTTGTTTTATGATTGTAGCACAGCCACACAACAGGGACGCCCTCAACAACAGGAAATTGGTCTTGGAGCTAACGCTGCTCACCTGTGGCCGAAGGTGTGCCCTAGCGGTTTCTAGTTCCCCATTGACAGTGGTTTGGTCACCGGGCAAGTTCCCGCGCATGCGCGATCGCAACGCATGGGAACCCGGAAGTGACGTGGGTCACATGATCTGGCATAAAGCCGGAACCGGCGAGGTAGCCGACACAGAGAGATGAAGACAGCGCGCTGCATTTTGTTTGAGACTGAGAGCCTGATTGTGGATTATTGTGGATTAATTTCATTCAGTACCCAGCTCATTCCGTTTCTCGATCTCCCAGACCTACCATCGTCATTTGGTGAGATCGATCCATCTCTCCAACTCACCATTTTCATAACTATTGCCATATTTCAGACACTGGACTTTCAGACACACACACACACACCCGCATACATCGCGCACACACCTTTTTCTATTTGTAATATATTTGTATATATTTTGTATATATTGGTTTGTGGTGCACCGTGTTTGTTTATTTATCTGTCTGTCTTGTTTAATACACTTGGTTTAATTTATTATAATTGTTTTGTGTCACGTCGTGTTTTGTCCAGCTGCGGTTGCGCAATACCGGAAGTAGTGTTTTCAAGCCCCTGTTTAGATTCCCGAATCCGTATTTTTGTAACCAAGCGGTTTTATAATAATCCCAGCGTTACATAGTGGTGGCCCGTACGCACGGGGAATCTGTATTTTGGGATATTTTCCGGTTTTGTGTGATGTGGCTGAACAAGATGGACGCTAATGCTAGTGCTAAAGCTAATGCTAAGGCTAATGCTAGTAGTGCTGCTAAGGCCGACTGTGTAGTGCATAATAACATGCCGGTAGAAGTAGAGGATGCATTTAATACACGCCGTAACCCTACAACTAAATTAACTGCATTGATTAGTTCACTATATATATCAGATAGCCATGATAATGACAATAATGATGATGATTTTATTGTTCATGGGTCTGATATTGGGGTAGTGCACACACTACAGAAAGAACTATTTCAATGTAAGATGGACATGGGGGCGCTTACTGATAAAGTGAGCTCCATGGAGCTGGATTATTGACAATCCAAAGACAGCAGTCTCAACCGGGAAATCAGTTTTCGTGACGCAGTGGACGCGAGCTTGGAAGGGCTGCAGCGCTACTGCCAGGAGGCTCTCGAAAAAATGGAGAGAGCCATCGTTGACTGTTTTCTGCGACGGGACGTCATCTGGGAAAACCGGATGAAGAGACTGCGTCTCACTAGTACGGCCACCACACACAGGTTACTGGCCTGCACCCCTGCATCCCCTCCATCTCCTGCACAACATCTGCCCAGCACTCCAACCACTACAGCGACGGCCAAGGTAAAGCCACCAAGCACTCATGCCATCGCCGACGTTCCTCCTGGTGTTCCAGCACACTCCTCGGCTCTGCTCTCCTCCCCACTTTCTTCTTCTTCTTCTCTGCATGCTCATCCATCCATCTGTGTGGAGTTCCCAGCCTTCTGCGACGCGTCAGAGACAGCTGAGGTGAGGAACTTCATCGAACAAGCGGAGAAGTACATGGAGATCAGACCCCTGACCCGACCAGAGCTGCTGGGAACCCTCGGCTCAGTTCTCCGAGGGCCGGCTCTCAGTTGGTGGAAGACGGAGAAAGGCAAGGTGAAGGACTGGGAGTCTTTTAAGCAGGCGTTCACGGCGGCGTTTATATTGGATGACGACCTCGACGAAGAGGAAGACAACCCGAGGTCTCCGGTACAGCTGCCGGGGCAACGCCTGGGAGACTCCACCAATGATCACCCCACCCTCTGTCTCATGGGGAACCCTGATATCTCAGAGGAAGAACCGGTGAGGCGAACCAGGGAGAACAGCAACGCGAGAGTGGCGCTAAGAGGAGCGGCGAGCACCATGGAACAACAGGTGGAGAGAGGCGCTAGGGGAGAGAATGATCGCGAGGACCGCTTTAATCCGGGTCCAGATGCCATACCCCGAGCACCCCCGCCGCTGAATGGAGCTGACACCCCACGTCTACCCACCACGTCCACTAAAGAGGCCTCCAGCTTCCCGAGAGACCGGAGCGAGATCATCAACGCCCAACAGAACGACCCAACAATCACGAAGCTGCTCTCCAAAGATCATCAAAGAGGTACACAAGAACAGAGGGTCACCTTCGAATGTCGTCAGGGCGTGACGACATTCAGCAACATGGTCAGCAATCCAGTGACCACCGGGCAAGTTCCCGCGCATGCGCGATCGCAACGCAAGGGAACCCGGAAGTGACGTGGGTCACATGATCTGGCATAAACCCGGAACCGGCGAGGTAGCCGACACGGAGAGATGAAGACCGCGCGCTGCATGGTTTTTGAGACTGAGAGCCTGTTTGAGGATTACTATTTGTTAATTTCATTCAGTACCCAGCTCATTCCGTTTATCGATCTCCCAGACCTACCATCGTCATTTGGTGAGATCGATCCATCTCTCCAACTCACCATTTCACCCCAATTGCCGTTTTTTCAGACACTGGACTTTCATACACACACCTGCATACATCACACACCCACTTTTTCTATTTGTATATATTTTGTATATATTGGTTTGTGGTGCACCGTGTTTGTTTATTTATCTGTCTGTCTTGTTTAATACACTTGGTTTAATTTATTATAATTGTTTTGTGTCACGTCGTGTTTTGTCCAGCTGCGGTTGCGCAATACCGGAAGTATTGTTTAACAGCCCATATTTAGATTCCCGAATCCGTTCTTTTGTGACCAAGCGGTTAATAAAATCAAGCGTTACATGATTATTAAAGACTTTTTGTTACACCTCATCCCCCTCTGCACCTATGCCTCACCTCCTTGCCCACAGTCCTACACCTAGCAGAACGTGACATCAACCTGCACTGATACAAGAGAAGCTTGAGAAGATGCATGTCGACACCTTCACAATCACCTGGATCATTAACTCTCTGATGGGCAGATCACAGTTTGTAAGGATGTATGCCTTAAAAAGCGATCAGTTGTACCAGAGCACCACAGGGGACTTCCAGTACAACTCTGAAATCTGTCTTTTACAAAAGTTCTCAGATGACTCTGCAGTTGTGAAGTATGTTAATGGTGGTCAGGACACAACTGGTGTGAGAGGAACCACCTAGTCCTGAATGTGACCCAGGAGGTGGTGGTGGATCTCAGGAGGAAAGAGGGTGAGGAAATAGAATGGTGGGGAGCTAGAGATATCTTAGAGTTCATATTGACCGAAGACAGAACTGAAAATGCAATTCAAACGCTGTATACAGAAAAGGACAGAGAAGATGCTACTTCTTGAAGAAACTTAGATCCTTTAATGCCTGCAGCAAAATGTTGCAAATCTTTTATCAGTCTGTTGTGACAAGTGCAATAGTCTTTGCTTTCACCTGCTAGGGTAGAAGCATCAGGAGCAGTGACTCAAAGAAACTTATCAAAAACGCTAGCTCAATATTGGGTACTTCCCTAGAGTGTTTGCAGCTTGTAGTGGAGAGAAGGATGCTACACAAACTGTTAACCATCATGAAGAACATCTCACATCCCCTCCACAACCTGCTGGCTAAACAGCCGAGCACTTTCAGGAAGAGATTGTAAGGAAGTCTTTACTGTGAACTGCAGTTAGACTTTACAATAACTCTGCTCTGTGTCAGGAGAGGGATCTGGTATCTGGTGCCATGTAGTGTCTATTTTTTTTTTTTTACAATACACATAGTCCCCAACCCAAGAACAGTCCTTTTGTATCTGAATGTTCGTAAGTTGGGGACTACCTATACATTCGTATTATTTGACACAATTTTTACCTTCTTGATGAACCTTAAATTTGTCAACATTTTTACCTTATTAATGCGCCTTTACATTTTCCTCACTTCAATCTTGCTTGCTGTCAAAAAAAAAAAACACTCAATATACCAAACCCAAATGTGTATTTGTCACACACACATGCTCCGCGACCGGCACTAGGACCCTACAGCCTTTCTGTAGACAAACTAGCCGGGCAAGAGCTTCCCGCCACACTGGAGGGATTGATCCATATCGACCAGCGCCTCCTCTCTTGCCCGAAGCCAACCCCGAGAACCCTGCCGCCAGCACCCACATTCTCCTTCACAACTCCACAACCATCGACCTCAAACACTCCCACCACCCACGAACACACCGGATCTCTACCTCCTGCCGTGGTTGAAACCGGAGCCGAGGAACCCATGCAATTAGGATGCGCCTCCCTAACCGTGGCCGAACGTGAATTACGTTTTAGAGAGGGATTGTGGGTCAGCGGCGCACCACCGTGCAATCTGCCCCCTCCGGCCAGGAAATGCCCAGACCTGGTGAGACTCACCTGGTCCTCTCCAACTCTCTATCACAATGACCACCACCATCCCTCGGCTCACGGTTCAGGTATCCCTCCTGTTTGGTCACAAACGGGTCAGAAGTACTACGTTCACCGATTCCGGTGTCATAGGTAATTTCATTGACTCTACCTATGCCAAACAACTGGGGTTAAAATTTCGAGGCGTTATCCCAGCCTGTTCGTATTACATCTACACCTCCCGCTGCCTCATCAAAGCAAAAAATATCATTAAAGACAATTCACACCCGGGTTTCGATCTGTTTGACCTGATGCCCTCAGGGAGGCGCTACAGGTGCATCACAGCAAGGACAAATAGATTCAAGAACAGTTTTTTTCCAAAAGCAGTAATCACATTAAACTTACATTTGCACTGATTCTTGTTCCCCCCCCCCTATATAATATATATGTTTGCACTGAAGGAGTAGTTTTAATCTCATTGTACATGCGTGTATAGTGACAATAAAGGCATTCATTCATTCATTCATTCATTCATCTGTAGACGGTCGGCTCCTTTCATCTAACCCCATCACCACCCAGACACAACCCATCACCCTTATCATCAATCAACATCAAGAACAGATCCAATTCCACCTCAATTTCACCACTCGTCATCCTCGGACACCCATGGCTTCTGCAACACGACCCTCTGATATCCTGGACCCAAAATGTCCTTTCAATGATGTTCTTCGGGTTGGGGCGGTGGGCATTCGCATACCTGGACGACATACTCACATACTGAAGGCAGTTCTCATATACGGACAGTTGAAGAACATACTCAACATGTCAGGGCGGTCCTCAAGAGATTGCTCGCTCATCAACTGTACTGTAAGTTGGAGAAGTGCGCTTTTCACGAGCGCTCCACCACGTTCCTGGGCTTTGTCATCTCGCCCCAGGGTGTGGCCATGGAAACTGGAAGTTGTGCGTCATTGGCCCCTACCCAAGACCCTCAAACAGCTTCAATGGTTCCTCGGGTTTGCAAATTTCTATCGTCGCTTTATCAGGGACTACAGTACAGTTGCAGCACCCCTAACCGCTCAGAAACGCCCGACACCTCATCACTTCATCCTCAACTCTACCGCCATCTCCGCCTTCAGAGAACTGTGTCATCGCTTCACCACCGCTCCAATCCTTCTCCATCCAGATGCCAACAAACCATTCGTTGTGCAGGTGGACATTTCAGATGTGGGCGCCAGAGCTGTTCTCTCTAAGCGAGGTCCAGACCAGAAGCTACACCCTTCTGGCTCCTTCCCCAAAAATTTTTACCCCACTCAACAGCGACACAGGGTAGGGGACCGCAAGCTGTTGACCATAAAGTGGGCATTGGAGGAATGGCATCACTGGCTCCAGGGCACCAGCGAACCTTTCATTGTCTGGACTGACCACCAGAATCTGATCACCATCGAGAACCTCAAGCAGCTCAACCCGAGGCAGGTGCGGTGGGCTCTGTTTTTCGAACATTACAATTTCCATCTGTCTTACTGCCCGGGGACCAAAAACTCCAAGGCCGACGCCCTCTCCAGACAACATGAGGGAGACGCCCCCCCGGGCGTCCTCCCACCATCAAAGATCATCGCACCTCTCCATTGGGACTTAGAAACGAGGGTTCGCCAGGCACAGACCATGGAGACCGAACCGGGAGGTGTGCCGCCTGGACGACTCCACGTGCCTTCACCGGTCAGGAGTGACGTCATGGGGTGGGGCCACTCATTACCCATCTCAGGATATTCAACGCGCCTTTTGGTGGCCCACCGTGACCCGGGACATCGACGAGTTCGTCAAGGCGTGCCCAGTGTGCGCCAGGGCGAAGACCACCAACCAGCCAACACCGGGAGAGCTCCAGCCGCTTCCGGTAATCCCCGCTGGCCCTGCACACACATTGCTGTCGATTTCATCACGATTTCTGCCGGCCTCAGAGGAAAAAACGACCATCACGATCATTGGGGATCGGTTCTCCAAAGCCGTGCATCTGGTGGCCCTCGGCGGATGTAGTCCGCCTGCATGGGTTCCCAAAAGACATTGTCTCAGACAGGGGGCCCCAGTTCACTGTCCGGTTCTGGAAGGCCTTCTGCCGTCTGATCAATTCCACCTGTAGCCTTTCTTCTGGGTATCATCCCCAGACCAACGGACAGACGGAGCGGACCAACCAACAACTGGAGCGTTATCTGAGATGTTTTGTCGCCAATCGTCAGCGCTCCTGGGTCCACTATCTCATATGGGCTGAGTTATCTCATAACCTCATCTCATCCTCATCTCATGTCTCATCCGCCACAAATCTCAGCCCATTTGAGGTATGCCATGGTTTCCAACCTTCGATGTACCTAGACCCGGAGGTTGATGTACCATCGGCCCACCCGCTACACCACCCAACATCGCAGTCGACACCCTCCGGGATGAATGTATAACGTAGGTGACAAAGTATGGCTGTCCACAAAAAATCTACATCTCCACACGGAATCAAGGAAGTTATCACCCAGGTTCATCGGGTGTCATTGTATCACACTCCGCATCAACCCTGCCACCTACCGGGTCCAGCTGCCTGCGGTGCTCCGAATCCATCCGGTATTCCACACCTTACAGCTGAAACCCTTCACCACTTCTCCTATGGTTCCACCCTCTCCCCCCCCTGCTCCTCCTCCCCGAATCATTGACGGTGGCCCTGCATACACCGTACGTTGGATCCTTGATTCGCGCCCTCGAGGCCAAGGCATCCAGTATCCGGTCGACTGGGAAGGCTACGGTCCCGAGGAGCGATCTTGGATTCCGGCCTGGTTTATCCTCGACCCAGAGCTTTTCAAGGACTACCGTCGTCAGGTATCCTCCACCCCAGTACCGTTGGGAGTCGGTCATGGACAGGGGGGTACTGTCACACACACCCGCTCCGCAACCGGCACTAGGACCCGGAAGTAGTACGGTCGCAAAACAGGAAGCATAAAAGGAGACGAGATGGCACTTCAAATCGCTCAGTCATTGAGTTCGCCCATGTCATTCCTGACGGTTCTCCAGCCTTTCTCTGAGTAGTCACTTTTCTTTGGTTTACTTTCTGATCGAGTGTGTGTTAATAGGCCGTGGATTAAATTTGTGTTTTTCCCTTGCTCCCCTACTGAGAGAGTCCTTAAACTAAATTGCGTGGTTATCCTGCCTACTCTCGCGTTTGGGTTTACAATCCACGCTACAAAGGGCTAACCACTATCGCTTCGTCTTTTGGTCTTCCCGGTTTGGTACAGGACAGTATTATACGAAACAGACAGTGCAGTGCACAAAATATGACTAATTACAACTTTAGATGCTATACTAAACTTCTGGAAAGAATTGTCTATTTGCAATTGTAGCCCTTCCTTGATGAACAGGCAATTTTGGAAGTGTTTCAGTCTTGGTTTAAAACTCGCCACAGCACTGAGTCTGCTCTTTTAAGAGTTTTCAATGATATTTTCTTAGCAACCGAGTCCGGAGACTCTACTTGTGCTTCTAGATTTAACAGCGGCTTTTGACACCATAGACCATGAGATTCTTTTATCCATGTTGGAACAGTGGGTGGGCATTACAGGCTCAGCCTTGCAGAGGTTTAGGTCCTAACTCTCTGATAGAACCTTCTGTGTCAGTATAGATGATTTCACTTCCAACTCTGCTGTCCTTCCTTGGGGGGTACCACAGGGCTCCATTTTTGGTCCACTTATATTTTCCATGTATTTGCTCCCACTCTGAGCTATTTTCCGAAGATATAATATCTCCTTTCATTTTTATGCAGATGACTGTCAGGTTTACCTCCCATTAAAGCACAGTGCATGTTCTGTTAAGCTTCTTTTAAAATTCGTTTAATTTCTTGAATGTCAATGAGGAAAAGACAGAAGTTATGTTGTTTAGACCCAATGGCTCCCGCAAATCTTCTCGCTTTGACCTCTTCTCCTTGGCCCCATTTGAGAAAGCCTTGATTAGAAATTTGGGTATTAAAATTGATCCTACTCTAAAAATGGATAGTCAAGTAAATGCTGTTGTAAAATCCTGCTTTTTCCATTTGAGGCGGGTTGCAAAGATTAAGTCTATATTGTCAAGGCGGGACCTGGAATCGGTTGTCCATGTTTTTATAACCTCTCGTCTTGACTATTCTAATGCTTTATTCTTCGGAATCAGCCACACCGCTATGGCTCGCCTACAGTTGGTGCAAAATGCCACAGCTCGTTTTTTAACTGGTATAGGCAGACGAGAGCATATTACCCCAACTTTTTCGGATCCGTTTTAAAATTCTTTTATTTGTATTTAAGTATTTAAATGGTCTTGCACCAGCCTATCTGGTGAAATTGCTGCACCCATATGTTCCATCTCGCTCTCTCAGGTCCACTGACAAGCTGCTTCTCCAAATTCCAAAAACCCGACGCAAACTTCGAGGTGATCGAGCCTTTTCAGTAGCTGCTGAGTTACCCTTACTCATTCGACAAGTTGCATCAGTGGCTGCTTTTAAATCTTGTTTAAAAACTATTTTTTACTCTCTGCCCTTCACCTTCAAATTAATTTCTTTAGTATTTCCTTTTTTATTGATAATTTATTTTACGTACAAGCTTTTATTTTCTTTTTAAGGTCACTGGCGGTCGTGTAAGCATTTCACTGCATATTATACTGTGTATGACTGTGTATGTGACAAATAAAATTTGAATTTGAACCCAGTGTGAAGTATTTTATTGAGATGTTTTGTGTTTTATATCTTGTATCTTGTTAAATTATTTATCAATTGAATGTTTTATTATAAAACACCCTGCTGTTTTATGGCCTAAATGTTGACTCTTTGTACAGCATTTTGGTGAGCTTTGGTCAGATTTGTTGTTGTTTTAAAGTGCTTTAGAAATAAAGTGGTATGGTATGGTATGGTATATACAAAATATTTTGGTGTGTATGTGAATGGACGTATAGTCCTGTAATATTTTGTGTGTGTGTGTGTGTGTATATGTACTGTAGGGGTGCGGGAGTATTGTATCGGCCTCAGCGGGTTTTTGAGTCAATCAGAGATCATGATGGTAAAAAAAAAACTCTGTCCTGTGACAGTGTCCCAATGGGGAACCCAATTTTGATGTATCCACAAGAAAAAATTAGGTAACTGGTCATATGCGTACAAACAACAATGGAGCGTTAGCCTGGTGCCTTCTGTCCCCAGGATTAATTGTTTATTAATTGAATGTATTTTAACATTTTTATGTTAAAATTTTTTTTTTTTCCAGAATGCAAAAAACTCAAATTTTGTTGTAGAAATTCTACAGATTTACAACAATAATAATAATAATAGTAATAATGATCAGGATCAAATTATCAAATATCCTGTACAACAAAACAAACCAGAACTGGACTGAACAGAACTAGGATCAAGACGGGAAAAGACATCAGAGACAGAAGACGGGAACGTAACTAATCAGTACATAAGGTCACACAGTGAACATAATGTGGACACGGGAAAGAGAGAGAAGTGGCTGATGGGATCTGTAGTCTAGTGCTTTCCAGGACAATAACAAATATCTTTAATGTGAGTGCTGACAGAGGGGGCAAACCAAGAATCATTGTCCGAGTTCGTTTCAGGAGACAGGAAGGGATAATCCATAATCCACATCGGGCTACAGGGAAACACTAATGGGGAAACAGGGCGTAAATACTCAAACTAATCACGAGTTAGCGGGACACGACCGAAATCAGGAGCACACACTGAGGGGAAACGAACCGATAACACAACAACAACACACACACACACACAGTGATCGTCTCCATGGAAACAACAAATGGTAGTTAATCTGAACTGTCCTGCCACACGAGGGAGAGTGTTTCAGTGACGGTGATCGCCTCACTCTTTACTCACACTCAGTGTGATTTATTTGTCACTTCACCTTGTAACACTC
The DNA here is from genome assembly GCA_030522415.1 of Channallabes apus. Lineage (NCBI taxonomy): Eukaryota > Metazoa > Chordata > Actinopteri > Siluriformes > Clariidae > Channallabes > Channallabes apus. The sequence continues at coordinate 41,747,601 of CM060113.1, forward strand.
GCAGTAGTTCTTCAGGCAGCCTGAGCTTTTGCAGTTACAGCCTCGTGTGCTATTTCCTTTCTGTGTGCTGCTCCTGATTTTGTAACGAAAGGCACCCGGGTTTCTGTCTAAACAGGTCTAAAAAGAAAAAAAAACATTATTTAATATTTCATATTTGTCACACCTCTGAGGTTGCCAGATACAATATAACAAGTAAAGAAAGTGCTGGAATGAGTGCTGTTGTCTGTGTTGCTGAATAATGGGTGTGGGGGTGATTTTTATTTATTTAAACCAGGGCTTAATGTGATCAGTACTACCTAACACTCTTCATGCAGTAACCTACAATTGATTTACACCTATTTGTGATTTAAAACTCCTATTAGATTTACTTCAACAAACCGTCCATTCATTCTTATATTATTAAATTAGTTTAAAATTTTTATCATCCGGATTTTCTATCCCTGACTTTCCTCTCAGGTTTAAAGGTGCTGTTTTAAACTGGAGGTTTAGAAAGCCCCTTGTCAGATGCTTCTACTTGAGAAAAATCTGGCAAAGCTGCAAAAACACTCTAAACATTCATGAAAGTAATTAACGTTACTCTATTAGACCTGACCTTAATGGCTTGGTATCTATCAGTTGAATGTTCCGTGTTGTTGAAGCAGTTAACACAGCTGCAGTCGCTGCAGAGCTCTCCGTTTGCAAAGCAGTCACAGTAACTGGTGAAAGATTTGTAAAGTCGGACACAAAGCAATAGAAGAAACAAAAAAAAACAACTGAAAATTACTGATCTTAATTACAACAGTTAGTCCTGACCGAGTAATCTGATTAGACAAGAGCTGATAATAGACAGTAACAGCACTGTGATGTGTAACTATATGTATGAGTACAGTAGGCGTGTCCCAGGTGTTGTCCAGTGGTTAATGACACTAACTGTGTGTCTCAGCGTGGGTGAGAGTAGGTCTGTACGGTCCGCAGTACTGAGGAGAGAGCAGCTGTCTGACAAAACCCACATTCACACCCAGACACAGAAGCACTTTCAGTAAGAACACACACCTGATAACGTTATGTAACGTCTTAAACAACACGCCGTCTCTGAACTAATCACTTCTATGTCGTTCTGAATCACCTCTGAACCGACGTGTCGTTCTGTTCACGGCTAATGATTAGCTACAAAGCAAACTAGCTTCTAACAACACAAGGCTGAATCCCAAATCCCTCTCTAACCCCTGATCAAGGGCACTACTTGGTGTGTGGAACAAGGGATTGTAAACCCTACATTTAGCAATTCAGCACTCCCCCTCATGTTATATCGCTTAATTACCATCCAAGTAGCATGCATTTATTTATTTGTTTGTTTCTTTATTATAATTAACTGCATTAATTCAATCGTTGTCAAACTTTATTTAAAGAAAAGGTAAAAGCAAACTACTTACAGTTTCAAACACTGAGATTTAGTGCAGTGGCAGGGCTTCTTAGATTTTTCTGAGAAAGAACTAAATAAAGATTTCAACAATATTATTGCTTTAAATATCTAATAGTGTATGTGTGTGTGTGTGTTAGTACCAGATGCTGTCCTTGTGTGGCGCTTTCTCCACATCAGAAGACACATGGCATAAGTGCCGCATCTGCAAGTGAGAAAAGAGGAATAATGTTGGGAAATATCTTGTAATAAAAAGAGGAATAACGCACCTTCCAAAAAAGGTGTGATAATTCGGTCGGATTTATCATAGCAGGTTAAACAAGGACAATCATTAGAATTTTTCCATTACAACACCAAAAAAAAAAGGAAAAATTCTAAAGACTGTCCTCATTTAGCCTGCTATGATTACTCTGACCGAATCAGCAAAAAAAAACATGAAGCAGAGAACATGAAACGCGTCCTTAAACAAGGAAGCACCACCCCTGTTTCTTGATATATTGCACCTGCACCCCTTTCTTTTGATGTTCTAGTCAACTAATTTCCTTCTTAATAAGGAGTAGTTTTTTTAGAATGCCGTTGGGGATAATGTAACTGCGTTGTATAAAGGAGGCGGTGAGAAGGAGAGCAGCACCTCTCCCTTACACACGCTGTGCGAGTGTGTGTAACTGAGACATCCTGCGCAGAAAATAAACTTTTGATTTTGCTTTCCTCTCTTACCTTGTTTTTAGACTGTTTTTCAGAATTTTCACCTCAGGGTTTTCAACACAACACAAACAGATAAAACTACCAGCTGCTCTGATTTATTTATTACTCTGCTCTTTTATAACTTTTATAACACCTGTACTGTGTATGGTGAAGTCTTACATCGTGCTGCCACCTCGACTCGTGTGTGGAGAACATCTGCTTATCCTCTGAGTTCACACTCGTCACTGCATCATCCAGATCAGCCTGCACAGACACGGGATTAGACTAGAATTAAAACATTCACTCATGAATGTCAGAGCAATATTGGGTTTTGAGTGATTTGAACCACATACTTTGTAAGAACGGGACACACACACTCTTTGACGTCACCCACAGGGTTTTTGAAGAGTGTTTTTTATAAAGTTCCTTGGCAGGAGCTGACTCCACGTAAACCCCAGTCAATCCATAAATGGACAAATGCTAGCTACTTAGTTTTAGCTTTTTTTAATGCTAATGTTTATTTATATACTAACGTTACTTTATTGAATATTTCATTGAATATGGTCATCCGTACCAGGGGTTGGACTTTCGCCGGAGTTGCCCGGGCTGAGTGCCATGATGTTGGAGTTTACTCCAGTGGACGAGAGGGTCGCCTCTCTGCGCCTGAGGGCCATGAGGGGGAAAACTCTCACTGTTGTCTGTGCTTATGCAGTTCAGAGTATTCTTCCTTCTTGGAGACTCTGAATGGAGTACTGCATCGGGCCCCAGTAGGGGATTCCATAGTCTTGCTGGGGGAATTGGGAACGTCTAGGTGAGGCCCCTGTCCAAGAGGCTTTCAACTCCCACCTCCAGCGGAGCTTTTCCAGCATCCCTGTATGAGCTGGGGACATCAGAATCTGAGTGGTCAATGTTCAATGCTTCTATTGCTGAAGCTGCAGCTGTGAGTTGTGGTCTTAAGGTTCTGTGTCGCGGTAACCCTCGAACAGCGTGGTGGACACCTGTGGTTAGGGAAGCTGTCTGACTGAAAAAGGAGTCCTTCAGGGATATGTTATTCCGGGGGACTCTAAAGGCAGTTGCAGGGTACTGGCAGGCTCAAAGGACAGCAGCCGCAACAGTAGCAGAGGCAAAGCAGCGGGTGTGGGAGGAGCTTGAAGAATCCATGGAGAAGAACTTTCGGGCGGCACCAAGGTGCTTCTGGAAAACCATCCGGCACCTCAGGAGGGAGAAACGGGGAACCACCCAAGGTCACTGAGGTAGTCAAACAACTCCACCGTGGCAAAGCCCCGGAAATTGACGAGATCCGTCCGGAAATGCTGAAGGCTCTGGGAGGTTGTCTTTGATGACACGCCTCTTCAACATTGCGTGGAAGTCTAGGACAGTGCCTAAGGAGTGACAGACTGGGCGAGTGGTTCCCCTTTTCAAAAAGGGGGATCAGAGGGTGTGTGCCAACTACAGGGGCATTACACTACTCAGCCTCCCTGGGAAAGTGTACTCTAAGGTGCTGGAAAGGAGGGTTCGGCCGATTGTGGATTCCGTCCTGGTCATGAAACAGCGATCAAGCTTTTTACTCTTGCAGTAATCCTGTAAGGGGCTTGGGAATATGCCCATCAACTCTACATGTGTTTTGTGGATTTGGAGAAGGCATATGATCGGGTATTTGGATTTTCTGTGGGTGGTACTGCGGGAGTATGGGGTAAGGGGGTCACTTCTCAGGGCCATCCAATCCCTTTACGCCCAAAGTGAGAGCTGTGTTCGGATTCTCGGCAGTTAGTCAGACTTTCCAGTGGGTGTGGCCTCCGCCAGGGCTGTGCCCTGTCACCAATCCTGTTTGTGATTTTCATGGACAGGATATCAAGGATTGCATCGCTGCTTTTTGAAGATGATATGGTCCTGATTTCATCATCAGTCTGTGAGCTGCATCGTTTGCTGGATAGGTTTGCAGCTGTGTGCGAAACGGCAGGGATGAGGATCAACACCTTTGAAATCTGTGGCCGTGGTTCTCAGCAGAAAACCGATGGATTGTCTACTCCAGATAGGGAACGAGTCGTTACCTCAAGTGAAGGAGGTTAAGTATCTCGGGGTCTTGTTTACGAGTGATGGAACATTGGAACGTGAGGTTGGCTGAAGAATCGGGAGCAGTGGGGACAGTATTGCAGTAGCTTTACCGTACTGTTGTGATGAAAAGAGAGTTGAGCCAAAAGGCAAAGCTCTCAATCTACCGGTCGATCTTCGTTCCAACCCTCACCTATGGTCATGAGCATTGAGTCATGACCGAAAGGACAAGATTACGAATACAAGCGGCCGAAATGCGTTTTCTCAGAAGGGTAGCAGGCTTTTCTCTTAGAGATCCGTGAGAAACTCAGAGTAGAGCCGCTACTCCTTTGCGTGGAAAGAAGTCAGTTGAGGTGGTTCGGGCATCTGGTAAGGATGTCACCAGGACGCCTCTGAGGTGAACACTGAGGTGTTCTTGAAATGTCCAGCTGGAAGAAGACCACGGGGCAGACCAAGGACTAGATGGAGAGATTATAACTCCACACTGGCTTGGGAACGCCGCCGGTCAGAGTTAGCTGAGGTGCCTGGGGAAAGGGAAGTTTGGGGTTCCCTGGAAGAACTGCTACCCCTGCAACCCGACTTTGGATAAGCGGTTGAAGATGGATGGATGGATGGATGGTCATCCGTACCCTACAACTCCTACATTTCTTGTGGTGAGTTGAACAGCATCTAGCGCTTTGATACCTGCACAAGTATAATCCATATAATTTTAACTGATTAGTTACATAAATATTCACCAACTGTATAGGTGTCATGAATGGGAAATCTAGCTATGAAGATCAAAACTGTTTGTTTTTTTTCGTACCATTACGTAATCATGTTTATTTCTTTTGTAAAGTTGGACATTTTAACATGGGGCTCTGTAGTGGTCATTTGAGGAACTGCACATTCTGAATTGACTTTTTTCAGAACCGGAGTTTGAACTGATTTTATTCCGAAGCAGAATGGCTGCACATCTTTTAAAGATGATTAAAAAAGAAAAAATTTAACCCAATATTGCCATGACATTAAAGTTTGTCATGAGTTTATATAAACTTCTGGCTGAAATTTGCTCAGGACAAAACAAGCAACAATAAACAAAAACTTTCAAACAAACAAAATCTGCCATGATTACAGTCTATTAGTCCCCAAATCCAATTTGGCAAGAAAAAAAATAATAATAATAATAATCGTAATAATAATCTAACTGCATTAATAATTGCATTTAATCTTTAACACTAACGGCCTTTAAGATCAGACTGACATGTATTCAGCGTATGTAACATACTGTGAGTAAATACTGTAATGAACAGACATGTCAACAAAACTGAAAGTGTAGCTGAGGTGTATCGTTGACTCACTGAGTAACATGAAACAACGCCCCCAGATGTCCAGGAGTGTGGTGCAGTCGTGTGACTGGGGACCTCATACGGATCGTACTGAGGAAGCAGGCTGTCAGAGTAACACACAGAGGAAAACTCAGGCAAATGTGAGCTTGACGACTCACAACAAAGTGGACAGGAAAAGGCGCTAGAATCAATGCCGCAGACAGAGGGACACGCCCAGTCATCCTGCAGCATCATGAGAGGTGTTGGTGTGGGCTGGTGATGAAGACAACTGTAGGTGTTTGGGATTTCAATAGAGAAGGGTGCGTAAGAGTAAGAGTGAGGACCCAGGAAGCTTCCGGTCAAATCCGCCTGATAGCCGCACTCCGGTTCCAGAAAGTCATTCATGTCTCCCATGGCGAGAGTGAAAACCTGTACAGGAACAACAGGAAGATGAGACGACGTTACACAATAACATTTCCACGTTTATACATCTCATACTATATATACCTACTGGAATGTATATGCTACATGGTTATAGATCATACAGAATAAACTTATTAATAATTAGACTGTAAATACAGCATCACAATCAGCTTTTTTAGATGTTGAAATATGTGTTGAATCTGGATCTGGAAGGTGGAAAGTACAGTTAAAGTGAGTCTGGTGTGTTTTACCTCTTTTTTTTTCATCTACAAAAAACAACAACAACAACAACAACCCAAGAACAACACAAACCAATTATAAGTTGTATTACTTTTTTAATTAGACAAATAACTAAATCAAAGAGGTGAAATGATTATGATACAGTATATGTAAAAAGAAAACATAATGAGATGAAACAAATATCATATAGCAAAAGCAAGCTAGTGTGAACCAACTGAAAAAACAAACAAACAATAAATTATTTTAAAGTGTGTGTCTAAAACTTTCCACATGCTGTAATTTTATCTCATGATTTTTAAATTATCTCTTCAATCTAGGTAGAAACTATAGGAGTGAAATATTTTTTTATTGTGACCATCTGCACAATAATGGTTAGAAAAACTGACTGTTGTCTTTATTCTTTATTGGTTGTTACCCTATATACTTTTGTTGTTAAATCTAATAAATAATTGCACAATAACTTATATTATTGACTTCCTTTAAAAAGAAAAAATCATTAAATGTCGACATCTAGCGGTGAAACATCTTTACTACCGGGTGGACCGAATATAATCTGAATTGAAAAAGTAATATTTATTTATTTATTTTAATTAATAAGCTTCTCCACACACAGCTAATCTCAGGTAATCATCACGACAGAACGCTTTCCTGTCCAATCAGCGGGCTTCTTCTAATTTCGTAGCCAATCCTAGAGCAGAGTGGGTGGGGCTTGCCTTGGTTGCTGGGGTCGTAGCTCTTTTCCTCACAAAACTGTTAGCTTGTTAGCTAATCCGGCTAAAACCTTCACACAAGAAACTTATTTCCGGGTTATTTTACCGAGTCTGTCACTTACTCAGATGTTTGATTTAGTCACCTGTGTGTGAATGTGGAAGTTTTCGATAGTAAAAAAATAGTTTTTAAACCTGTCATACCTATTAGAGTGTTTTTACTGAACGAAATTATAAATAACTGTATTTATCGGTCCGTTGATTCCTCAGAGTGAGCGTTCGTGCTCATCTGACACGAGCTGTCCGGGGTGTCAGTTACGCATGCGCAGTGTAGCTCCTACTGCAAGGAGAAACAGGTCAATATAAATAGCTTCTTTTCTGATAAGGTGAACATTTTGGTGCTGCTCGTTAGTGATGTGAAATAATATAATCTGGTAAAACATTTGTGGTTTTATTATTTAAAAAAAATACTGAACATCTGATATTATTATTATTTTATTATTATTATTATTATTATTATTATTATAACCCTATAGGTCGAATGTACAATGTGTGCAATACAGGTTCTGAAAATGTGCAATACACTATGTATAGTCTATGTCTAAATACATGCATAATATATCTCTTACTGCTATTATTTATATTCATGTATATACATAAATACATCCTCATATATATATATATATATACTACTATGCTATCTTTGTGGCTTAAGCGGGACCTGGGTCCTAATTTCGTACCAGAACATGGAAGTGCGCTGGCATGACAATAAAGAATCCTCGAATCCTTGAATATTATTATTATTATTATATATATAAATGTCTTGTTTTGGTCTCTTGAAAATTAATAAAGATACACACACACACACACACATAAATAATCAGTCTTATGGTAATAATGGCTAATAATTCAATCAATTTATATCACCAAATAAGAGTGGTAGGTCCAGTGCTCTATTTGTAATTAACAGATTAGGGTTATAAGATTAATCGTGTTTTGCTTCTATATATCACAAAAGCTAAATATTTAAACTTACAATTTTGAGTTTATTTTTATTTTTAACTTTAGGCATGCACAGATTAAAAATTCTCGCAGGTTTATTTTTATTAAGGCTGCACTGCAGGTTGATTTCACTTGTTAGTATTATTCATTTATGCCTTTTATTATTTATTATTATTATTATTCATCTAAATTATATTTGAGATGAGACGACATTTAATTCTCTTCACTCTTTTCCTACTTCTGTCCTCCCTTTTCTCCTTAATCTGTACACCCCTCCAATTCCTCGCTTTCTCCTCCTCCTTCTCTTTCCCCTCTTCCTCCTCCCCTTCTTCTCCTCCTCATTCCCCCACTCCTCCTTCTCTTCCACTTTCTTCTCCTTTTTTCTTTGTTGATGCAGGACTATAAGTTGAGCTTTCTGAAATGGGGACATTTTTGACCAGGCAGTGTGTGTGTGTGTGTGTCTGTCTGTACCTCAGGTAGTAATACTTAATTTTGTTCTTATTTGTACTTGAAATCCATCACAATTCCTTCAATCAATCACACACACCTTCCTATACACACACACACACACTCCATCTGATTGCCTGCAAATTGCAGCATTAACGTCCTTGGCATGTTTTCTCCTGCGCTCTCTAAACACCCGCAGCAGAGCTCTGTGATCGCTGAGATCGCATCAATAACAATGACCTGAAGGATCGCCTGAGACCGAGTTTGTTTACAACTACCAATGTTATAATTTACAGCCAACAAACTGTTGATTAAATCGATTGAACAACCATGCAAAGCCTAAATTTCAACCGTAAACTGTTAGCTATTTAAACTATGCTAAGCTAATCTGTGTGATCGCATGTTAACTAGAAATCTAACACATTTAGCGAGAAAAAAAGCAAACATGTAAATTAGAATAAATGCCAAAGATCAACATAAACCCTAACCTGTTAGCTGTTTAAATATGACTATATAAAATGCTATAATGATAAATATTTTTCAAAGCTAAATATGAATAAAATCTAAAAAAGTAAAGCTGGTCACAATATGTATATTATTCATGTTAATAATAAGTAATGCTAATGGATTTAGTTATACTTAATAATTACAGTGAGTAGAATTAAATGTTCTTGTTGCTGTAATGTGTATTTATTAAAAGAAATAATAATCTGTTTATAGGATTTATATGTTCCGAGGTAGAGTCTGTTCTTCTGACTGCGGTTATTGTGACAGGTGACCCGGGGGACGGACGCAGGCTGTCGTCCAGGAGCAAAAAAAATGTAATGTATGTTTTTGCTTTTGAAACGCAAGAAGAGAAATCACAGTAAACAAATGCGACACTGACAGTACACACACACACATACATTGAGATACATAAATAAATGATAAAAGTACATTGATTTTTTTTTTTTACTTTAACTCAGTTCCTGAGCACGACCATCCTGAGTGATTGGGAGAGAACTTGGTTTGTGGAAATAATTTGTATCTTAGAGTAACATCTACACCCCTACCCGATAACACGGGACAAAAGCATGAGTTAAAGCTTTTTACCTTTGATCACACCACCCTCAAGGAAGCTTAGCATTTCCCAACTCTGACTCTAGTGTAGCTGGAAATGTTATGGATGAAACCATGGCTCAGTTTCCGAGTTCCCTCCCGTTCTTCTTAAAGCTGTTGAAGGCACTCGGCTAAGAGAAAGGAACGCTTTCAAACTTTCACCATAACCCTTTGTGGTTGCCCCTGATTTGACCCTCAGAGATCCTGGAAGCAAAGTGAGCTCAACTCTAGAACGAAAGCATGCTCTAACCCTAACCCTGCCTGTCCTTTTTCACCCCAAGTCAAAGTTAAGGACGGATCACTTCCTCACACACTCGCAGGAACTGAGGACCAAGTAAACACACTTATGGCGGAAATCTTAATGAAATAAATAGTGATGTGGATTTAATAAACACGTCTGGCTTTAATAGACAGCTACATGAGAAAGCAGGTGATGAGAAGAGACAAAATATTAAAAACACACAACCTGGCAACTCACTATTAACTTTAGTTTAAAGCTTTAGATTTGAGGAAACTTCCTCTGTAGAGCTTCTTAGGTTAGAATATTGTTCATTCTCCTTCAAATGACGTCTTCGTGCATCCTTTATAGATCTACATAATTGATGTTAAACACGTGACTTAGGAAGAAACAAACTCACTGTGTATTTTTTTTTAAGAGACATTTTTAATGAATGTTTTGTTTTTGTTTTTTATTTAGATTACGGTCAGTAGTGTGTGGAGTGCAAGGCGTCCCGGGGCGAGCAGAGACAGCAAGACGCTCATTAGTGACACTTCAGCCCAAAGTCTACTAGTCACTTCACTCCAAATTATTAGAATCACAGCTAATGATTACGCCTGGGCTTAGAGAGCTTATTGTTTATATAACCATCATCATCATTATTATACAACTGTTTTAATGTGTTAGTTCAGTGGTGATGATGGTACAGTCTGAAATGGAGGGACAAATAAAAATAAATAACTAATACTGAGCTTAAGCAGTTCTGTGCGTTTGTGTGTGTGTGTGTGTGTGTAAAAGAGAGTTTGCACATATAAATACAGCCACACAATCAGTCCACTTTAAGTAAGCTACACGCCACACACACTCTCGCTCACACACACACACACACACACATGACTGTGGAGAAGTAAACGCGCCTTCATGTTCAGCTCTGCAAACAGGAAGTCCAGCTGTACAGTGACTTGTTAGGGAAGGGAGGAGGGATTTGGGGGGCGAGCTCAGTCTGTGGGGGCGGGGCTTGGGTGTGATTGATGGGCAGGTGTTTGTTGATCCTCAGCCTTCCTGTCCGAAATCCTCGGTGAACCTTTTTACCTTCAGCAGGTCTTCAGCGTTCACCGTGGGCCGAGTGGTGGATAGAGAGCGCAGCATGTCGGCCTGCGACACACACACACACACATACGTACGTACAACAGATAAATAAGTCAGTCCTCCAATGTATGCATATGTGTGTGTGTGTGTGTGTGTGTGTGTGTTTGGTGTTTCTTACCATACACACTATGGGCTCCAGCAGTTTGTCTCCAGGCACGTCCATCCAGGTCATCTCCATGGCAGCAGGGTCACCGGGGGAACAAGGGGTCAAAAGGTCATCCACCATCACAGAGGGGTTACTACGGGACGGACCTCGTACCTGTGAAGTTACCACGGCAACCGGCCATGATGATGATGCAATTGAGAATGTAGTTAGTTAACTACCTGTTTAGCCCTGAGTGTAGTAGCATAAAGGTGTTTAGGTGGTGTGTGTGTGTGTGTGTGTGTGTGTGTGTGTGTGTGTGTGTGTGTGTGTGTGTAAAAGAGAGGGTGACCTTCTTGAAGTGTGTTGCGGACTGCACTTTGCGGACAGGCTGCATGAGCGCGTCCCTGACGATGATGCTGATGTCGGCGCCGGAGTAGCCGTCGGTCTTGTTGGCGAGCTGCCGCAAGTCGGCCTCGCTCAGGCTGTGGGGCGTGTTCCCTAAATGCAGACGGAACATGGCGGACCGAGCCGGCTCGTCTGGAAGCGGGATGTAGATCCGTTTCTCAAACCTGCACCACACACACACACACACAAACAATACCCTCTGTGTGTGTATGAATGTGTGTTAGAGTCATGAAACCGGCAACCACGGGGAAGTGGACATTACTCTGGTTTAGGGTTCAGAACTTTATTCTGCAGTGTTTGAGGGTGGATCACTGACCTTCTCCTGATGGCGGAGTCTAGAACCCATGGGATGTTAGTGGCTCCGAGAACCAAGATTTTATCATTGTTGGTCCCCACACCTGCCAGAGAACGAACACACACACACACACACACAGACTTGATCTGATAACGAGTTCATACTGTAAACGTTTCTTACAGTTAAAATCTAATATCTTCTGCACATTATATTGTTGCATGGTGTGTAGCGATATGATCTAGAACCCAAAATACTATTAAAACAAACACACCAGCTCCTCTCCATCCCTCCACCCTCATCTCTCTCTCTCTCTCTCTCACTCACCCTGCATCTGCACAAGGAACTCTGTCTTGATCCTGCGAGCTGCTTCACTCTCGTTTTCACTTCGTGAGCCACACAGAGAGTCCACCTCATCGATGAAGATGATGGAGGGTTTACGCTGACGAGCGAGGTCGAAGAGATTCCTCACCAACCTGAGAGAGAAAGAGGGGGGTTTAATTAGTATTAACTTCCTGTGTGCATGAATGAGTGTGTGTATAAAAACAATAGTTGCAGCAGTATAACTCTGATTTTAGGTCATTTTATTAATACATCAATATAATCATCTTCGCCCCCTACTGGATAAATTCTGAACCGCAGCAGCAAATTGATTAACATGATGGTTAAGTAAATATAAAGCGTAAACCTTATTGTGTTTAAGGCTGGATTTGAAAAGAGTGTGTGTGTGTGTGTGTGTGTGTGGATGATTCCTTACTTCTCGCTCTCCCCCAGCCATTTGGACATGAGGTCAGATGAGGAGACTGAGAAGAAGGTGGAGTTATTAGCCTCTGTAGCTACAGCTTTAGCCAGGTAGGACTTTCCCGTTCCAGGAGGTCCGAACAGCAAGATTCCTCTCCACGGCGTGCGTTTACCTGAAACACACACACAATTTAGTAACGTCTTAAAAAGCTTTGGTAAATTTTGGTAAAAACAAACACACACAGACACACACACACACCTGTGAAGAGGTGAGGGAATTTAATTGGCAGGATGACGGCTTCCTTTAGCGCCTCTTTAGCTCCCTCCAATCCAGCCACATCACTCCAGCTCACATTCGGCTTCTCTATCACTATGGCACCTACACACACACACACGCGCACTCTCAGACTCTGTAATTGTGGACGAGAGACAGAGAGACAGAGACGTGGGGGCGTGGTCTGTGTATCTGTCAGTCTCAGTAAAGGGGGCGTGGCCTGTGTATCTCAGTCTCAGTGAAGGGGCGTGGCCGGTGTACCTGTCAGTCTCAGTGAAGGGGGCATGGCCTGTATCTATCAGGCTCAGTGAAGGGGGCGTGGCCAGTGTATCTGTCAGTCTAAGGGAAGGGGACATGGCCGGTGTACCTGGCAGTCTCAGTGAAGGGGGTGTGGTCTGTGTACTTGAAAAAGGCTTGACATGTGTATCTGTCAGTCTCAGTGAAGGGGGCGTGGCCAGTGTTTCCGTCAGTCTCAGTGAAGGGGACATGGCCAGTGTACCTGGCAGTCTCAGTAAAGGGGGCGTGGCCAGTGTACATGAAAAAGGCATGGCCTGTGTATATGTCAGTCTCAGTGAAGGGTATATTGTCAGTAATAGAGGCGTGGTCTGTGTACCTGTCAGTCTTAGCGAAGCAGGCGTGGCCTGTGTACCGATTAGTCTCAGTAACACACACTTACCCATCAGGTGCTCCTGCAGTTTCTTCTTTTCTGGGTTTTCACCTTCACTGTCACTGTCACTCCTGAAACACACACACACACACACACACACACACACACACACACACACACACACACACGAATAAGTTGATAAAGAGAATAAGAGTGTGTGTGTTTTAGGAGAATGTGTGTGTGTGTGTGTTTGTACTTGTCATTGCTCTGCGTCTCCTTCACAGGTTTCTTGCCCTGCTTGTCCTTGTTCCTCAGGTAGGCCTTCAGCTTCTCCGCCCGTTCCAGGTACTGCATACACTTCCCTCTGATGCTCTCCTTCGCCTTATCACTGTGAGCCTCATCTACACAGAGAGAGAGAGAGAGAGAGAGGGGAAACACACACATTTACTCTCACACACCTTCTATACCACTTTATCCTGTATTCAGGGTCGTGGGGGCGGAGCCTATCCCAGGAGACTAAGGGCACGAGGCAGGGTACACCCTGGACAGGGTGCCAATCCATCACAGTGCACACATACACATACAGTACACACACTCTCATTAACACACTACGGGCAATTTGGGAACGCCAAACCTGCATATCTTTGGACTGTGGGAGGAAACCGGACTACCCGGCGCCGCCCACATTTAATCTGTGTCGTTTAATTAATGAGGTCCATTTCAGTGATTAATTGCTGCTCAATATTCTTTACTGGTGTTTATCGTTATTACTGTGTAATACTGTTAAACTCCTATTTGTTACCTTCTAACATGACCTGTTTATTAGATTTATTTAGAGTTCACCTTTGTTTCACTTTTCTGTAACTCTTATAAGGTGACTGTGTGCCATCATCACCATCTGGCTGTGTTCATGACAGCGTGCAGGTGTTTTCACATTAGCTTCAGTCTTCAGTGACCCCTGTCAGGGGTGTGAATGATTAGGCTGCAGGTGAACAGTCAGGTCTTGAAGTTAATGGAGCAGGAGAAATAGGACAGTGTAAGGATCCGTGTGACTTCGACACACGTCTGATCGGGATGTCTAGACGACTGGGTCAGAGCGTTTCCAAGACTGCAGGAATGCTCCTGGTCTGCAGGGTTCAGGACCTACCGAACGTGCTCCAGGGAAGGAGAACCGGTGAACCTGTGACAGGGTCATGGGGTCACTGATGTGCATGGAGATTTTATGTGTGTGTTTACTAATAGCAACGCGGTATGGGGGCGTGGCCAAATACAGTAGGTGACAGAAACACTGTTATTTAACTGAACCTGACAGTGACCCATCAAACCCTGTGTCTGTGTGCACGAGTGTGTAAGAGAGTGGATGACCGTTGCGTGTGTTGGTGATGATTGTAATAAGTGAGCGAGAGTGTGCGAGAGTGTGTCTCTGTCACTCACACTTGATGGCGTGTAGGAAGTACTCCACAGCATGCTGGTAGAGTCTCAGAGCCTCCTCATAATTCTTGGCCTTGTCCTCCTCTGTGGCTTTGGTCACCAGATCGATGGCTTTCTATGTGACACACAGGAGGAATTTCTATTCAATTCAATTCAATTTTATTTGTATAGCGCTTTTAACAATTGACATTGTCTCAAAACAGCTTTACACAATCAAAAGAATGATTTAAGTTTGTATGGAATGTGAATGTGTATGAATCATTTCAGAGGATCAAAGTGCAGTCTGAACAGTTCACCATTCAGTAAATATTACCGTTCCCTAAACCTTAGTGTTCTGTGCATGTCAATATTCCCTACCCTTTAATTATTCCGTAATCCCTGTGCTGCAGCATTCCCAAATCTTCAGTATTCCTTCAGCATTTCTGGTATTCAACAATCTCATTAAATTTCCCTTTGGTATTGATAAAGTACTCTATCTATCTATTCCCTACTCTCCGGCATTCCCTGCACTCCAGCATTCCCAAATCTTCAGTATTCCCTACTCTTCAGAATTTCTTATTCTCTGGCATTCAACAATTTCACAAAATTTCCCTTTGTCATACAATTTCTCTTTGGGATAAAGTACTCTATCTATATATCTATTCCCTACTCTCAGTATTCAGCATTCCTTACATTTCAGCATTCTCTACTTTTCAGTATTCATTTACATTTAGGCATTTGCCAGATGCTCTTATCCAGAGCGACTTACATTTTTATCTTATTACACATCTGAGCAATTGAGGGTTAAGGGCCTTGCTCAAGGGCCCAACAGTGGCAACTTGGTGGTTGTGGGGTTTGAACCTGGGATCTTCTGAACCGTAGTCCAATGCCTTAACCACTGAGCTACCCCTGGCCCTATTCAACAATTTCATAGAATTTCCCTGGGATTAATAAAGTACTCTATATATCTATTCCCTACACTCTGACATTCCTTGCGCTCCAGCATTTCCAACCGCTCAGTATTCCCAAATCAGCTATTCCCTACTCTCCAGCATTGCCTGCGCGCTTCAGCAGTCCCTACGCTCCAGCATTCCCAAATCTTCAGTATTCCTTACTCTTCAGTTTTCCCTGCACTCCAGCATTCCCAAATCTTCAGTATTCCCTACTCTTCAGCATTTCTTACTCTCCGGAATTCAACAATTTCATAAAATTTCTCTTTGGGATTAATTAAGTACTATATCTATATATCTATTCCCTACTCTCAGTATTCGGTTTTCCTTAGATTTCAGCATTCTCTGTTGTTGGTCTTTCGTCTGCCACAGCGGACCATCCAGTCCGCACTACAACTTGGCACAGATTTTTTTTTTACTCCGGATGCCCTTCCTGACACAACCCTCCCATTTTATCTGGGCTAGGGACCGGCACTGCATCCAGTGGCTGGGGTTTGGGCACTGGCTGGGAATCGAACCCGGGCCTTCCGCATTGCTGGCGAAACACCTACCACTGAGCCACCAGTGTCCCACATTTCAGTATTCTCTACTTTTCAGTATTCAAGAATTACATAGAATTTCCCTGGGATTAACAAAGTACTCTATTCTATCTATTCCCTCCCCCCCCGACATTCCCTGCGCTCCAGCATTCCCAACTCTTCAGTATTCCCTACGCTCCAGGATTTCCAAATAAGATATTCCCTACTCTCCGGCATTCCCTGCACTCCAGCATTCCCAACTCTTCAGTATTCCCTACGCTCCAGGATTTCCAAATAAGATATTCCCTACTCTCCGGCATTCCCTGTGCTTCAGCAGTCCCTACGCTCCAGCATTCCCAACTCTTCAGTATTCCCTACGCTCCTGGATTTCCAATTCAGCATTCCCAACTCTTCAGCATTCCCTACGCTCCGGCATTCAACAAGTTCCCCTTTGGGGTTGATGGAGTACTCCATCTATCTATTCCCTTCTCTCCGGCATTCCCAGTGCTTCAGCATTCCATACTGGTCATTTATATATATATAAATTGTAGTATTGTATGATTATGATGTGTAATTGGTGTGTAATTGGTGCTGGTGGATTGATATCTGATCTGGTTCCTCACAGCAGTCCAGTCCACACTGGATCAGAACCTCAACATCAGACACTGTGATATTATACATTAAAACACCTAATAAATATTTTACTGCGACAAGAAATAAATCAGTCGCACCGAGTCACTGATAATCAGCTACACACACACACACACACACAGTACACACACACACACACAGTACACACACACACACAGTGCAGGAGTCAATAAATAACACACAGCTGTAAACAGTTAGCCAGCTAGGCTAAACCGAGTCTCTAATAACTGTGTGTGTGTGTGTGTGTGTGTGTGAGGAATCAGAGTAGGATTTAATCACACACACACACACACACACACACTGCAGTATGAGGTGTAACAGGGCCGACAGCTACACATTACCGCCGCGGTGGTTGTTGTTGTTGTTAGCATGCTAGGCTAATGCTAGGCTAACGCTAGGCTAATGCTAGGCTAACGCTAGCCGCGGTACCTGTAGTGTTGATGTGGTCATTTCATCTCCCGCTCCTGGTGTTTCACCTCCAGTCCGGGTCTTTATTCGGCTCAGCAGCAGCAGCAGCAGCGGCTCCACACACACACACACACACAGCTTCACCCCGAGGCCAGAGTCTGATCCCCCTCTCTCTCTCTCTCTCTCTCTCTGTGTGTGTGTGTGTGTGAGAGAGAGACCTGACCACTATGACGTCACAAGTGACGTGACCAATCAGCAGGACTAACGATACTCGCCTGGATGTGTGTTACAGCTGATCCTCCTTCATCATCCAAAGGCTCCTCAGTCAGGAGGAAGGTTCCAGATACCCACAATGACGTCATTCCTCCTGTCCATAACGTCTTTCTTCTTGGGACAGATGACGTCACACGTTCTCTAGTCATGTCTACTGAGTTTCCTCATCTATACACAGAGCATAAATGTGGGGCTCTGGTGGCTCAGTGGTGGGTGTTTCGCCTGACACGCGGGAGGCCTGGGTTCGATTCCCAGCCAGTGCCCACAACCTCCCCCCCCCCCCCGCCCACACACACACCCCACCCCACCCCCAGCCACTGGATACAGTGCCGGTCCAGATGTCTTTACATCTCATACGTTAGAGGACCAGAAACCATGTCGGTATGTTCTTTCCAGACAGGTTTTTGTCACAGCATCAGGAAAACGGCATCTAATGAAACTTTGCCAGTCTTTAAGGTTTTATCTGAAGTTAAATCTGCACCATAAATGAAATCAAAATGTTGAGTAGAAAGTGAAGTTATGAGCAGTTTTGTGGCAGATTACATCACAGCATCCAGCACTTTTTTGGACCAATATATCGCTTTTTCCCTCCAGGTGGGCGTGGCCATACACATCACTCAACAGAGCAGATCAATGCGATAGTTTACTATAGACAGAATAAGCGGAAGACACGGAAACAACCGTAATGCAGCCGGCTACCAGGCAGGGACGATTCTAGAACTTTAGAATTCTAGAACTAAGATTCCGAATGTGTTTGGAGGCGTAACAAGAACCAGTCAGCGGGCCCATGGCAAATCAGATTCAATTAGCATAATATGATGGCTTAGAGAACATTAAACATGATTCCCAAAATCTTAAGCAATGCCCAGTGCCCTAATGCAGGTATTATTAAGTTAAACGTGGCACTGCTACAAAAGCCTGAAAACCATTTCGTATTTTTGGAAAGATTTTTGTACATTTTTTTCGTAAAAACAACTGATAAAGTAACATTTATTTACTATTTATGTGGTGGTGGTTGGGGGAGACCAATCATATTTCAGGGGAGCCGGTGCCACCCCATGACCCCCCCCCCTCTAGCCCCTACTACCAGGCGCCCACATCCTCACCAAACACAAACAAACGCATGACACAGCATGGCTTTCTCAAAAAAAGAAAAAGGCAAGTAGACTATGAAAACTGAACCTTCAAAGATGAATGTACATGTAATGTGGTGTGTGTTTGTTCTTCCTGCAGGAGGTTTAAAAACAGTTTGCCTCATTTGTTCTGAAACGGTGGCGCTAATAACAAGCAGGAATGTGAAACTTACAAACACATCTGCAGCAGTCCGGGGTGAGGGCGTGTACAATAACTGAACTGAGATACTGAGTGTCAGTAAAAAAAGTTGAGTAAAAGGGAAGATGGAAACGCAAATGGAAGGAACGGATACCAAGTGTGTAACACCGTCACTGATGGTGCATGAGCGAGCAGCTCGAAAAGATTCGGGTGTTTGGTGTCAGGTGGTTCTGGGGAAACTCGTGATAGTATCCGGCCCACCCTGATTGAGTAGTAGCCTGACGTTGGAGCCCCTCAGTGACGGGCAGGAAATGTAAACAACTAAATTAGGGAGAAAACCTGGGGGGAAAAACACATCAGGGCTATGTTGTTAGACTATGAAATGATGTCGAAATTTTTGGAACACTCTGTGGACTTTAAAATAATCTACTAATGCGCTACTCGCTCAATGTAAACAAACACCTGCACCAATAGTTATTAATTAGAAAAGATAAACTTGAATATTTTTCCTGGGATTAGTTCATATTTTCACTTTTTTTATTTTATTTTAACGCGCTGGAGTCGTTTTTAGACAAAATTTCATCTTTATCTGATCTACTTTTTCCATTTCTCCTCTGTGATTCCGATTACCGAACAGGGAGTGTATTTGTCTGACCACGAAATTCAAATATTTATTTTTTAAAACTATATATATATAGTATATACTTAAATATTTAAGTTTATAAAACTTATTAATTATTTGTAAAACCTGTTTAGTTTATTATGGTGCACAACCAGAACCCAAGGTGCCGCCTACTGGGCATTCTGTAAAAGTGGCAAACATTACTTGCCAAAATCTAGAGAGATGAAACAAATAAACACCAAACTGAGACACACATCAGTCGTGTAATATGCAGTATTTATTGTATTGATTTATTTACACATTATAGAGAGATCTGAACATTGCATATGTTATAAAGAGTATTCTGTATGAACAGTCGTGCAGCAGCAGCAGGGTCTGTGTGTGTCCTTTATGTTAACATTCTCTCCATATTTTCCTTTCGTTTTAGGATTGTGTGAACGCAAAGCTGCCACAAGTACAAAACTTTGGTGTGAAGTACAAGCATAGTTTAAAAAATTAGTTTATAAACGGACAACAGGTTTAAAGAGAAACGCTAGAATATTAAACCGTCTCAGCGGTGAGTACAAACATACAGTACATTCATCTCTCCTCACACTCCTCTGTATGGGTGTGTGTGTGTGTGTGTGTGTGCTGATTTAGTGCCCTGCACATTTCCTACATCACACAGTTAAAAGGATCACACCTCCACCAGAGGAGGCACTATAGAAAAGGGGGCGGGGTTTATCCTATTGAATATTCCTGATTGGTCCGATAACGATCATCATATTAAATCCACTCTCAGTGACCATTTTACACACACACACACACACACACACACACACACACACACACACACACACACACACAAGAATTAGAGGCGATATGCTCACTGTCCACCAGGGAATGTCTAAGGCCACTAAAAAGGGCGCACACAATCGAGTGCACTACTATATCAGTCATGATCTCTGATTGGGCGTCGGTTTCCTGATTAACGAGAGGAATGAGGGAGTGGAACTGATTCATGAAATGTTCAAGAAAGCGCCCCGTTCCAAAAATTACCCTCAACTTACTGTATCCTACCGTGTGCATTCTGGCCGGTGTGACTTTCCGGGCCACAAGGGGGCAGTATCTCAGTGAGTGTGGTTTGGAACACTTCCCCTAATTCACTAACAAACACTATCTGTCGATTGGAATGTCTCTGATAAACTCATGACACTAAATATCCTCCAGGGTCCACAAGTTACGAGTGGAACGTCTGGACAAAAACGCTCCACAGTGTCTGGAATGTTGGTTTACCTCCGTTAGACTCCGCCCCTAAGTTTAGAGAGGACTCTAGGGGATTCTCCTGACCGTATAAATATGATTTAAGTGTAGAATGAACTCTGAACAGGTCTCTCTGATACAGGCGTAAGGTTTATCTGGCTTTTACACGGATCTCCAGAGAGACAACTGAAGAACCGTTAAAGGTGATGATGATGATGATGATGGCGGCGGCGGTTGTGGGTGTGTTTGTGCTGCGTTCATGACACGTGGGAATCCAGACCATAAGCTGTCTACAGGAACTGGAGTGAAGGGGAAGCTTTGCTTTTAGGCTGGATGTAATTATCACTGTTATAACGAACTAATGAAGGTTTTAGAGGAATCAGCTATAATCACAAACCAGACTCAAAAATCCTGTTAGATGTAAATCTGTAATTCAGCATCAGAGATTTGATACCATGAGCAATTTGGGAACGCCAGTTAGTCTAATCTGCATGTGGGAGGAAACCAGAGTACCTGCAGGAAACACACCATGCACGAGGAGAACATGCACGTACACAGACCCGAGGCGGGATTGGAACCCGGACCCTGGAGGTCACATGACTTTATTATTTATTTTTTACGAGACTTGTCCTGCTGCCCAAATGATAAATAACTATTTTATTTATTGTTTAAACACACAGTCATTAAAATGATCACAGATTTATTCTGATTGTTTGAGGTAAAACTATAAACCAAGCGCACCTTAAACCCGTGTTGTTATTTACGAGCGTCAAGGAATCACGACTCAAACCTTCCGAGTAGGAATTACGACACGGAGAGCCGTTCAAACGCAGCTTTCCTTCTAGCACTTAGAAACTTCCCGGTTCCCACTTGGTTATGAACGCAGCATAACTACATCACAAATCTCTAAATCCTCTACAATCATATCAGGAACAAATGATGTAATTTGGGTAAACACCAACAATAACAACAACAACCCAGCTGTGTCCAACCTGGAAATTAATCAACGTACGGTTTAAGGAGCATCAGCAGGGCGACGCTGCGCTCTGATTGGTCACTCGTTTACTCTACAACAGCCAATCAGAGGAGATTAATGTGATTTATGGAAATAGGAGGATCATGTGATGGTGAGAACACACACACACACACACACACGTAAACGGTAACAGTCTGTGTCATAACAACCAAATATCCACACACACACTGATTAATACTTCAGTTTTGCATATTTAGCTAAGTGGTTTATCTTTGATTAGACACACAAAGGCACGTGTGGTTAACCTGAACCATGCACACACACACACACACACACACACACACACACACACACACACACACATGTGCATATAGGTTTACGTGAATGGAGTAATATTCACATAATCCATTATGATAATCTATTAAGTGAGATAAATGAGTGTGTAATAGGAGGAGTATTAATGGAACCCGGTCTCTATTCATCCCTCATTTCACACCACTCTCTCTCTCCCCGTCTCTCTCCGTCTCTCTCTCTCCGTCTCTCTCTCTCTCCGTCTCCTTCTCTCTCCTTCTCTCTCTCTCTCCGTCTCCACGTCTCGTCTCTCCGTCAGTCTCACGTGATCAGACCCATGCGTGCGAGTTTGGCCGACAGGAACGAGTGGAGAACAAACACTACTGGCTTTGGGTTGGAGTGTAGATCAAACACCTGACAACACACACACACACACACACACACACACACACACACACACACACACACACAGCCGATTCATATTCAAGATATTTTATAATGAACTGAAACAAACCACTCCTGAATAAAGAGAGGTGCCCCGCCCCCCACCCGCAGTTCACACTCGCTTTCATGGTCACATGACCTCACGCACCCCGCCACGCCCCAGTGATGTCACCAGAGGAGGTTAGTAGTTACCAGTTCCCCCTCAGGTCCCCCGAAGTCCAGGTACAGGAGTCTGACTGCGTCGTCCGCCGAGTTGCGCAGTTTGTCGTAAGGGTAGTGGAGGAGCACAGCGCCACCTACAGGAGCTCCGCCTCCAACTCCTCCTCCTCCTCCTCCTCCTCTCAGCACAGTGAATCCTCGCTCATAGTGCAGCACCAAGCACACCTCCTCCCTGTTCAACACACACCCTGCATGCACACACACACACACACACAACAGTTAAATATCACTGGGTTTCATTTCTATCTTGCTCTTTCTGTCTGACACACACACACACACACACACACACACCTATGGACACCTCTTTGACGAGCTCAGCGGCGGTGTGTGTCCCCTGAACGAGCGATCGTGTCCATGACGACAGGTCCCAGTGCGTCTCCACACGGAACATGTGAGACTCGACACCGCGACTGGACCCGGTTCGGGTCATGAAGAGAAGATCAGAACCTAAAGATGGAGACCCGCGACTACTGCCTGAGTGAACGAGTCTACAGAGAGAGAGAGAGAGAGATCGTAGTTTAGAAGATTGTGTGTGTGTGTGTGTGTATACCGTGTGTGTGTGTATACCGTGTGTGTGTGTGTGTGTGTGTGTATACCGTGTGTGTGTGTGTGTGTGTGTGTGTGTGTGTGTGTATACCGTGTGTGTGTGTGTGTGTGTGTGTGTGTGTGTATACCGTGTGTGTGTGTGTGTGTGTGTGTGTGTGTGTATACCGTGTGTGTGTGTGTGTGTGTGTGTGTGTGTGTGTATACCGTGTGTGTGTGTGTGTGTGTGTGTGTGTGTGTGTGTATACCGTGTGTGTGTGTGTGTGTGTGTGTGTGTGTGTGTGTGTATACCGTGTGTGTATACCGTGTGTGTGTGTGTGTGTGTGTATACCGTGTGTGTGTGTGTGTGTGTGTGTGTGTGTATACCGTGTGTGTGTGTGTGTGTGTGTGTGTGTGTATACCGTGTGTGTGTGTGTGTGTGTGTGTGTGTGTGTGTATACCGTGTGTGTGTGTGTGTGTGTGTGTGTGTGTGTGTATACCGTGTGTGTGTGTGTGTGTATACCGTGTGTGTGTGTGTGTGTGTGTGTATACCGTGTGTGTGTGTGTGTGTGTGTGTGTGTGTATACCGTGTGTGTGTGTGTGTGTGTGTGTGTGTGTGTATACCGTGTGTGTGTGTGTGTGTGTATACCGTGTGTGTGTGTGTGTGTGTGTGTATACCGTGTGTGTGTGTGTGTGTGTGTGTGTGTGTGTATACCGTGTGTGTGTGTGTGTGTGTGTATACCGTGTGTGTGTGTGTGTGTGTGTGTGTGTGTGTGTGTGTGTGTGTATACCGTGTGTGTGTGTGTGTGTGTATACCGTGTGTGTGTGTGTGTATACCGTGTGTGTGTGTGTGTATACCGTGTGTGTGTGTGTGTGTGTGTGTGTGTGTATACCGTGTGTGTGTGTGTGTGTGTGTGTGTGTATACCGTGTGTGTGTGTGTGTATACCATGTGTGTGTGTGTGTGTGTGTGTGTGTGTATACCGTGTGTGTGTGTGTGTGTGTGTGTGTGTGTGTGTGTATACCGTGTGTGTGTGTGTGTGTGTGTGTGTGTATACCGTGTGTGTGTGTGTATACCGTGTGTGTGTGTGTGTGTGTGTGTGTGTGTATACCGTGTGTGTGTGTGTGTGTGTGTGTGTGTGTGTGTGTGTGTGTGTGTATACCGTGTGTGTGTGTGTATACCGTGTGTGTGTGTATACCGTGTGTGTGTGTGTGTATACCGCGTGTGTGTGTGTGTGTGTGTGTATACCGTGTGTGTGTGTGTGTGTATACCGCGTGTGTGTGTGTGTGTGTGTGTGTGTGTGTGTGTATACCGTGTGTGTGTGTGTGTGTGTGTGTGTGTATACCGTGTGTGTGTGTGCGTGTGTGTGTGTGTGTGTGTGTGTGTGTGTGTGTGTATACCGTGTGTGTGTGTGTGTGTGTATACCGTGTGTGTGTGTGTGTATACCGCGTGTGTGTGTGTGTGTGTGTGTATACCGTGTGTGTGTGTGTGTATACCGCGTGTGTGTGTGTGTGTGTGTGTGTGTGTGTGTGTGTGTATACCGTGTGTGTGTGTGTGTGTATACCGTGTGTGTGTGTGTGTGTATACCGTGTGTGTGTGTGTGTGTGTGTGTGTGTGTGTGTGTGTATACCGTGTGTGTGTGTGTGTGTGTGTGTGTGTGTATACCGTGTGTGTGTGTGCGTGTGTGTGTGTGTGTGTGTGTGTGTGTGTATACCGTGTGTGTGTGTGTGTGTGTGTGTGTATACCGTGTGTGTGTGTGTGTGTGTATACCGTGTGTGTGTGTGTGTGTGTGTGTATACCGTGTGTGTGTGTGTGTGTGTATACCGTGTGTGTGTGTGTGTATACCGTGTGTGTGTGTGTGTGTGTGTGTGTGTGTGTATACCGTGTGTGTGTGTGTGTGTGTGTGTATACCGTGTGTGTGTGTGTGTGTGTGTGTGTGTGTATACCGTGTGTGTGTGTGTGTGTGTGTGTGTGTGTGTGTGTATACCGTGTGGTCAGCAGTGTGTGTGTGGTCAGCGGGTTGCTCCATCTCTCTCGTGTCCACGGCACCGAGTCGAACAGCAGGATTTCCTTCTCGGTCATCGCCATGACGACCGGCCTGTACTGGTGACGCCCACCATCCACAGTCACCTGACCATACACATATCACACAGACAGTTAGACAGACAGAAATGCAGACAGACAGACAGACAGACATGCAGGTAGACAGACAGACAGACAGACAGACAGACATGCAGGTAGACAGACAGACAGACAGACAGACAGACATGCAGGTAGACAGACAGACAGACAGACAGACAGACATGCAGGTAGACAAGTGTGTAGACAGACAGACAGACAGACAGACAGACATGCAGGTAGACAGACAGTATATGTGTGTGTGTGTGTGTGTGTGTGTGTGTGTGTACCTGCTCTGAGAGCCAGCCGATGTGTTTGAGCTGCGTGTGTGTGCTGGCGGCGCTCAGGTAGGCGTTGATGTGTGTGAGTGTGTGAGGCAGCAGGGCGGCGATGTTGGCGTGGACGGCGGTGAACCAGGAGTGTGCTGTGGCCGCATCCTTACAGCGCAGGACCACCGAGTGCTGACCGTCAGGAGAGTGCAGCTCCAACAACCTACACACACACACACACACACACACACACACACACACACACACACACACACACACACACACACAGAGCACATTAAAAGAGAAAACTCGTTGATTCCACTATCCAATCAGCCAATCACACAGCAGTAGCACAACTGATCAGATAATCACACACACACACACACACACACACACACACACACACACACACACACACACACACACACACACACACCTGTTCTCCAGGTCAGGGATGGTGAGGTTCCTGCAGATGAAGCTCATTTTCAGTGGAATGATCTTCCTGTCTTTGGTCATGTTGTGTTTCGGAGAGTCTTCACTCCCGTCCCAGCTCAGCTCCGATAAAAGTGACGGCTTCTTAAAGAGAGGGGTCACCTCGCGGATATACCTCACTGCAGAACACACACACACACACACACACACGACAGAGTTTGTACCATCAATCCAGTTCCAGTGGAAACACAGTGATCAGTCTTAAAGTCTTTTGTTTTTATAGATGATTACTTGACGCCACCGCGCGATATTAGATATTTGATGATACTCGATGGGCTGCGATATCGTGATTTAAACCCACCGTACTAGCTGATGTCGCCAACATGCTAAATCCTTTTAAACATCCTTTTAAAAACATTCATTCTTCTTTTTTTTTATTCTCTCTTCGTTTTTTTAAATACACACCATTTTTCTGAGATTTTGTTTTTACTGTTTGCGTCGATCGTGATTATTGCTGTCCATTTCACTTGTTACTCTGATTTTCATCTGTTTAGTTTTTAGAAAACCTGGTTGAAGATGGTTTGGCTTGATTATTGTCACTCGACTGGCTGATGTCCATGTGACAGGACTGAGCATTTCTCATGTGTGTGTGTGAGTGAGTGAGTGAGTGAGTGTGTGTGTGAGTGAGTGAGTGTGTGAGTGAGTGAGTGAGTGAGTGAGTGTGTGTGTGAGTGAGTGAGTGAGTGAGTGTGTGAGTGAGTGTGTGAGTGAGTGGGAGTGTGTGAGTGAGTGTGTGAGTGTGTGTGAGTGTGTGAGTGAGTGTGTGAGTGAGTGTGTGTGAGTGTGTGAGTGAGTGTGTGAGTGAGTGAGTGTGTGTGTGTGAGTGAGTGAGTGAGTGTGTGAGTGTGTGTGAGTGTGTGAGTGAGTGAGTGTGTGAGTGAGTGTGTGTGTGAGTGAGTGAGTGTGTGAGTGAGTGTGTGAGTGAGTAAGTGAGTGTGTGAGTGAGTGGGAGTGTGTGAGTGTGAGTGAGTGTGTGAGAGAGTGTGTGAGTGAGTGAGTGTGTGTGAGTGTGTGTGTGAGTGGGAGTGTGTAAATGAATGTGTGAGTGAGTGGGAGTGAGTGTGTGAGAGAGCAACCCGTAACCTCGAGCGAAAATGGAGGAAAACTAAATTAGAAGTTTTTCGAATTGCGTATAAAGACAGTATGTGCAGCTACAGACAGGCTCTAAAAACTGCTAGGACTGAGCATCTTAGCCAACTGATAGCAAGAAACCAAAACAATCCCAGGTTCTTATTTAGTACAGTGGCTCGCCTAACAAAACCTAAGATGCCCGCAGAGAGTATCCCATCACAGTTTAGAAGTGAAGACTTTATGGACTTCTTTAATGAAAAAATCAATAATATCAGGAAGAAAATAATGGAGGTTCAACCTCTAATAGTATCTCACGATCCAGTTCAGCCTATAGCTTCACATTTAGATTTTCACTGCTTTACAGGTATAGGACAGGAAGAGCTGTATAAACTCAT